>JBBDGP010000228.1:2960000-3117500 GCA_037952835.1 Lithobates septentrionalis | reverse complement strand
TTTTATTTTTTGCGCTACAAACAAAAAAAAGACTGACAATTTTGAAAAAAATTCATTATTTTTTACTTTTTGCTATAATAAATATCCCCCCAAAATATATAAAAAAAAAACATTTTTTTTTCCTCAGTTTAGACTGATATGTATTCTTCTACATATTTTTGGTAAAAAAAAAAATCGCAATAAGCGTATATTGATTGGTTTGCGCAAAAGTTATAGCGTCTACAAAATAAGGGGTAGTTTTATGGCATTTTTATTATTATTATTTTTTTTTATTAGTAATGGCGGCAATCTGCGATTTTTATCGGGACTGCGACATTACAGCAGACACATAGGACACTTTTGACACTATTTTGAGACCATTGTCATTTATACAGCGATCAGTGCTAAAAAATGCACTGATTACTGTGTAAAGGACACTGGCAGGGAAGGGGTTAACCACTAGGGGGCGATGAAGGGGTTAAGTGTGTCCTAGGGAGTGATTCTAACTGTGGAGGGGGTGGGGCTTCAAGTTACATGACAGAGATCACCGCTCTCGATGACAGGGAGCAGTAGATCTCTGTCATGTCACTAGGCAGAACGGGGAAATACCACTTCCGCGTTCTGAGGCTCCGTGACACGATCGCCGGGAGACCGGCGGACATCGAGTCCGCCGGTCCCGCTGTACGCGGCAGGCACGCGTGTGTGTTTTTTAAACCACTAGCCGACCGCCGCACGCCGATATACATCGGCACAATGGCAGCGGTGGGCAAATGGGCGTTCCTGTACGTCCCCTTTAAGAGTCAGGGATAGCAGGCGCCGGAGGCACACATGCATGTCCGCCGCGTACAGCGGGACCAGCGGACTAGATGTTCGCCGGTACCGCTGTATGCGGCGGGCACACGTGTATGCCTCCGGCGCCTGCTATCCCTGACTCTTAAAGGGGACATACAGGTATGCCCATTTGCCCACCGCTGCCATTCTGCCGACGTATAGCGGCGTGCGGCGGTCGGCAAGTGGTTTAAAAAACAGCATTTTTGCTTGCACATGATTGGATGATAGAAGTCCGCAGAGCTTCTACTGATTTCTTGAGCTTTGGAGTAACTGCACTTTGCAAAGTCTCTTTGCCTTTAGTAAATCAACCCCATAGGCTTTTACCAGAGTTGAGGAACTCCTACGGGTAAGGGAAGTTCCACTTCCCTTACCCTCCGTCTCCTGGATGTGGAAGAATCACGTTCAGGATAGGAATGTTTTGACCGCCGGCCACAAAAAAAAAAAAAAATTGCAGTGGGTATAAGGAAATAAATTCTGATAGATGAGGCAGCCTACTTTTTCCTTTGCCCATCCTCAATGGAAAATATTCGGCTTCCAAAATATCTGCATTATACCGTAATTATCAGATATTGTGCAACTGGGAAAACCTGTTATCCTTGTTTGTAGTATAAATCTAAACATTAATTATCTGCAAACTGAGTTAGAATTTTAATTAACGCTTTCCGATGCTGCGTAGTTTTGGTTAAAGGGCAGCTCTGGTGTGTTTTCGGAGAGCTCATTTTTTTGAGTAGAATATAAATACAAAGTAGAGCCGCGCTCCACAAACTATAAAGAATTATACACACCCACCGGCCACTTTATTAGGTACGCCTGTTCAATTGCTCCGGTAACACAAATTGCTAATCAGCCAATCACATGGCAGAAACTCAATGAAGAAGAAGTTTTTAATAGCAGAAACTCAATGCGTTTAGGCATTTAGACGTGGTGAAGACGACTTGCTGAAGTTCAAACCGAGCATCGGAATGGGGAAGAAAGGGGATTTAAGTGACTCTGAACGTGGCATGGTTGTTGGTGCCAGACGGGCTGGTCTGAGTATTTCAATAACTGCTGATCTACTGGGATTTTCACACACAACCATCTCTCGGGTTTACAGAGAATGGTCAAAAAAAAAAAGAGAAAATATCCAGTGAGCGGCAGTTGTGTGGAGGAAAATGCCTTGTTGATGTCAGAGGTCAGAGGAGAATGGGCAGACTGGTTCCAGATGATAGAAAGGCAACAGTAACTTAAATAACCTCTTGTTATACCCAAGGTAGGCAGAATACCATCTCTGAACGCACAACACATCCAACCTTGAAGCAGATGGGCTACAGCAGCAGAAGACCACACCGGGTGCCACTCCTGTCAGCTAAGAACAGGAAACTGAGGCTACAATTGGCACAGGATCACCAAAATCGGACAATAGAAGATTGGAAAAACGTTTCCTGGTCTGATGAGTCTCGCTTTCAGATGCGACACTAATGCCCCGTACACATGGTCCGACTTTCCAACGGAATATGTGCGATCGGAGCTTGTTGTCGGAAATTCCGACTGTGTGTGGGCTCCATCTGACTTTTTCCATTGGAATTTCCGTCACACAAAGTTTGAGAGCTGGCTATAAAATTTCCCGACAACAAAATCCGATCCTTTAAATTCCGATCATGTGTGGACAAATCCGACGCACAAAGTGCCACGCATGCTCAGAATAAATAAAGAGATGAAAGCTATTGGCTACTGCCCCGTTTATAGTCCCGACGTACGTGTTTTACGTCACCGCGTTCAGAGCGATCGGATTTTCCAATAACTTTGTGCGACCGTGTGTGTGCAAGGCAAGTTTGAGCCAACATCCGATCGTGTGTACAGGGCATAAGATGCTGGGGGTCAGAATTTGGTGTACACAACATGAAATCATGGATCCATCCTGCCTTGTATCACCGGTTCAGGCTGGTGGTGGGGGTGTAATGGTGTGGGGGATATTTTCTTGGCACACTTTGGGCTCCTTAGTACAAATTGAGCATCGTATAAACCCCACGGCCCCCCTGAGAATTGTTGCTGACCAGTGGCGTCGCTAGGGGGTGGCTTTTGGGGCTATAGTCCCGAATCTGGGGCCCATAGCCCCGAGTCTCTGCAGGGGTCCCCAAGGGAAGTGGAGGCTCTCTGGGGACCCTGATGTAAGTGGGGGGCTCTCTGGGGACCCTGATTTTAAGGGAGAAGCTCTCTGGGGAGCCTGATTTAAGGGGGGCTCTCTAGAGACCCTGATTTAAGGGGGGCTCTCTGGGGACCCTGATGCAAGGGGGGGGGCTTTCTGGGGACTCTGATGTAAGGAGGAGGTTCTCTGGGGACCCTGATGTAAGTGGGGGGCTCTCTGGGGACCCTGATGTAAGTGGGGGGCTCTCTGGGGACCCTGATTTTAAGGGAGAGGCTCTCTGGGGAGCCTGATTTAAGAGGGGCTCTCTAGAGACCCTGATGCAAGGGGGGGGGGCTCTCTGGGAACTCTGATGTAAGGAGGAGGTTCTCTGGGGACCCTGATGTAAGTGGGCGGCTCTCTGGGGATGTATACACACACACACACACACATATGTTACTGTAAATACATGTGTATGCCCGCCCAAGTGTCTGACTTTCTTTACTACGCTACTATGGGCTCTAGCCCCAGATCTTTTGTAGACCTAGCAACGCCCCTGTTGCTGACCATGTCCATCCCTTTATGACTACAGTGTCCCCATCTTCTGATGGCTCCTTCCAGCAGGATAATGCACCATGTCACAAAGCTCCAATCATCTCACCACTGGACAATGAGGTCCCTGTACTCCAATGGCCTCCACACTCACCACATCTCATCCAATAGAGCACCTTTGGGATGTGGTGGATTCCCATCATGGATGTGCAGCCGACAAATCTTCAGCAACTACGTGATGCCCCCATGTCACTATGGAGCAAGATCTCTGAAGGAACGTTTCCAACACCTCGTTGAATCTATTGCACAAAGAAAAGGGAAAAAATGGGGTCCAACCCGGTACTAGCAAGGGTACTTGAGGACAGGATTGAGAACCACTGATTTAGAGCACTGAGCATTTATATGATTGCTCAGTTCTTAGTTTTAGAGCAGACATTGGACAGCAATAACATAGAGAATGCTGACTGAGATACATTCGGGAGAGACCAGAGAGGAGGAAAGTTGTTATGTAACCGGTTCAATGAGAGACTGTGACTGGGGTATAAGTCTAAAAGCGGAATTGATCTCCTTTAAAAAAAAGAGATCTGGGCAGCTGATAAGAGGCAGTGATTTTCCAGGTGGAAGGACTTTTCCTATCTTACATCACCTTTTCCTATCGGAAAAGGAAAGACTTTTCTAGAACGTGACCATAGAGTGATCACCAATAATACCAGCACAGACATCTTTGGAGAACAACAACCTCTTCATGTATTCTCATATGGTTTTATCAGGTGATCATTTGCACATCTTTTTAGATGAATACTGCGTAACAAATTGATTTTTTTTTTTTTAGACATTTGAATCCTTTTATTTAGGACATCGCAGTACCTGTAGTGAATTAATACCTTGTATTTGGTCTCATATAGCGCAGTTTCTTCTTTCTGACGTACCTAATAAAGTGGCCGGTGGGTGTATATCGCCATGTGCAACCTTATTATAAATGATCCCATTCCTATATGAACGTAGCAGTGTAAAGTCGTATTCAAAGTGCATATAAACAGTATAAAAAAGTACACAAAAGTGCATAAACAAAACCAAGATTGCAAAAGTGTGAAAAGTGCCAAAGTGCATAAAAATTCTCATAAATAATATCATAATCGCAAAATCTTGAGGCGCTCTACACGCTGACGTCACGCCCTCGTATCTGGTTCCTAGATCGGTTGCCATCTTGGTATGTTTACTGCTTTATCCACGTGGAATTTTATTGCCGTATGCTTTTACTTGACTATAATAGAATACAGAACACTATCATACTATTCTGGAGCTCCATGTGCTGAGCTATTTCCTGCAGAGGAAGAGCTGCCTAGATGTGCTTGACTGATATTGAGCTATCCCGGGTGGGGTTCAGGATGGAAGTTATATATCATGGTGTAACTTTTTTTCCACTCATATTATTTACATGACATTTTATGCACTTTTTCATATTTTTTGCAATTTTCGTTTTGTTTATTTACTTTGTGTACTCTCTACACTGTTTATATGAACTTTGAATGCCACTTTGCACTGCTAAATTCATATAGGAATGTGGTTATTTTTAATAAGGTTATACATGACTGTGATATGCATAATTGTTTATAATTTGTTGCACTACTTTGTATTTATGTTTATATGAGCTTTGTCATCTCTTAGTGCAAGCTGCCTAAAGCTGTTGTAAACCGCTAGACTATTTATTTATTTATTTATTTTGTCCCTGCAAGGTAAAGGCATAATATGCTAGTATTCATTTCTCCTATTGCAGAAAACAATGAACCTGTCTGTCAGAAACCATGAAATCAGACCGAGACAGAAGTACACACTTTAATTATAAACGTAAAAAGAACAAACATAGTCAAAACATAGCCAAAGTTTCAGTAACCCGAACAGATAGTCAGCCAAGCCAGAAAGTCAGGGTTCAAAGTAGTGGAACAGCAAGCAGGATCTGGGGCCAGAAGGGATGTCAGCAAAGCCAGTCTTTAAACAGGAACGCAGGAGATAGTTTCTTGTGATGTGACCAAGGCGAAGGCAGAGCTCCTCTGGACTGGACGGCTTAAGTAGGCAGGACTGACGAGCAGGATCATCAGCAGCTGAGTAACACTGGAGAGAGATGGGAGCTGGTAATTAGCCAACAGCTGAGCGGCAAGCTCAGAGAAGGAAGCCCTGACACTGAGCCCAGCCCTGACACTGTCTTAATGGACATATAACAAAGCTGCTGGTGTTAGGATCAGGCCTGATGAAGAGAGACTTTGTGGTCCCCGAAACATGTTGGGTACCACTTGTGTTCCTGTTAGCAAAGTGTCATCAGCAATAAAGAATTATTTACTCGTAAGATTGATGTTTGGTGTGCCGTTTTCAGTTTTTCCTGGATTTCTCAGTTTGGTTGGCCCGTGTCTCTAGGAGGCCCCCCAACTTTGTTGTAGAGCTGCCAAGGTCAACCTTTCCAAATGAGCGTTCCTGATAGCTTGGAGCAATAACTGGTCATTTAACAAGTTTGAGCCGTGGTGATATAAGAGTGTTGGGGCGGCTGCCATTGCTAGCAGTGATGAAAGCAGACACGTTCTTAAAAGTTCATGGGATTTAGAGAAAGGGGGGAAGCACCAGACCAATTGTTTTGAGTCTATGAAGATTTGTTTCATTATGAAAAAAATTTTACTGACAAGCCAACGCGTTTCAATTATAATTGTCCCCCTTCATTAAGGCCAACAGGCCATGAACAATAAAAAGAATACAATAAACAGTGGATCAGGAAAGTAAATAAATTAAACTTAGAGCTCCATCTACTGTCCGGAAATGAGAATACAACGTTTTCAATATAAATGTAATATTTCATATTTATCCCCCAAAAATATATATTTGGTTGATTTTAAAATCCAACAGCTGAACTTCCCCACAGATGAGAAAGTTTCTATATTTATAGCATAAAATATATCATTTTTATTTATTCTTGTGCTTTCAGTGTCACTCTGCTATATATGAAGAAAATAAGAATTAAAATGGCCACAGTGGCTCCAGTCCAAGCCGAGAACATCCCGGAGGATGGGACCAACAAGGGGAAAAAGAAAAAGTGGTATAAAAAAGTAATTGGGAAATTAATCCCGCCAATACGGCCTGCGCAAACCCCTGACGATCCAGCAATGGAGGAGAAAGAGATAACAAGTAAGATGTCTACTATTATGATAACCTACACAGCAAGACACACTAGATTATCAAAAGTATTGGGACACCTGCTTTTACACGCACATGAACTTTAATGGCATCCCAGTCTTAGTCCGTAGCATTCAATGTTGAATTGGCCCACCCTTTGCAACTATAACAGCTTCAACTCTTAGGAGTGTGTCTATGGGGATGTTTGACTATTCTTCCAGAAGTGCATTGGTGACATCAGGCCTGGCTCGCAGTCTCCGCTCTTATTCATCCCAAAGGTGTTCTATTGCGTTGAGGTCAGGACTCTGTGCAGGCCAGTCAAGTTCCTCCACCCCAAACTCGCTCATCCATGTCTTTATGGACCTTGCTTTGTGCAGGAGTAGCAGACAAGGAATGGTTAGTAAGGTGGATGAGCCTGGCAGCAGCATTCATGATGGACTGAAGAGGGCATAGCCTATGTAAGGGTAAGCCAATGAGAAGGGAGTTGCGGTAATCGAGGCAAGAGATGACCAGGGAGTGAACTAGGAGCTTTGTGGTGTCATTGGTTAGGAAGGGGCATATTTTGGAGATGTTGCAGGGGTTGAGGCGGCAAGATTTGGACAATGATTGGGTAATGGGGCCAAAAGGATAGTTCAGAGATCAGGATTACACCTAGAACCTTGGCATGCGGGGATGGGCTAAAAGTTGTGCCATCGATTTAGACAGAGAAATCAGAGGAAGGGGCACGTGGGGGAGGAAAAATTATGAGCTCGGTTTTGGATAGATTGAGTTTGAGGATGTGGTGTGACATCCAGGCAAATATGTCTTTTAGTAAATTAGTGATATGTGCGGAGACTGAAGGAGTGAGCTGGGAGGTAGAGAGATAACTGTGGGTGTTGTCGTTATAGAGATGGTATGAGAAACCATGTGGAGGCTATCAGAGCTGATCCAGGGAGGAGGTGTGGATCGAGAATAGGAGAGGTCTAGGAACAGAACCTTAGTGGGACCCAACAGTGAAAAGAAGAGTAGAGGAAGAAGTAGAGTCGTAAGTAACGCTAAGGGTGCAGATGGAAAAGTAGAAAGAGAACCAGCGAAGAGTACAGTCACAGAGACCAAAGGCGTGGAGACTTTTGTAGAGGAGGGGGTGGACAACTGTATGAGAGGCAGCAAAAAGCATCAGGAGAAGGAGTACAGAAAAGCGTCCTTTGGTTTTGGCTGAATGCTCCTTAGGTTGGAAGTCAGTGAGAAGGAATGCCCCTTATTTTGGTGGTCAGTGGAAAGAATGCTCCTTACATTGGAAGTCAGTGGGAAGAATGTCCCATACATTGGTGGTCAGTGGAAAGAATGCTCCCTTCATTGGTGGTCAGTGGGAAGAATGCCCCTTACATTGGTGGTCAGTGGGAAGAAAGCTCCTTACATTGGTGATCAGTGGGAAGAATGCTCCCTACATTGGTGTTCAGTGCAAAGAGTGCCCCTTACATTGGTGGTCAGTGGAAAGAATGTCCCTTACATTGGTGGTCAGTGGAAAGAATGTCCCTTACATTGGTGGTCAGTGGAAAGAATGTCCCTTACATTGGTGGTCAGTGGAAGGAATGTCCCTTACATTGGTGATCAGTGAGAAGAATGCTCCTTACATTGGTGGTCAGTGGGAAGAATGTTCCTTACATTGGTGGTCAGTGGAAAGAATGCTCCCTACATTGGTGGTCAGTGGGAAGAATGCCCCTTACATTGGTGGTCAGTGGAAAGAATGCTCCTTACATTAGTGGTCAGTGGAAAGAATGCCCCTTTAAATTGGTGATCGGCTGACCTAGAATTCCACTTTAAGGCCCACCCTCCCTCCTGCCACACATACAGTTGGAAAGAAGTTAACGGTTACCAGAATTGATCCCAGCATACTGAATAATCAGCACTCAGTAACAAATCTAGTCAGGCACACCCCCCTACTCAGCAACAACTCTCAGTAAAAAACCTGACCAAAGTCCTCCCCTTGTTTTGCAATGCAGGTCTAGATGGGGTAATGAGGGGTATGGCTGTTACTCAGCTCTGATAGCACAGAGCACTATGATTGTCAGAAACCATGACATCAGGCCCAGACAGAAGTACAGTTAAATCACACTTGTTTAATAATAAAAGTAAAAAGAACAAACTTAGTCAACTATAGTCAAAGTTCAGTAACCGGAACGGATAGTAAGCCAAGCCAGAAGTCAGGGATCAATGTAGTGGAACAGCAAGCAGGATCTGGAGCCAGAAGGGATGTCAGCAAAGCAAGTCTTGAACAGGAACGCAGGAGATAGTTTCTGTGATGTTGACCAAGGCGAAGGCAGAGCTCCTCTGGACTGGACGGCTTAAGTAGGCAGGACTGACGAGCAGGATTATCAACAGCTGAGTAACTGTGGGGAGATGGGAGCTGGCAATTAGCCGACAGCTGAGCAGCCGGCTCAGCGAAGGAAGGGCTTAGCCCAGCCCTGAGAGTGAAGAAGGAAGCAGCATTTTCAGTACATGGGTATTTTAAGGCATTTCCCAAACAGTGACAACTGATAACAGGTGTGAGATGTGAGGGCTTTAATGATAGATCCACTTTTAATACTTTTGGTACTGTTGTTGTTTTAGTTGAAGTCGTACAGAAGCTGATAGAAGAGCGGCATTACGAATATGCCAGTAAAGGCTTGATTGAGTTGGAACAAATGATCGTCCAAGGATTGGAGGAGACAACATTGCACATGAAGGAGCTTGAACCCCTATATGGGAAACTCAAGGCTGAAGTATTTCGAGTGATCAAAAAGTCCTTCACCAGTAAAGACAAGGAACTGCTGCAGGAGGCTATACAGGTCATAGTAGAACAAGAATCAGAAGATTCAAAGTGCATCCCAGAGTTAGAAAATGAAGGCAGCTCCCGGCCAAAGGGGTGGATGCAGGCATGGAAGGAGTGCATCAGGCAGACCGTGGAGGAGCGCATCCAGGACCTACCTCAGGAGGAGAAACTCAACGGGCCCCCCACCATCATCTCCCCAATTGTTGCTATAGGAAGGCTGTTCAAGGGCGACCTCATCCACCTGGTGACACATCTCAAAGCTTGCTACCCAGAGGACTTTGATGTCTGTAACACTTATGCCCAGCATTATCACCGGCATATAAAGATAAGGACAGAAGAGATCGCACAGTTTGAACTATGTGAGAAGGACAACTTCGCAGTTCTGTACTGGGTGCAAAACTTGTATCCAAAGTAAGCTGAACCATGTGTTAGACTGTATATAATCATTTATATCTAATGCACCCGGGTAGATTTACTAAAGCTGGTGCACTCAGAACTAGACATGTGCAGTTCGTTTCGTTCCGAACTGAAATTTGGACAAAATTTTCCTTATTTGTAAATTCGGATGAATCCGAATTTCCGAATAACAATAGTAACAAATTTAAACAAATCCGAAATAACGAAACAAAACTTCAGACGAAATTTGAAATCGAATTGTTTTCAAGTCGAATTCCCGAACAGAATAAAATTCATCAGAAAATAAAGGATTGAAAGAGAAAATAATAGAATATAACAGAGTAAAACATAAAACAAAATAAAAGAATAGAAAAAAATAGTATAGAAAATAAAGAAATAGGATATAAAAGAATGGAATATAATAGTAAAACAGAACAAAATAGAATAAAAAAATAAAAGAACATAATAAATTGGAATAGAATAAAAAGAGTGGAATAGAATAATATAGAAACAATATAACTATCTTCTGAAATTCAAATTTTCTAATAGAATAAATTCAAATTTTAATAGAATAGAAAATAAGATAATAGAATAGAAAATAATAGAAAAAAGAACAGAATAGAATATAACCATTTCCCAAAATATGAATAGAAAAGAATAAAAGAATAGAAAAAAATAGTATAGAAAATAAAGGAATAGGATAGAAAATAATAGGATATAATAGTAAAACAGAATAAAATAGAATAGAAAATAAAAGAATGTAATAAAATAGAATAGGATAAAAAGATTGGAATAGATTAAAATAGAAACAATATAACTATCTTCTGAAATTCAAATTTCGAATAGAATAAATTCAAATTTGAATAGAATAGAAAATGAAATAATAGAATAGAAAAGAATAGAAAAAAGAACAGAATAGAATATAACCATTTCCCAAAATATGAATAGAAAAGAATAAAAGAATAGAAAAAAATAGTATAGAAAATAAAGGAATAGGATAGAAAATAATAGGATATAATAGTAAAATGGAACAAAATAGAATAGAGTATAAAAGAACGTAATAAAATAGAATAAAAAGAGTGGAATAGAATAAAATAAAAACAATATAACTATCTTCTGAAATTCAAATTTTCGAATAGAATAAATTCAAATTTGAATAGAATAGAAAATAAAGTAATAGAATAGAATATAACCATTTCCCAAAATATGAATAGAAAAGCATAAAAGAATAGGAAAAAAAAAGTATAGAAAATAAAGGAATAGGATAGAAAAGAATAGGATATAATAGTAAAACAGAACAAAATAGAATAGAAAATAAAAGAACATAATAAAAAAAAATATAGAATAAAATGTTTGGAATAGATTAAAATAGAAACAATATAACTATCTTCTGAAATTCAAATTTCGAATAGAATAAATTCAAATTTGAATAGAATAAAATAATAGAATAGAAAAGAAGAGAAAAAAGAACAGAATAGAATATAACCATTTCCCCAAATTTGAATAAAAAAGAATAGATTAGAAAAGAAATAAAAGAATGAAAAGAAAAAACATTTGAATTGAAAAAATAGAAAATAACCATTTTTTGACATTCGAATAGAAAAAATTTGAATAGAATAGAAAAGTATAGAATAGACAATAATATAGAAAGAATATAACAAATGTTAACTTAGACTTTTAATGATTTGCATTTCCTTTGAACTTTGATTCTTTGTAAAATATTCTGTACAATGCATTAAGGCGTCAAGCAAATATCTTACGCAATTGACTTGCACACAATGCTTTATCGATTAATGCAAGGAAAGATTAGTGACAGATTCAATACTTTTAGATCACATACATGCCCTCATACAATCAATATTGTTTGCATTTCAAATTTTTGGGGGGATGCTGGGCAAGTATAACATTTCAAAAGTGTGGTTTTACAAAATACTGAGTCATTCTTTGTTTTAGTGAAATCTTGAAAAACCCCAAACTAGCCGGACACATCGATGACTCGCGGCTGCAATGTCTTCTGTCTCAAGAAGCTGTCCAAATGCTGGAGAATAATTTTTTGCATAATGAAAGGGTAAGTGACTCGCCGAAAAATAGATTCCTAAAGCCAATTTGTGCAGGAATTTGGAGTGCATATACTGAATAAGGCCTTGTTCACATTGCAGTTGGGGGGGGGGAGGTAAAAACATGCAGTAGAGCTGTGGTTTACCACCCCCTAACCATTCACCCTTTCAGATGCAAAGGCACACAGTTCTTGTGTGGACTGGAGGCAGTTACAGTTCCATATGGAAGATGTCAAAATCAGGAGGCACAGTTCTTTTTTTGACTATATGCCTCTGTTACTTTGTTACTTTTATAGATGAAATAAACACAATACAGCAAACAAAAAACAAAAAACAAAAAAAATAAACAAACAAACAAATAAAAAAAACATGATACTGCAAAAGATGAGTGCTCTACTACTGTATAGCCATCATACTGTCAGAGACCATGAATCAGATCGAGACAGAAGTACAGTTAAATCACACTTGTTTAATAATAATAAAAAAAGGTAGAGTAAATGTAGTCAAAACATAGTCCAGAGTTCAGCAACCCAGGAACGGATAGTCAGACAAGCCAAAACGTCAGGGAGCCAGAGAACAGCGAAGTAGAACAGCAAGCAGGATCTGGAGCCAGAAGGAATGTCAGCCAAGCAAGTCTTTAACAGGAACACAGGAGATAGTTTCTAGAGATGTAACCAAGGCGAAGGCAGAGATCATCTGGGCTGGACGGCTTAAGTAGGCAGGACTGACGAGCAGGATATCATCAACAGGTGAGTCACTGTGGCGAGAGATGGGAGCTGGCAATTAGCCGACAGCTGAGCGGCCAGATTCAGAGAAGGAAGGGCTGAGCCCAACCCTGACACATTCTGAGTTGGTCATACTTAATTATTGTATACATTAGCATGCATCTATTAGCACCTTGCGCTGTATATCACTGATTTTTCCTAACATCTTACAGCCCTGATGAAGGCGATATACTAAAACCTTGAAACGCGTTGGTGTGTTGTTTTATTTTTGTCTGTCGTCATCAGATAAAGGGGTTGATTTACTAAAGGCAAATAGACTGTGCACTGTGCAAGTGCAGTTGCTCCAGAGCTTAATAAATGAGCAGAAGCTCTGCTGACTTCCATCATCCAATCATGTGCAAGCAAAAATGCTGTTTATTTATTTATTATTTTCTTGCATGTGATTGGGTATTTTTTGTAAATTGAAGCTTTACCTCATTTACTAAGCTCTGGAGCGAATGCACTTTGCAAAGTGCACAGTCTATTTTCCTTAGTAAAATGAACCCCACAGTAAGTACGGCTGAAGAAGGGGGGGGGGGGGGGACTGTTATATTTCATAATTAAGTCAACACAATTACTGTTAATACATATACAATTACACAATTAATCATTTTAGAACGGAAGGGGTTAAATTCTTTTGTAAGCCCTGGCACATATGGTTTCTTAACCACGTGACCTCCGGACGATTTACCCCCCTTCATGACCAGGGCATTTTTTTGTTTTGCGATGCGGCACTGCGTTATTATAACTGACAATTGCGCGGTCGTGCGACACTGTGCCCAAATACAATTGATGTCCTTTTTTTTTTACCCACAAATAGAGCTTTCTTTTGGTAGTATTTGATCACCTCTGCAATATTTTATTTATTTTTGTGCGCTATAAACAAAAAAAAAGAGCGAGAATTAAAAAAAAAAACAAAACAAGATTTTTTTACTTTCTGCTATAAAACATATCCAATAAAAAAATTTAAAAAAGCAAATTTCTTCATCAATTTAGGCCAAGATGTATTCTGCTACATAATTGTGGTGAAAAAAAAAAAAAACAATCTTAATAGGCGGATATTGATTGGTTTAGACACAAGTTTATAAAATGGTGAAATAATAAAAAAATCAGCAGGAAAATAATAATTAAATGGAGAAGGAGTTAATAAGGGTTTAAACAGAGGAACAATTAAAAAAAAACAAAAACAAAACAAAACAAATATTTTTTTCTTTACTTGACAAGTTACTTTAACCACTTCAGCCCCGGAAGGTTTCACCCCCTTCATGACCAGGCCATTTTTTGCCATATAGCATTGCGTTACTTTAACTGACAATTGCGCGGTCGTGCGACGCTGCACACAAACAAAGTGTATGTTCCATTTTTTTGCCACAAATATAGCTTTCTTTTGGTGATATTTAATCACCTCTGCATTTTTTAATTTTTTTTTTTTTTTGCACTATGAATAAAAAAAGAGCGACAATTTAAAAAAAAACAAAAAAAAACAATATGTTTTACTTTCTGCTATAAAACATATCCAATAAAAAAATGTAAAAAATCACATTTGTTCATCAATTTAGGCCAAGATGTATTCTGCTAAAATTTTTTGGTAAAAAACAATCTTAATAGGCGGATATTGATTGGTTTGGACGCAAGTTTATAAAATGGTGAAATAAAAAAAAAATCATCAGGAAAATAATAATTAAATGGAGAAGGAGTTAATAAGGGGTTAAACAGAGGAACAATTAAAAACAAAAAACAAAAAAAAAAAAAACAAAACAAATATTTTTTTCTTTACTTGACAAGTCACTTTAACCACTTCAGCCCTGGAAGGTTTCACCCCTTCATGACCAGGCCATTTTTTGCCATACGGCATTGCGTTACTTTAACTGACAATTGCGCGGTCGTGTGACGCTGTACACAAACAAAATGTATGTCCCATTTTTTTTGCCACAAATATAGGTTTCTTTTGGTGGTATTTAATCACCTCTGCATTTTTTAACTTTTTTTTTTGCACTATAAACAAAAAAAGAGCGACAATTTAAAAAAAAAAAAAAAAACACAATATTTTTAATCTTAATAGGCGGATATTGATTGGTTTGGACACAAGTTTATAAAATGGTGAAATAAAAAAAAAATCAGCAGGAAAATAATAATTAAATGGAGAAGGAATTAATAAGGGGTTAAACAGAGGAACAATTAAAAACAAAACAAAAAAAAAAAACAAATATTTGACGCTGTACACAAACAAAATGTATGTCCATTTTTTTGCCACAAATATAGCTTTCTTTTGGTGGTATTTAATCACCTCTGCATTTTTTTTATTTTTTTTTTGCACTATAAACAAAAAAAGAGCGACAATTTAAAAAAAAAAAAACACAATATTTTTATACTTTCTGCTATAAAACATATCCAATAAAAAAATGTAAAAAAATCACATTTCTTCATCAATTTAGGCCAGTATGTATTCTGCTAAAATTTTTTGGTAAAAAAACAATCTTAATAAGCGGATATTGATTGGTTTAGCACACAAGTTATAGTGTCTACAAACTGCCCTCCTGTCAGAACAGAGATCTGCCTTGCTTACATAGGTAGAATGCAGTGCTGTCTCTGTGGCTGATGATTGGCAGGTGTCGGCGGACATCGAGTCTGCAGTATCCACCGATGGGCTTCCGCTGTGTGTAATCCCATTTGTGTTTGCGCCCCCTACCCGGAAGTGCAGGATCACATGTATATACCTGATCCTGCACACAGCTGCCGCCCTGTAGCAGTAAAATTGCTATAGGCTGGTTGTTAAGTGGTTAAAATACTGATATTAAGGGAAGCTAAAATACAATTTGTATCAGCTGCATTATGTTTACCTTAGCATATATATATAAATATATATATATATATATTTTACAATATTTTTCTCTCCATAAGGATTCCTATGATGAAAACATGAATAAAGCAATAAACTTTGAAGTAGAACTTTGGAAAAAAGAGATGGAACCAAAGATGTTAGGATCCCATTATCATTCTGAGCTACAAATCGACATCATTCAGGTGAATGTTATAAATGATTAGTGTTATTAGTGTTAGTAATTCCCAATAGTAACACTATAGTATAGTATAGTATAGTATAGTATAATAGTAAAAGCCCAATTCCACCCAATAGTAATGTATAGACATGTGCACCGCCAAAAAATGTGTTCGTTTTCGTTTCATTCGTTTTTTTTTGTTTTTTCGTTTTTTCGGGTCATTCGTTATGATTGATATTAGTTATTTGGAATAAATTCAGAAATTCAAAATCCAAAAGTCCGGAAATTCGAAAATACGAAAGAACGAAAACACAATAACGAAAAGCCGAAATAATAACTAACTAATACTAACTAATACTGTAATACTGACATATAATCACTCGCATAGGTTGGACTTGAGGTTGGACAACCTCATCTACTATGTAACTATGTAGTAATAATACTAAAATAATAGTATAATTATTATTTATTGTTATTAATTTGTTACATTCCATTTGTTTAGATGCGGCATTCATTATTTCGGATAATTCGTAACTTCGGATAAATTCGTATTCATTACGTTTACTAACAGCAAAATTTGAAAGGAAATTCCAATACCTATTATGTAATAGTTATTATAAGTTAGTTAGTTATTATTTCAGATTTTCAAATTTTCCTGTTTTTCGAATCTTCTGATTTTCGTTCTTAGTTTTCTGATTTTCATTCTTATAAAATTTCTGAATTTTCGAATTTCTGGTTTTCGGATTTCCAATTTTTGAATTTTCAAAATTTCCGAACCTTCGAATTTCCGAATTTTTCGGATTTTCAGAAAAATTTGTTAAACGGGTTTTTTTTGTTAATTCGAGTATTTCCAAATTAACGAATTCAATATATTTTGTCGAAAAACGAATTCAGAACAAAACTAATTGCACATGTATATTAATGTATTATGGGTGTTGGGTCATTTAATGCCCCCCCCCCCCCCCCAACTAACTTCCTTCCCCATTTTCCTATATATAAGGGTTTGTCAAAAAGTTTCCACACTTTTTTTTTTAACTCTATTAAAAGTATATAGATATATACCGTAGATATAATATAGAGCTATAATCATTCAAGTAACACTTTTTTTTTACTTCCAGCGTCACGTTGGTAGTTTAAAGAAGGCGGCTGAACTCAGACCAGAATTGGAACGCAAGCTATCTGCAGTCTTGCAGTTGAATCTGTATAACGTTATAAAAATGTAAATCATTTTAGATGTATTTGATCATTTATTGGATCTTAGATAAAGCTTAGAAGCACAAAATAAGAAGTCGATGTTTCCCAACCAAAATGTAACATTCAGTGTATTTTCTTCCTTTTGAATAATAATTACAAAGGGAAAGTACGGCCCCTTTCACACGGGGCGGATCCGTTGGACGGACTAAGTCCCAGGTTCGCACTGGGGTGGCTTCAAAGTCACCCCGTACAGTGTGTCTTCAGCGCGGCTTGCAAACGACTCTGGTAATAGAAGTCAATGTAAGTCGCTCTGAAGTCGTCCCCAAAAGGTACAGAAACCCTTTTTTTCCCCCGATTAGAACGGTTTAATTGCACTGAATGGAGTACGACTTGTCAGGCAGTCTAAGTCGCTTGACAGGTCGCAAAGTGCAGTGCAAACTCCAGTCCCCCCCCACCTAAATTTCGTCACAAATGCGCCCCTGATGACGTCATTTGTGCCCCTGATAACGTCATTTGTGACGAAACGTAGGTTCCACACTGGTGGATATGGATCTTTTACCTTTGCATGGACATTTGCTTAATGATGGGCTTTCTTTAGCACTATTTAATTTATGATTGGTTTGCACTAGTTTATATTAGTGCAGCCTTTTTTTTTTTTTTTTCATGTTTTATACTGTCTTATTGCCCTCCAACTCTTACACCATAGAAACCATGGTTTTCAATGCAGAGCACTGATGATGGCCAACAAAGTCCAAACGAAGTTTGGAATAAAGGGCTCATAATATTAGGCTGTATCTGTGCTATAATCCATTGCATTTTCGAATAGACAGTTGACCAAGGGGCAGAAAGAAATAATTAGCATGGCACACCCCCCCCCCCCCCCACTATCCTATCATGAGGGATAAACCTCTTGTTTTTGGAATTTGTGAGACATGTAGATACTGTATGTTCTGTTGTATAAAGACTTTACTGTGCCTTGCATTATAATCATAGGAATTCTCTCGCTTTTCAGATACAAAAAGGCTTTTGAAGAATATATATTTTGTATGGAGAAAAGCAAGACCCAGAACTTCTACAGAGAAACGTGTATCACTCATTTAAACTGCTGCCTGAAACTAAGGTACAAACATTTGGAAGACACGCCATCTACAGTCTGTCTATCTATCTATCTATTGGACATGTGCAATTCGTTCCGAATTCGTTTTCTTTAACAAATTTTGACAAACTCGTTAATTCGGAAACGTCTGAATTAACGAAAACCCATTTAACGAATTTTTCCTAATGCTTGAAAATTCATAAATTTGAAAATTCGTAAAATTAGAATATTCAGAAATTCGGAAATTTGAAAATCTAAAATACAGTGGAACCTCAGATTACAAGCATAGTCCGTTCCAGGAGAATGCTCGTAATCCAAAGTACTCGCATATGAAAGCGATTTTTCCCACTGAAGTCAACGGAAAATAAAATAATTAGTTCCGCATTGACTTCAATGGGATGCAATACCACATGCGGCCAGGGGGGGGGGGGGGGGGGGGGCGCCGGAGAGCCTCAGAAACGGACGAAAAGGCCCGAGGACACTTTGGCTGACCTCGGCAAACCTCGGAAAGACTTCCTACCTGAGATTTGCCGAGGTCAGCCGTGCTGTACTCGGGCCTTTCCGTGCATTTCTGAACGTGACGTTCGGCTCTGCTCGGCTCTGGCGCCCCCCCCACCTCGGGCCAAAAGCGGTACTGCACACCGCTTTGGCCTGAATCGTGCTCGTTTTGAGAGACAACACTCGCAAACCGAGTTACGATTTTTAAAAATACGGTGCTCGTATCATGAAACGCTCATTAACCGCGTTACTCGCAATCCGAGGTTCCACTGTAATCTCTGACTATTAAATTATAGGTATTGGAATTTCCTTTCAAATTTGGCTGTTAGTGAACGCAACGAATACGAATTTATTCGAAGTTACGAATTATCCGAAATATTGAATGTCGCATTTAAACCGATGGAACGGAAAAAAATGAATAATAATAATACGTTTTTATTATTATTATTGTTGTTTATTATTATTAATTTGTTACTTCCATTCGTTGTTTCGGATAATTTGTAACTTTGGATAAATTCGTATTTGTTAAGTTCACTAACAGCCAAATTTTAAAGGAAATTCCAATACCTATAATTTAATAGTTAGTAATAGTTCCGTTATTATTAGTTAGTTATATATCTAAAGGAATGAAACGTAACGAATTAATAATAATAAATAACAATAATAACAATAATAATAAAACCTTTTTATTATAATTTTTTATTAATTCGTTCTGTTCCATTTGTCGGCATTCGTTATTTCAGATCATTTGTAACTTCAGATAAATTTGTATTGGCTACGTTCACTAACTTTGAAAGGAAATTCCAATACCTATAATTTAATAGTTAGTTATTATTAGTTAGTTATAATTTAGAATTTTTTGGATCTTCAGATTTTCAAATATACGAATTTTCGAATTGACGAAATTATGATTTTTCGAATTTACGAATTGTAATCATAACGAATGACCCAAAAAATAAAAACAAAAAAAAAAATTAATAGAACGAAAACAAGCTGATTTTTCGGCAGTGCACATGTCAGTCTATCTATCTATCTATCTATCTATCTATCTATCTATCTATCTATCTATCTATCTATCTATCATAATTTGACTGTTGCCTTTAATGTATTGTAGAACAGATCTGTGTCACAAAGAGGCAAAGTTGAGAAGTGGTTTACGTGAGTGCACTACGTCACAGCTTCTAAAGTTGGAAGACAGCATATACAATGCTCTGCTTCAGGATTTTTTCGTGGACATAAAGGTCTGTTGAACATAATGTTATCTGAATATCATCTCTTGATGACGTCTCTCTGTTGGGGCTTTCTGGCTTTCCTGACTTGTATGCTTAGCGCCTTTCATTGATTGTCTCCCACAGAATAACTTCAAAAAGATGTCCCAGGGATCCTCTCCATTCAGTTACCAAACTATGCAAAATATCATTAGAATTGCAGAGAACTTCATGGAACCCTTCCACACCCTTCTGGATGAAAGCTACAAGGTAAGAGTTGGCTCCTCTAGCTTCTAAAATACTGGCTGAATCCATGTCCACCGTTAAGGGAATCTATAGCATTTTGTACAAAATATGTTTTTTATTGTGTTCGGGAGAGAAAATGCCTTTTTTTTTCCTTTCCTTGCATATACATTTTACCTTTTTTTCCATATGCAGCCAAAAAGTAACATACTTAAGAATACAGCTTTTCAGAAGGCCAATTTACTGCTTTGTGATGAATAGTCTGTGCTGTAGACCTGAATAGCAGAAGATGAATTGATACACAAATGGCCAAATGACATGGAGGAGGGACAACACCCTTCTCCTAACAGAGACAACGCTTGTTTGAATTAGTCCATTTGTAGGCAGGTGCAGCCTGTTTTCTCCAACCGCAACGGCATTGCAGTTGGAGGGGAAGTCAAGAGGAACATGGTTCCTCTATAGTTTCATGGGTCATAGAGGAGCTATCTGATTGGATGCTACTGCCCCATGTGACTCAGGTGGCCATCTTGGGCCATGCAGAGCCTATTTAAGGCACTGGCTCCTGGGCTTGGCACACATTTAAAGTGTGGGTAGTGTAGGGATAATTTACCCATCTAACAGGGACAGTGAACAGCAATAGGGAGAGGTTCCAGATGAGTAGGAGAAGGATAGGGACATGCCATCCTTTCAGGCTGTTATCAGGCACACAGTCATGGGCTTTCTTAGAGTAAAGCCCAACATCATCTGCTAACACAATGTTATGTATGTACCTTTTCTTAAAGTGGGTGTAAAGGCACAAGGTTTTTTACCTTCATGCATATGCATGAAGGTAAAAAACCTTCTTTGTGTAGCACCCCCCCCCTAATATTTTCCTGAGCCCCATCTCGATCCAGCGATGTCCACAAGAGCCTCGGCTCTCCGTGGACTTGCACTCCTGATTGGCTTTTGGCAGCAGCAGAAGCCATTGGCTCCCGCTGCTGTCAATCACAGCCAGTGAGCCAATCAGAAGATGGAGGGGGCGGTGGCCGAGACGCAGCTCCAAATAGACACACAGAGCCGTGGCTTGGGAGCGCGCCTGCTTGGGTGCCCCCATAGCAAGCTGCTTGCTATGGGGGCACAGGAGGGAGGGGCCAGGAGCACCGGCGTGGGACTTGAGAAGTGGAGGATGTGGGCTGCTCTGTGCAAAACCATTACACAGAGCAGGCAAGTATACCATGTTTTCATATTTCTTTATGTTGTCTATATGAGGAAATTAATCATCTATCTTGTGACTATATGTATACTGATATCATATTTAAATGTGCAAATGCATCGCTTTTTTTAATGTTTAAATCTTGAATAAAAAATGTTTTCTTGTAAAAAAAAGTATACCATGTTTGTTGTTAAAAAAAACAAAACAAAACTTTAATACCGCTTTAAGTGTTTATTTGTAAAACACAAATGTTATACAAATAATGAAGAAAGTATATAAAGCGGTAAAAAGGGTCGCTGGTTCGAATCCCAACCACGACACTACTTGCCGGGAGTTTGCATGTTCTCCCTGTGCCTGCGTGGGTTTCCTCCGGGTACTCCGGTTTCCTCCCACGCTCCAAAGACATGCTGGTAGGTTAATTGGCTTCTGTCTAAATTGGCCCTGGTATTTGAATGTGAGTTAGGGACCTTAGATTGTAAGCTCCTTGGGGGTAGGGACCGATGTGAATGTACAATGTATATGTAAAGCGCTGTGTAAATTGACGGCGCTATATAAGTACCTTAAATAATAATAATAAAACATAGGTAAAAGATAATAAACACCTACCTTTTCCACTGCCTACATTGGTGAATGCCCCCTGTAATAAAGAAAAATGACTTTTTAGAAATCAACACTTCTTGGAGTATCAGATAACTGGTTCCCCGTTGTCCTCAGTGGTTCATCCTGCTGACCCCTACCTCATTAGTGTGCCCTGTAATAACTAGGGGTCTCTGGGAAGAACCATTTCAAGCACCAGGGGGGACCAGGAGATCAACACTCTCAGAGGTTCCTTGGTTTCTGAAGAGTTTTTGGGCTGCTATTCCTCTTCATCTGCAACTGGCAGCATGGGCAGCAGTAGAGGTAAGTCTGATATTGTCTTGGCATGGAACTCTTTTATTGATACTTTGATTTTGTTGATGGAGTCAGTTGAAGCCTATGCATACTTAGTAAACCATTGTTCTGAAAAAAAAAAACTATTTTTGACAGAAAACTCCCAGTCGCGTCCTCCATTTAACCCCCACATGCTATGGGTTATTAAGTCTACGATGCTTTCCTTTTAGGTACTGTCTGGGAAAATCCATAAGTTCCTGGTCCAAGAGCACCTGGCACGGATCCTCAAGAGAAAAGTCAGCTATAAAAGCGCGCAGCAGATGCAAACTTTGGCTACCCAGATTGGCGAGAATGCAGAGCTCATCGATTCCTTCTCAGCTTTTTATGTAAGCCTCTTTTATATCATAACCATTACAGCGACTTTAAAGACAGACTTGTTTTAGCAGAATTTTGAGGGGGATCAACTTGTAGCAGATTTGTTGGAAAGATACCCTTCATGTGTTAGATAGTCATTTAAGTCAGTGACTCAGAATATCAGAGGATCAACATGATATCTAAAGGTTGGCAATGCCAGGTCACTTTCAGCCTGCCCATTACCGATAACATCAGACTATGATAACCTTTTTCTCGCTGCTCATTCATTACATAGTTACAAAGTTAATCTGGTTGAAAAAAGTCCAAGTCCATCCACTTCAACCAACAGACTATGCTATCAAGAATTTTCTATGTAGATAAATGAATAGAGAATGACCTTTGATTATTCATGGGGAGGTTCCTGTATGTTCTAAAGTCCTAAGAGCATTGCTAGTGCTCAAGAGTGGACCTGTCATAAAGAAAAAGAATCTCCTGCATTTCTTCCCACCTTACATATTCCCTTCCCCCTATCTGAAATTAAGAATGCTTCTAGGAACAGTTTACAGAAACTCTAAAGACACTTTGGGGTTGAGTTACTAAAGGCTAGACACGTGCTGTTCATTTCGTTCCGAATTAAAATTCGTACAAATTTTCGTTATTCGGAAATTCGGATGTATCCGAATTTCCGAATTAGAATAGTACCGAATTTGACCACTTAAGGAACGGGCCTCTTTTTTTAGATGTGTTGTTTACAAGTTAAAAACATTTTCTATTGCTAGAAAATTACTTAGAGCCCCCAAACATTATACATTTTTTTTCTAGCACCCTAGAGAAAAAAATGGCGGTCGTTGCAATACATTCTGTCACACCGTATTTGCGCAGTGCTCTTACAAGCGCACTTTTAAAAAAAAAAAATAATAAATTTTTTTGAGCCCAATTTTTTTTTATGTCGTGAAAGATAATGTTAAGCCGAGTAAATTGATACCCGACATGTCCCGCTTCAAAATTGCGCCCGCTAGTGGAATGGCGACAAACTTTTACCCTTAAAACTCTCTATAGGCGACATTTAAAAAATTCTACAGGTTGCATGTTTTGCATTACAGAGGAGGTCTAGGGCTAGAATTATTGCTCTCGCTCTACCGATCGCGGCGATACCTCACATGTGTGGTTTGAACACCGTTTTCATATGCGGGCGCTACTCACGTATGCGTTCGCTTCTTCGCACGAGCTCGGCGGGACGGGGCGCGTTTAAAAAAAAATAAAAGTTCTTATTTATTTTACCTTTTATTTTTTATTTTTACGCTGTTTTAAAAAAAAAAATACAAAAATTGTGTCACTTTTATTCCTATTACAAGGAATGTAAACAATATGCGGCACAGTGGTGTAGTGTCCCACCAAGTCAGGGACAGTCCCTCGGAATCAGGGACGGTTGGGAGCTATGGGATTAGGGCACAGAAGGAGGCAACGTTTCTAAACAAATAAATAAATTCAAGCATCGAATGGGTTAATGGTGTAAAAAATTGTGTCACTTTTATTCCTATTGCAAGGAATGTAAACAATATGCGGCACAGTGGTGTAGTGTCCCACCAAGTCAGGGACAGTCCCTTGGAATCAGGGACGGTTGGGAGCTATGGGATTAGGGCACAGAAGGAGGCGTTTCTAAACAATTAAATAAATTCAAACATCGCATGGGTTAATGGTGTTCATTCCGCGTCTCGGCTTCTGTAGTATGATAAAACTGCCGCCCCGGCTCTTTCCCCACGCAGGAATTTCCAAAGTAAACTGTGTAGAGGCCTCTTAGGTTGGCTGTGTCAGGAATCCATTGAAAGTATGAAATGTGGGCAAGCAATTTCCAAAGCACAACATCAACTCCCAATCTCTATAGGTATCCAGACAAAAGGTGCTTTGATTCCGCTAATTAATCTCTTGTGCCGCTGATGTCTGGATCTACCAAAGAAATAGTTTAACCGAGAACTGTAACTGAGACAAAAAAATATACCGCAGTCTAGTAACAAAGAATTCCAGTCTAACTAAAGGGGAAATGTAAGGTTTTTTTTTTTAGATTTGCACATGAAAGAGGCGAGCTTTGTGCAAGTAATACTGGCTTTGATTTACTAAAGGCAGATAGACTGTGTGCACTTTGCAAAGTGCAGTTGCTCCAGAGCTCAGTAAATGAGCAGAAGTTCCGCTGACTTCCATCATCCAATCATGCGCAAGCAATCATGCTGTTTTTTTGTTTTTTGTTTTCCTTGCACGTGATTTTGTATTCTTTCCAAAGTGAAGGTTTCCCTTATTTACTAATCTCCGAAACAACTGGACTTGCAGCGTGCAACTGCACTTTGCAAAGTGCACAGTCTATTTGCCTTTAGTAAATCAACCCCAAAGTGTCTATATATCTAAAAAAAAAAAAAAAAACGTTGTTTTTGTGCATAATTTGTAATGATATAAATACACGAGGACAGCCATGTTGTAAGCAAAAATGTGAATAGGTATTTGAAAATTAATATAGCTGTGTAGGTGTACAAAAGGTTTACATTTGCCACTCTTTGTAGTTTTTACCTGCTATGTCAGAGTCAGAGCTGAGAGCCTCTCCACTGCTCTATCAACTGCCTGAACCCATACTGATCAAGCATATTCAGGGGAATTCAATAAATCTCTAACAACAATTTTCTGACACCGTGGCCCTTTAAAATGGCCTGTGCCAGATCCAAAAGTTCCTTTTTGTTAGCTTTAGGCCCCTTTCACACGAGGCGGATTCCGTTTCTACAGAGCCCGCCTCGGTCCGCCGGCTCAGCGGGAGATCTGTCCGTTGATCTCCGCTGAGCCGGTGGATGACAGGTCCCTCTCTGCTCACTGAGCGGGGAGGGGCTTGTCAGGCGCCGCTGCCGCCTATGGAGGGATCGGACGAAAACGGACAGCGTGTCTGTTTTCGTCAGATCTCCCCCGATCCAATCCGCCAGCGACGGACCTGGACGTAGGGCCATCCGTCTGCTCTTCAGCGGATCGGACCGGGTCGGATGTCAGCGGACATATCTCCGCTGACATCCGACGCTCCATAGACTAACATGGAGCGCCCGTTCAGGTCCGGCGTCAAAACTGACAGGCGGACCTGAACGGTCCGATCGTGTGAAAGGGGCCTTACCGACATGTGCAGCAGTTTTGGTTAGTTCTCAATAGCTATACTTTTACAAATGAAAAAATGATAGATAGGGAGACTAGGGGGTAATTAAGACCAAGTATAAGTTGACATACAGAGACAGGCAGAGTGCCTGTCTCTGTACGCTGTGAAGAAGAGCAGCATGTGTGCTGCTGCTACCTTCTCTTTTGCCCACCTGTCATTGGTTGTTAAGCCTCATAAGAACCAATGACATTCAGTAGGTGGAGCCTGATAGGGAAGCTAAAACGCTAGTTTCCCCATCAGGTCTGTTCTCTCCCTATGATTGGCAGTGGGCAAATTCTATAGCCAATAGCAAGCTGTCTATTGCGTAAAGCATTAGGAGTTATTTTTTGTTCTACCCAGCCGATGTACTAACTATGCAAAGTTAGTGGTTAGTGCAGCAATCTCCCCCCGCTGAGCTGTTGTGTTCTGACAGGGGCACGCCCCCGCCAGAACACTCCGATCAGCGATCTCTGCCATTGGCTGAGAGCGCTGATCAGGAGTTAGTGGGCTGTTGGTTTTCCAGCATGCACAAAGCAAGTGGACCTGATAGGGAACTAGTGTCTGAATCCCCATCAGGCTCCGCCCACCAATCTTCAAAGCTTTACCACCATTGCTGTGTGTGACAACCGCGGCGGCAAGAGGAAGCACAGTTCTACCGAGGACGAAGTGTTCATATGGACACTCTGGCTTCATTCCACCTCGGTGCATGACCCTGATTCATGTACAACAGTATACAATTTTTTTGTTCAATTTCCTTTAGATGTACCTTCAATTATGTAGTGTAAGGGCCTGCCTGATTGCATGCAAATCGAAAGTGTTTAGGCCTGACCTCACATTATATGTTCTTGGTAAATCTAAAGTAAAATTGTACAAGAAAATTGTATAATGTATGGCCAGCTTAAGACATTCTCTATGGATTCTCTTGATAGTCTTTCTCACAAAACCCTAGAGAAATAAGGGCAATGTTGGGCACACTTAGAGGCTGGGCGACAGCGTGTATTATAAGCATGAGGTCAGGTGGATCACATAATCGCAACTATTAGACCTCAGGGGACGTCTTAGCACTGTGTCTTCTTAGCTTACCTGTCGCATTTGGTCATGCCTTTGATTACTAAATATAATAATATATCATTATTTTAACAGCGCTCAGGTGAAGATTGGCTGAAACCTGCTTTACACAAGGTGGCAGAAATAATTCGACTTCAGGATCTGAATGCAATTCAGCTGGAAGTAGCCACATTGGTTGCAGCCTATCCAGATATTCGGTAAGGATATTATGGAGCCGTCCCCTTCAAGGAGAAAATAATTATAGGGGTTGATTTATGAAAAGATAGACAGACTGGGGAGGAGGTGCTGATATCACTTGGTGGGTGGGGGCGAAGAGGCACTGATATCACTGGATGAATGGTGGAAGAGGGCTGATATCACTGGATAAGTGATTGAGGAGGTGCCGATGTTAGTGGGTGGTTGGGGGAAGAGACATTGATATTACTGGGTGGGTTGGGGTGGAGGTGCTGATATTACTGGAAGAGTGGGGGAAGAGGGATGATATCACTGGATGGGTTGGGGTGGAGGTGCCGATGTCAGTGGGTGGTTGGAATAAGGAGGCACTGGTTTTACTGGATGGGTTAGGGTGGAGGTACTAATATCACTTGGTGGGTGGTGGAAGAGGCCTGATATCACTGGATGAGTGATTGAGGAGAGGCTGGTGTTAAGTGCATGGTTGGGGGAAGAGGCACTGATATTACTGGGTGGGTTGGGGTGGAGGTGCTGATATTACTGGAAGTGTGGGGGAAGAGGGCTGATATCACTGGATGGGTTGGGGTGGAGGTGCTGATGTCAGTGGTTGGTTGGGATAAGAGGCACTGGTATTACTGAATGGGTTGGGGTGAAGGTGCTAATATCACTTGGTGGATGGTGGAACAGGGCTGATATCACTGGATGGGTGGTGGAAGAGGGCTGATATCACTGGATGGGTGGTGGAAGAGGGCTGATATCACTGGATGAGTGATTGAGGAGGTGCCGATGTTAGTGGGTGGTTGGGGGAAGAGACACTGATATTACTGGGTGGGTTGGGTGGAGGTGCTGATATTACTGGAGATGTGGGAGAAGAGGGGTGATATCACTGAGTGGGTTGGGGTGGAGGTGCCGGTGTCAGTGGGTGGTTGGGATAAGAGGCGCTGGTATTACTGGATGGGTTGGGGTGGAGGTGCTAATATCACTTGGCGGGTGGGGGAAGAGGCACTGATATCACTGGATGAGTGGTTGAGGTGCTGATGTCCGTGGATGGGTGGGGGGAGAGCACTGATATCACGGGATGGATGGGGGAAGAGGGCTGATATCACTGGATGGGTTGGGGTGGAGGTGCCGATGTCAGTGGGTTGTTTGGATAAGGAGGCACTGGTATTACTGGATGGGTTAGGGTGGAGGTGCTAATATCACTTGGTGGGTGGTGGAACAGGGCTGATATCACTGGATGGGTGGGGGAAGTGGCGCTGACATTACTGGATGGGTGGGGGAGGAGATGCCAACATCATTGAATTTGGGTGTGAAGAGGGGCACTGACATCAATAGATTGGTCGGGAAAGAGGCGCTAATATCACTGGATGGGTTGGGGTGGAGGTGCCGATGTCAGTGGATGGTTGGGGAAGAGGCACTTAAAATTACTGGATGGGTTGGGGTGGAGGTACTGATATCACTGAATGAATTGGGGAAGAGACACTGATATCATTGGATGGGTGGGGGAAGAGTTGCAACACTGATATTATGGGTCCCCCCCCCGTCCGTCCGTCCCCCCCAATGTATGCTCTGAGCCATTGTGGAAGGTTTACAATGTCTACAACTTGTGTTGCCACCAAAACGGACCATAGAAAGTATTAACTACATTTGGATTTTTACTGCTCTATATATCAAGGATTGTGGCTGCAGAGCAATAATGGTAAATTCAGGCATATTGATCAGAGGTAATGATTGATCAGTTGAACAAAAAAAACAAAAACATTTGCTCTCACTTTTAACTACCACTGACGTTCAAGAGATATTAGACGTTGACGGTCTGTATACATTCCCCAGCTTTAACACAACACACCACTAAATGTCTCCAGATGGTATTACGGTTTTACGAAGCAGCCAGCTGACTTCTCGGAAAGAAGCGCTTTTCTTGGAAGCCAAACTGGAGATTTAATTTCCCGCGAAATGCAATTCCCTCGGCTGGCCAGATGAATCATTCATATGGTGTGCTTCAACAGCTGAGGGATTCTTTTCTACTAGCATTTGCTGGTCTTGGCACGCTTCCTTTTGATACACTCAAATTCCACAGAAAACAAAAAAACAAAATAGCAAATAAAATCAGCCAGAGGATAATGATCTCAGGAATATGAGGGGTGCCCTGGGAATCGTTGTTTTTATAGAGAAGTCCAAGGGACCTAATTTTTTTAAACTGTTGGAAGGAAACTGATTCAGCCAACTCAGAGCAGCCAGTCAGATAAAAAAAAGGTCCAAACCCCAAATATCGCGGGGAGCCGAGGGAATTAAAATCGGAACCTAAACAGTAGATAAAAAACAAGACCAGCTAACCAGAAGAATGCTATATATACCCAACCTTTTAAAGGTGAATTCCAGAAATGTATTTTTTTGCATACTTATATTTGGTCAGCTTGGCACGAAAGCAAGTATGCATATCTGATATTCTGAGGGAGATGCTGTAGATGAGTGTAGTAGCTCATGCTACATACAGGGATAGATGCGATCTTCTGGGTTCAGTACGAATGGCCTCTCCTCTGCACATTGAACACAGGGGGGGGGGGGGTTGCGTGATTGACACCTCCACCTTTTATTTATTTTTTGTGAATACAAGACATTCACTGATTGAAGGAGATCATGGTGTAATCACCCCTGCTCTCCACCTGAGCCAACCAGAGATACGTTGTAAGAGTGGTGGAGATCATGAACAAGCAACCTCCTTTGGTCAATGTGCAGAGGGGAAGCTTCTTGCTCAGAACCTGGAAGAGCATGGCTATCACTGTAGGTAGCATGGACTACCTTAGTAATTGTCAACGTCCTCAGAAACCCTTCAGATATAAGATATGCATACTAACATCAAGCCATGGTGGTAGCCAAGGTGGCCAATGTATCTATGCTGGAGTTCAGCTTAAACTTAATTCAATAAAAAAAAAAAAAGAGAGATCATGATGTTATCACCCCTTCTCACCAACTGAGCCAATCAGAGAATGCCTTGTATTCACTAAAAAAAATACAATACGTTGTAAGAATGGTGGAGGTCATGTTCACTGATTGAAGGAGATCATGATGTAATCACCCCTGCTCTCCACCTGAGCCAACCAGAGATATGTTGTAAGAATGGTGGAGATCATGAACAAGCAACCCCCTTTGGTCAATGTGCAGAGGGGAAGCTTCTTGCTCAGAACCTGGAAAAGCATGGCTATCACTGTATGTAGCAATAGCCATGCTCTTGGTAATTGTCAACTTCCTCAACAACCCTTCAGATAGAGGACATGCACTTACATCAAGCCAAGGTGGTATCCAAGGTGGTCAAATTATGTATCTATGCTGGAGTTCACCTTCAACATAATTCAAATTAAAAAAAAAAACTAAAAATAGTAAATTGGCTTTGGATGATCTTCATATCAAATTTCTAGCTCATAACTGTATTAATTTAACCAGTTCCCGCCAGGCCTATAGTCAAATGATGGATGGGTGGGACATTTATCGTTCCGGGTGGACATCATATAACGTCCACCTGGAACACGCCTCACGGGGGGGGCAGCACTGCGGGGCATTTTCGGACCTGAAGAAATGAGATCAGTACATCAGAATTAATCTATTCTCAGACATTGATTACAATTGTGTTGCTAGCTGTGATTGGCCACAGTGATCACATGGTACACAGACAGGGCCAATCACAGCCCATCTGTGCAATGCGATTAGCTGAGGCCAATCACGGCTTATCACAACTGAATCAATTTCATTCAGTAAAAATGGTTGCTTATACCAATGAAATTCACTGATATAAGCAGTCATAATGTGTAAAACGATTAAAAAATCCTGATCACTTCCCCAGAGTAGTACAGTGTTACTGTTATAACACTGTATTGCTCTGGTCACAATGTTACAAACAAAATCGTAAAAAAAAAAAAAAAGAATTGTAATAATTTTTTTTAAAAAGAATTATTCTATTTTTTTTTTACATATGGTCACCAGTCAGTTTCCCTGATCACCGACACACCAGTTATATGAACACTGTCGTGCAATAATGACCTATGTAAAAATTAAAAATTAAAAGTTTGATTGGTGTGTATTGCTAGAGAGTTTGTTTTTTTCTTGGGGAGGGTGCATGTGATCAGCACAGGGCCAATCAGCGCTGTCCAGACAGAGGGTCAGGGGTCATGCAGACTCATAGGACAGTCAGAGGAGAATGAAAACTCCTCCTACAAGCTTTAACCAGACACTGATAGAAGTCACAAGACTGCTATATACTGCTGATGAGAAAATGTATTTAGCAGTTTATATTTTGTTATGTTCTGTGTACTGTGGGTGACCAGATATAGTAAATGCAGGGTCCTGGGTTTAGTAACACTTTAAATTGGAACTTTTGTCAAAAAATGAAGTCTTGCTAGATCACTTCAGGCTGGCTCCTTTTGCAGTTATAGCTATGTAAACATTAAAAATAAGTGTCTGTACTGTTTAAAATCCAGTAATACACTGTTTCACCCTGCTCTGCACATGCTCAGTTGCTCTCTGTTTTTAGGCACTCTGTTTAAAGCGGTTGTAAACCACTGAGGAATAAAAAAATAAAAACCTGTAAGACAGCGGCATAATGTGCAAGTATGCATTGCATACCAGCACATTATGAAATACTTACCTTAGAATGAAGCCCTTCCAGTGGTGTCTGCTCACCGCTGACATCTTCCCCCGGTGTTTCTTCCGGGTTCGTGGGCTCCGGCGGTGTGAGTGGCTGAAGCATGGACTCTGAATATCTCCTAAACAGTGCAAGTTTAGGAGATACTCACAGTACCTACAGGTAAGCCTTATTATAGGCTTACCTGTAGGTACAAGTGGTGTAACAGAGCTTAATTTGTAGAGGCAGATCTGCTGACAGCCTAAAGATTTACTGCTGTTCAGGGGCTCTGGGCTTCAGTAAAATGGTCGCCCCCCAGCAAGAAGAAACTGGAGCAATGCCGGAGGCAATTTACAGCACACGCTCATCTTGGTGGCATAATTATTAATGTGGGATGTATGTTCCTTGCTAAAGTTCTGCTTTAAGATACATTTTTACCATGATAGGTGTATGCATGTTAAGTGATTACAATCCCATTTATCTTTTGCAGGAACAAGCAAATTGAAGCCATCCTGTACATGAAGGGAAACCTCAGCAGAAACGAAGTAAAGTCCATCTTGAAGTCGGCAGACACGGTTGAACGGATAGTTAACGACAAACAAAAACTTTTTGAGTCAATTAGACCTTCTTGATTCTCTCGGGAGAAACTCAAATGGTATCAAAGACTTTTTCGACGTTACGGAAGCAAAATAAGCTGTTTACATTTGACCGGACTCCTATGCCAATGTAGTCCTCGGTCTCTTTTCTTAATAAGTAGGAGAAGATCCAATGTGACCATCATGTGACCGGACTGTTGCTTCAGTTCTCCGTGGAAGCTATCAAACTGAGTAACAGGCTGAACTCTGACGTCACTTTGGGGAATCAATAGAAAAAAAAAATAAACTTGGGAGATCAGCTGTGACTCCTTCATCACGTTCTGGAGGGTGGAGACACAAACCTCAAATCATATATATTTTACTTTTGTATTATATTGTTATGGTTGTAAATAGACTGTTACTATCATCTACATGGTTGTGTGATATATTTTCTCCTATAATGGAGAGTCTTTAAGTTGCTTTTGCATGTTATTATGTTTTTTTTTTGTACTCTAAGGTTGGATTTGTTTATTCCACGAGTCGTCTTTGTAAGAGGGCTTCTGTGTTTTTTTTTTTTGTTGTTTTTTTTTCTTGTTATTTATTTTTTATGCTGTTGAATTTTGGAACATGTGCTAGGAGGACGCGCAAGCTTATTCATTAGAAGAGCAATGAGAACCTGCAAAAGAAGAGTAATTCATATCAATCCAAAAACATCCAATCATATGCATGTGCACAGGGTGTGACGGGAGTGCCTGGACACGCCCTAATCACCTAGTGCACATTAGCACAATCGCTCTGTGTAGCAGCGGGGAGATGGGAGAGTCCTCCCTCTTACCGTCTTTATCATAAGAGAAGAGATTACGCACTTCTCTTTCACTGTGCTAGCAAGGAGATCAATGTCAAGGGCATATATATATATAGATATAGATCTATATATATAGATCTATATCTATATATATAGATATAGATCTATATATATAGATCTATATCTATATCTATATATCTATAGATATAGATATAGATCTATATATATAGATATAGATCTATATATATATATATATATATATATAGACACACACGCATGTGTGTTTGAGCTTTAGGGTGCACACCTATGCATCTAATAAAGTATAAATAAAGCCCAAACTTTGATTTTTATTTTAGATCAAGTAGGACAGGGGTCTCTAAAACTTTCTAAATAAAGGGCCAATTTACAGTTTACATATGCTCTTTAACCCTTTGCTTCCTGACTTTACTGATAGCTCCCAGGCCTACAGGAATATTTCAGCATGGGGCCTACCATGCACTATAGGAGGTTGGGGAGCACTGTAGAATGTTATTGAAGTTTTGGTCGCACTGGAGGCTCTGTAGTAAGGTATTGACACTCTGCAGGGGTTGAAGGCTGTAAACAGGGACTGTGGTAGGTTGAGAGGCACTGTGGGAGGTCAGGGGATCGGCAACTGGTTGGTGGTCCAGGAGAAGAAAGACCAGAGTCTAGAAGTGTTCCATGGCCAGGTGGTTAAGAAGCACCGGTCAATTCTACGTAAAGGTCACGAGCAACAGACCCCATTGTAGCCCATCACACACCAGCTTGTTCCCATCTGTAGTCAGATTAATGGAAAGTCCACACAATGGATGCCTTTGGTCTTTACGGTACTAAACAGAGCACAGGAATATCGACAAGCAGTTCATTCAGCCTTCCAAGTGGAACAGGCACGTCCCTTTACAAAGTCTTCAGAGTGGGCTGTCCCAGAGTCCTCTCATCCCTTTAGGGCAAGGGTCTCCAAACTTTCTAGATAAAGGGCCAGTTTACTGCTCTTCGGACTACAGGGGGGCCGGACCGTGCCCAGTGGGAGTAAACCATGCCCGATCTTTGGTATTAGGGGGAGAATTAGTTGGTGTCGGTGAGAGGAATAGGGCCCCATTTTTGTTGTCAGTGGAAGGAATAATGCCCCATTGTTGGTGTCAATGGTAGGAATAATGACTCAAGGGCCAAGTAAAGGCAAGCAAAGGGCCGCATCCAGCCCCAGGGTGTAGATCACAGAAGTAGGGAATAGTCAAGACCCCTATCGGTTTTTCTTTCTTTTTTTTTTGACATCTGTTGATATGCAAAACCCAACCCTACAAGTATCACTGATGCTTTTCAAGCACTCCGTATTTGCACTCCCCCCACAACAACCAACCCGATTCCGGCCGATGCCTGCCAATTGGTTTTTTGTTGGGTTTTTCAAAGGTGGTTTCGTACCACAGCACTTTGCCTGCAGTGTTAATTGCCAAATCACTATTACAAAATGCATTCAGATTTGGTGCTTCTTTTTAGTATGCGTGTAGTTTGTTTTATATTTTCTGTGTATGTTTTTTAGATTTTTTTATACAATGTAACCAAAACCGAAATGTCTGTGTCTGTGAATAAAATTTTCAACTATTTAAAAAAAAAAATTCTAATTGTTGTAATGCCGCGTACACACGGTCGGACTTTTCGTCTACAAAAGTCCAACGGACGCTGACGGACTAAAGCTGGCTGGTAATCCGATCGTGTGTGGGCTTCTCCGGACTTTCAACGGACTTTTTTTAGCCTCAAATCCGACGTACTTAGATTTGAAACATGCTTCAAATCTTTCCGACGGACTCGAGTCCGGTCGAAAAATCCGCTCGTCTGTATGCTAGTCCGACGGACAAAACCCACGCTAGGGCAGCTATTGGCTACTGGCTATGAACTTCCTTATTTTAGTCCGGTGTACGTCATCACGTAAGAATTCGACGGACTTTTGTGTGATCGTGTGTAGGCAAGTCTGTTCGTTAGAAAGTCCGCCGCAAGTCCGTCGAAAGTCGCCAAAAGTCCGTCGAAAGTCTGTCGGACAGGCTGTCGGACTTTTGTAGCTGCAAAAGTCCGACCGTGTGTACGCCCCATAAGACAATGATCGTGAATACCTCCGCGCTACCACTCTCAATAGTGTCTAAGTGCATATGCTCACATACATAGACTATACAGGCATACCCCACTTTTAAGTACACAATGGGGTTTATTTACTAAAGCTCAAAAGTGCAAAATTAGGCTCACTCTGCATAGAAACCAATGAGCTTCTAACCCAAGATTGTTCAATTAAGCTTTGGTAATAAAACCAGGAAGCTCATTGGTTTCTATGCAGAAGTGAGCCTGATTTTGCACTTTCCAGCTTTAGTAAATAAACCCCATTGTGTACTATCAAAAATATTGGCTTACATGCACATGAACTTTAATGGCATCCCAGTCTTAGTCCGTAGGGTTCAATATTGATTTGGCCCACCCTTTACAGCTATAACAGCTTCAACTGTTCTGGGAAGGCTGTCCACGAGGTTTAGGAGTGTGTCTATGGGAATGTTTTGCAATCTTCCAGAAGCGCATTTGTGAGTTCAGTCTCTGCTTTAATTTATCCAAAAAGTGTTCTATCGGGTTGAGGTCAGGACTCTGTGCAGGCCAGTCAAGTTCCTCCACCCCAAACTCGCTCATCCATGTCTCTATGGACCTTGCTTTGTGCACTGGTGAGCAGTCATGTTGGAACAGAAAGGGGCCATCCCCAAACTGTTCCCACAAAGACGCCTTAAGAGTTCCCTTCACTGGAACTAAGGGGCCAAACCCAACCCCTGAAAAACAACCCCCACACCATATTCCCCCCTCCACCAAATGATTTGGACAAGTGCACAAAGCAAGGTCCATAAAGACAGGGATGAGCGAGGACACTGAATTTGGGGGGGATAAGGGGACAGAGGACATCGGATGGGGGGGCAGAGGACACTACAGTGGGGGGGTGGGGGTCTGTGTAGGGTGTGTAGGGCACAGTGAACATCATCGCATTGGGGGGGCAAAGGACAGTACAGTGGAGGGTGGTGTGAAGGAGACACAGGACATTGCATGGGGGGCAGAGGTCAGTACAGTGGGGGGAGGGTGTGAAGGGGACAGAGGACATTGCTTTGGGGTTGGGCAGAAAACACTACAGTGGCGGAGGGTGTAAGGAGGGACAAAAGACACTGCTATGGTGGTGTGGATTACACTACAGTGGAGGGGGAGGGGGGGTGGGTGATGTGAAGGGGACAGAGGACACTGCTATAGGGGGGGGTCAGAGGATACTACAGGGGGAGTGATGTGAAGGGGGAAAGGGGGACAGAAAACAATGCTTTGGGGGGGGGGGTGCACAGAACACTGCAATAGCAGGAGGGTAGAGGACCCTACTTCAGGGGGGAGGGGGGAGGGGACACTACAGTAGGGGGGGGGAAGGGGACAGGGGATGCTGCATTGGGGGCAGAGGACACTAAAGTAAAGGGAGGGTGGGATGGGGACAAAGGGCATTGCTTTGGGGGGGCAGGGGACAGTACAGTGGGGGGGGGGGGGGTGTGAAGGGGACAAAAGATATCGCTTTGGAGGGGGGGCAGAGGACACTACAGTGAGTGGAGGGTGTGAAGAGGACAGAGGACACTGCATTGGGGGGAATGTAAAGGGGACAGAGGACATCGCATGGGGAGGGCAGAGGACACTACAGTGGGGGTGGAGGAGTGTGTTTAGAGCCAGAGGACATCGCACTGGGAGAAGCAGAGGACAGTACAGTGGGGGGAGGGTGTGAAGGGGACAGAGGACATTGCACCGGGGGGGGTGGGGGGAAGAGGGCACTACAGTGGGGGTAGGGTGTTAAGGGGTACAGAAGAGAACGCTATGGGAGTGCAGATTACACAACAGCGGGGGGGGGGGGGCAGAGGAGTTGTGATCTGAAGGGGACAGAGGACACTGCTATGCGGGGGGGTGGGGCAGAGGACACTACAGTTGGGGGGGGGGGGGGGTTGATGTGAAGGGTGGAAGGACACTGCTATACTGCTATGGGGAGGCAGAGGATACTACAGTATGGGGGGCAGAGACCCCTACTGTGGGAGAGGGGGAGAAAAACGACTGGGGGGGGCGGGGGGTGAGGACACTACTGTGAGGATGGTGATGTGGAGGGAGTGGAGGACACTAATGGGAGTGGGGGGGAGGATCTCAACCTCTGAAAGGTTTCCTAGCCCTGGTCTATCTTGGAAGTAAGCTATGAATAACCTCAAAAGGTGGGATTTTATGGGCTATAAAAATTTTAATGTCCATAAAATCCCACTTTTTGAGGTTTTTCATATATTACCAAGGGATGGTGGCAATCTACATGTGTGGCCTTATGAATCACCAAAATGATCTTGGAAGCAAGAGAGAGTGGCTGCGTTCCTACATACAGTGGGACCATGAAGAACGAACGTAGACACCCTCTATTATTATTATTATACAGGATTTATATAGTGCCGTCAGTTTGCGCTTTACAACAGTAGGGCAGACAATACAATTACAATACAATTCAATACAGGAGGGATCAGAGGGCCTACAGCAAAACCCCAACATTTAGCCCTGTGGTTAGCAGTTATGACCCCGACACGCGCGCTACCACACACTGAATCAAATACATGAAGAAAAAAGGGACAAAACCAGATGTTTTAAATACAAAGTTTCCATGATATGGTGTATTGACATCGTGATGCAAGTGATTGGTCCCCAGAGAGCGGATGGCGGGCAAAGTCTTTAAGGCCAGGATTTTTCGGGATTTTTTTTTTTCCTCTGGAAAGATGATGCATTAATGCTCCAACATCATCTCCTACTGTAAACTCGCCTCTCCTGGGAGCTCTTAGGAATCTTTTGGCCTTTCTCCAGCGCTCCGCTCCCGATGAGATTTCTGGGAAGTGCTTCAAGTCAAGTGGAAGTGCTGAGATGAACTCTGCTTATTTATATTATAGCGAGGAGGAAACAATAGAGCATCGCATAGCCGCCTAGGAACGTTTCCTGACCCATAATTGTTTATTAAAAGACCAGCAGACTCTTATTGAATCCAACTCACCAGGGAAGGATGACTGCATGCAAAGCTTAGAACAACCAATTAGATTTGCAGTATCAAAAACCCAAAAGCAAACATTTATTATATTGCAACTTACCAATTTTTAGATGTGATGGCTGCATTCGTTTTCTTTTTTTTTTTTTTTTTCTTTTTTTTTTTTCACCTTGCGATCCATCCAGTAATTCTGTTTTTTCAAAGATGCAGATGTAGCAGTTAGAGACAAAACAATTAACACTGACAGGGGTGCTTACAACGATCGGCTTTTATTTATGTAAAACCTTTATCCCAAAAGGAAACAAAACTGTTATGCCCCGTACACACGATCGGATCTTCCGAGACAACAAAACCGTGGATTTTTGTTCGAAGGTTGTTGGCTCCAACTTGTCTTGCATACACACGGTCACACAAATGTCAATTACGAACGTAGTGACGTACAAGACGTACGTGATGTCTCCATTACGGACGCTAGTTTTACAAGACCGAGCGAGCTTCCGGCTCGTACTCGATTCCGAGCATGCGTAGACTTTTGTCCGACGGACTTGTGTACACACGATCGGAAAGTCCGACAACAAAACCATGGATTTTTGTTCGAAGGTTGTTGGCTCCAACTTGTCTTGCATACACACACGGTCACACAAATGTTGGCCAACAATTACGAACGTAGTGACGTACAAGACGTACGTAATGTCTCCATTACGGACGCTAGTTTTACAAGGCCGAGCGAGCTTCTGGCTCGTATTTGATTCCGAACATGCGTGGACTTTTGTCCGATGGACTTGTGTGCACACGATTGCAAAGTCCGACAATTGTTGGCGGAAAATTTGAGAACCTGCTAGCCAACAGTTGTTGGCAGAAAATCCAACAACAAATGTTCGATGGAGCGTACACACGGTCGGACTTTCCGCTAACGAGCTCACATCCAACATTTATTGTCGGTAAATCCGATCGTGTGTATGGGGCATTACTGTAACTGATTATTAAGTATGAGTTCGCATTTGGCTTCAGTTTGAAACAGAGGAGAAAAAGCAGAGGAAAAACGAGCGCAGCCACCACATCTAATAATTGGTAAGCTGCAATCTATTACATATATTTTTGGGGTTTAGAGTTGCTTTTTTTGCAGTTAGAAAGTGGAACTCAAGCAATTTTTGGCCCTTCTGGCCCCTCCCTCCTGCTGAGTGCCCCCACAGCAAGTAGCTTGCTATGGGGGCACTCGAGCCGAGCAGCTGCTCTGTGTGACCATTCAGACATGGAGTCGAGGCTCCGCCCCCTCTCGCTCCTCATTGGCTCATTGACTTGGGAGGCGGCTAAGCTCGCATACCCTCTCACTACCAGGACCCTCCATCACCCTTGCCATGTCACCATGACTCCTACTGGCTGGCTGCTTAAGCGCCTATTACTGCCCATAGCACTGCAATATAGCATCTTCTCCTTCTACTGCAGGTCAAACCCTTGCACTGACTTCTCTTCACCCCCCTTCAAAGCCCTGTTCTTTGATACACCATGCACCCTTTAGTGACTTCAGACAGGCAGGTCTTTACTGAAGTGATTAAATATAACACATAAAACAGTTCTCAGCAACATATTCCATAAATATTCCTGTACCAAGTCCTCTAAGTGCCCTCTTAGTGTGTCCCTGGTGCTCCCTTGTGCTCCATGAAGTGGTCATACCTTAACAGGTGTGCCAACCCCATTAGTCCATAAGTTAATTTAGCATCATAAGTCCATTATCCTTGGAACCCCGAATGGGACCCCACAAAGGGGTGGTAAGGTGGTAAAGTGGTGATTACATCTTCAGCAGCTTCCTGAAACGTAATTTCTGACAAAACGCGTTGGAGTGGAGTTCATTGTTGTCACATTTGGTAACGTATATCCTGTTTTGGAACGCACGCCGGCTCTGAGTTGTGAGCAAAGTGGCTGAGGTGTTCCCTCGGTGATCGTGTTGGTGCCATTTGAATATATAGTCGTAGTAAGTATAATTCATACTTAGTTTACAATAGATCTTTAACCGATTCCCACCCAGCCAATGTACATAACGGCCGGGTTGGGAGCTTCACCGTTCTGAGTGGACATATCCGTACGACCCTCAGAACAGGTGCTTGCGCCAAGCGTAGCAGCAGCGCGATCCTGTGATGGCTGTGATCCTTGGACACAGCCCATCACAGGAACCGGGACATGGTCTCTGTGATTGGCCCTCCCAATCACATGATGGCTGTGTCCAATCACAGCCTTCAGACCATGTAAACAGAGACACATGTCTGCAATCCCCTCTTAGCTCAGTAAAAGCTCAGTGCGGAAGGGGGAGGTAGCAGGGGATGCTGCAGCCTGTGCTTACAGCTCTCTGTGTAACTGATGATTTGTGAGAGCTGTCACAGATCACACAAACTGCAGCCATCCCCACACAGTACACCAAGCACCACTGTCCCTGTCACATGAACATCTGCACACAACATTTGTCACAGTGTTCCATGAACATCTGTACCAGCACACAAAACATCTGTCACAGTGTACCAGTAGCCCACCACATCTGTACCAGTGTACCAGTGCTCCAAATATCTGTCACAGTGTATCCGTGTCCCATCAACATCTGTACCAGTGCACCAAATATCTGTTACAGTGTACCCGTGTCCCATCAACATCTGTACCAGTGCACCAAATATCTGTCATAGTGTACTGTGTCCCATCAACATCTGTACCAGTGTACCAATGCACAAAAACACCTGCAATAGTGCAATAATGTTCCATTGCAACATCAACATCTGTCAGTGTCTGCCAGTGCACAAAACATCTGTCATAGTGTACCAGGGTCCCATCAACATCTGTACCAGTGTACAAAACATCTGTCACAGTGTACCCGTGTACCATCAACATCTGTACCAGTGTACCAAATATCTGTCACAGTGTATCAGTGTCCCATCAACATCTGTAGCAGTGTACCAGTGCACAAAACATCTGTACCAGTGCACAAAAAATAGTTCAATAATGTTCCAGTGCAACATCAACATCTGTCAGTGTCTGCCAGTGAACAAAACATCTGTCACAGTGTATCCGTGTACCATCAACATCAGTACCAGTGCACCAAATATCTGTCACAGTGTACCATCAACATCTGTACCAGTATACCATGTATCTGTCACAGTGTACCAGTGTCCCATCAACATCTGTATCAGTGCACCAGTACACAAAACATCTGTCACAGTATACCAGTGTACCATCAACATCTATACTAGTGTACCAAATATCTGTCACAGTGTACCAGTGTCCCACCAACATCTGTACCAGTGCACAAAACATCTGTCACAGTGTACTAGTATACCATCAACATCTATACCAGTGTACCAAATATCTGTCACAGTGTACCAGTGTCCCACCAACATCTGTACCAGTGCACAAAACATCTGTCACAGTGTACCAGTGTACCATCAACATCTATACTAGTGTACCAAATATCTGTTACAGTGTACTAGTATACCATCAACATCTATACCAGTGTACCGGTGCACAAAATATCTGTACCACTGTACCAGTGCACGAAAACACCTGCAATAGTGCAATAATGTTCCAGTGCAACATCAACATCTGTCAGTGTCTGCCAGTGGACAATCAACATCTGTCCTAGTGTACAAGTGCACAAAACATCTATCAGTGTACCCGTGTCCCACCAATAAATAAATAAAAAAATGAAAGTGTCCCCGTCCCCCCATGCTTGCGAACAAAGGTGAACGCACACGTTGGTCCCATACGCATACATAAACAGCGATCGCACCACACATGTGAGGTATCGCCGTAAACGCCAGAGCAAGAGCAATAATTGTAGCACGAGATCTCTAACTCTAAACTGGCAACTAGGGATGAGCCGAACACCCCCGGTTCGGTTCGCACCAGAACCCGCGAACGGACCGAAAGTTCGCACGAACGTTAGAACCCCATTGACGTCTATGGGACTCGAACGTTCGAAATCAAAAGTGCTCATTTTAAAGGCTAATTTGCATGGTATTGTCCGAAAAGGGTTTGGGGACCCGGGTCCTACCCCAGGGGACATGTATCAATGCAAAAAAAACTTTTAAAAACGGCCGTTTTTCGGGAGCAGTGATTTTAATGATGCTTAAAGTAAAAAAAAAAAAGTGAAATATTCCTTAAATATCGTACCTGGGGGTGTCTATAGTATGCCTGTAAAGTGACGCGTGTTTCCCATGTTTAGAACAGTCCCTGCACCAAATGTCATTTTTAAAGGAAAAAATCTCATTTAAAACTGCTTGCGGGTTTAATGTCATGTCGGGTCATGGCAATATGGATGAAAATCAGTGAGACAAACGGCATGGGTACCCCCCAGTCCATTACCAGGCCCATTGGGTCTTGTATGGATATTAAGGGGAACCCCGCACCCAAATTAAAATAAGGAAAGGCCCTATATACTCTGAACAGCAGTATACAGGCGGTGCAAACAAGACAGGGACTGTAGGTTTGTTGTTAAGTAGAATCTCTTTGTAATTTTGAACGGGTACATTTTTAACGTGTTTAGCTCCAGCCAAAAAATCTTTTTAAGCTTTTTGGAAAACATAGGGAAGGGTTATCACCCTTGTGACATTTGTTTTGCTGTCTTTCCTCCTCTTCAGAAGATTTCACCTCACTTTTTTGTCCCAATGAAAAATGTTTTTTGAAAATTTGGGTTTTTTTGTGGAACAAGGATTGGAAAGCATCAGTGGAAAGGAGAAATTGTTTTCCCATATTAACTCTTACAGGAGAGAAATTTCCCTTCCTAGGGGTAGATTTCATCTCACTTCCTGTTGTCTCCTTCCGTTTGCAAGTAGGAGTCGTTTGTAAGTTAGATGTTTGAAAGTAGGGTCCTGCCCTATATACTCAGCAGAAATTTGGGCCTTAGGTGTTGCTGTGGCCACAACACTGTAAGCCCTCACAGGGCCCTGCTGTGAAATATTAGATCAAGAATTGTAATTACATGCCCCTGTTGAACAGGAGCTGAAAAATTAGGCCTTAGGCACTGGTGCTGGTGCCACACACTGCAACCCCTCACAGACACTCTAGTTGGAACGCAGGAACGAGCCTGCTGCAAAGTATTGCATCAAAAATTGTAATTACACGCCCCTGTTAGACAGGGGCAGAAAAATTGGTCCTTAGGCACTGGTGCTGGTGCCACAACACTGCAACCCCTCACAGACACTCTAGTTGGAACGCAGGAACGAGCCCTGCTGCAAAGTATTGCATCAAAAATTGTAATTACACGCCCCTGTTAGACAGGGGCAGAAAAATTGGGCCTTAGGCACTGGTGCTGGTGCCACAACACTGCAACCCCTCACAGACACTCTAGTTGGAATGCAGGAACGAGCCCTGCTGCAAAGTATTGCATCAAAAATTGTAATTACACGCCCCTGTTAGACAGGGGCAGAAAAATTGGGCCTTAGGCACTGGTGCTGGTGCCACAACACTGCAACCCCTCACAGACACTCTAGTTGGAATGCAGGAACGAGCCCTGCTGCAAAGTATTACATCAAAAATTGTAATTACACGCCCCTGTTAAACAGGGGCTGAAAAATTGTGCCTAGGCACTGGTGGTGGCGCCCAGAACCAAAAATGTTCTTACAAGCTATCAGCGTGATGATTGAGGAGGAAGAGGATAATTACTCAGGGATAGTCACTCAGCATCAGCATAGGCAGTCTTTGAAGGGATCTGAAAAAAATTATTCAGTTACATCAGCATCAGGTGCTTGGTAGCTGGTGGTGATCCAAGACTGATTCATTTTTATGAAGGTCAGCCGATCGACCGAGTCAGTGGACAGACGCACCCTGTGATCGGTTACCACGCCTCCAGCAGCACTGAATGTGCGTTCCGAAAGAACGCTGGATGCAGGACAGGCCAGTAGCTCAATTGCATACTGTGCAAGCTCTGGCCAGTGATCCATCCTCAAGACCCAGTAACCCAGAGGATTTTCGGTGGGAAAGGTGTCCAAGTCTGATCTTGCCCTAGGTATTCCTGCACCATGTAAAACAGACGCTGGCGATGGTTGCTGGAACCGATCATACCTTGGGGCTGCGGACCAAAAATTGTCTGAACGCATCGGTCAGACGGCCACCTTCTCCACCGCTCCTTCTTTGACTGACCGAAGCCTCAGCAACACGTTGTCCAGAAACAGGAGTTTGTAACCTCCCAGTCTCTGGGAACGCGTTGCACAGACCTTTCTGCAAGGCCTCCCGAAGATGTTTCATCCTCTGCCTCCCTCTGCGATGGCAAGATAAGGTCCGCAACCTTACCCTTGTAACGTGGATCAAGGAGGGTTGCCAGCAGTATTGGTCCTTCTCCTTGATACCACGAATACGAGGATCCTTACGCAGGCTTTGCAGGATCAGGGAGGCCATGCAGCGTAGGTTTGCTGAGGCATTCGGTCCGGAGTCCTCTGGGTCACTAAGGACAACAACGTCTGCAGCCACCTCCTCCCAGCCACGTACAAGTCCATGTGTTCCTTGGGACTGATCCCTTAAAGACTGCTGATGCTGAGTGCCAGGCTCCACCTCCATACTGACACAATCTTCTCCTCCTCCTCCTCCTCCTCCTCGTCCTCTTCCTGTGTGATCGGCGGGCACGCAGGAACACTGTCTGGATAAAGGGGGCCTTGAGAGCTAAGGAAGTCCTCCTCTTCCTGCCTCTGTTCTGCCTCAAGTGCCCTGTCCATTATTCCACGCAGCGTGTGCTCCAACAGGTGGACAAGGGGGACAGTGTCACTGATGCATGCACTGTCAGTGCTCACCATCCTCGTGGCCTCCTCGAATGGTGACAGGACAGTGCATGCATCCCTGATCATGGCCACTGGCGTGGGGAAAAAAAACCAAGGTCCCCTGACCCTGTCCTGGTGTCCTGGTGCCATAGTCGCACAGGTACTCATTGATGGCCCTCTGCTGCGTGTGCAGCCGCTGCAGCATGGCCAACGTTGAGTTCCACCTGGTGGGCATGTCACAGATTAGGCGGTTCTTGGGCAGGTTAAACTCCTTTTGGAGGTCCGTCAGCCGAGCACTGGCATTATATGACCGGCGGAAATGCACACAGACTTTCCTGGCCTGCCTCAGGACATCCTGTAAGCCCGGGTACCTGCCCAAGAACCGCTGCACCACCAAGTTAAGGACGTGAGCCAAACAGGGCACATGGGTCAGTTGTCCCTGTCGGAGGGCAGAGAGGAGGTTGGTGCCATTGTCGCAAACCACCATTCCTGCCTTAAGTTGGCGTGGCGTCAACCACCTCTGAACCTGCCCCTGCAGAGCTGACAGAACCTCTGCCCCAGTGTGGCTCCTGTCCCCCAAGCACACCAGCTCAAGCACCGCATGGCATCTTTTGGCCTGCGTATTTGCGTAGCCCCTTGAACGCCTACGGAGCACCGCTGGTTCCGAGGAAGAGGCCATGGAGGAAGAAGAAGAGGAGGGGGTGGAGGAGAGAGGTGTGTCACAATCAGCATTTTGGAGGCGTGGTGGCGGAACAACCTCCAACACTACTGCACCTTGTCCTGCATCCTTCCCAGCTGCCAGCAGAGTCACCCAATGCGCCGTGAAACTTAAGTAACGTCCCTGTCCATGCCTGCTGGACCATGAGTCAGCGGTAATATGCACCTTACCGCTGACCGCCCTGTCCAGCGAGGCATGGACATTGCCTTCCACATGCCGGTAGAGAGCCGGAATCGCCTTCCGTGAGAAAAAGTGGCGTTTGGGTACCTGCCACTGAGGAACCGCACATTCCACAAACTCACGGAAGGGGGCAGAGTCTACCAACTGAAAAGGCAGCAGTTGAAGTGCTAGCAATTTTGCCAAGCTAGCATTCAACCGCTGGGCATGTGGATGGCTGGGAGCAAACTTCTTTCGGCGGTGCAGCAGCTGGGGCAGGGAAATTTGCCTGGTACAATCTGACGTCGGTGTACCAAAAGCAGATTGCCCACAAGTACTTGGCTGTGACACACCTAATTCTACACCTTCATTCCTCTCACTGCAGGTCTCAGAGAGGACTGAAGGTCTAGTGGGGTTGGAAATCTCAGCTGATGAGGAGCAAGGAGAGATCCTCTTTGTTCTTTGGTGTGGGTCTTTTAGATATGCTTGCCAACGAACTGCATGGCAGGTCAACATATGTCTGGTCAAGCATGTGGTACCCAAGCGGGAGATGTTTTTGGCCACGCGAGATACGCTTGAGACATATGTTGCAAATAGCAGCGGTGCGATCTGATGCACTCGTCTCAAAAAAGGCCCACACCAAAGAACTTTTTGAATAACGCGCAGAGACTGCAGCGCCCTGCACATGTGGAGCTTTGGGGTGTGATGCAGTCAATGTGCTGCCCTTAGGCTGGCCCCTGGAGGGCATCCTGCCTCGTTGGTGATGTGCCGCCTCCTCCTCCTCCTCCTCCTCCTCCTCTCTCCTATCAGGCACCCACGTTGAGTCAGTGACCTCATCATCCCCTCCCTCCTCATCACTGGAGCAAACCTGGCAGTATGCTGCAGCAGGGGGAGCATGACTGCCAGATTGCTGTCCTTCTTGGGCACCCCCTCTGTCCGTGCTCATGTTACTGCCTTCATCGAGCTCAGTATCATCATCAGAGCCTTCCAAAACGCTGGGCATCCTCCTGGAGCATGTACCCAACACTGTGGTCAAACAGTTCGAGGGAATCCTCATGAGGACATGGTGGAGCTAGGGAAGGAGTCACTGATGACATTGAGCTGAGGGAAGAGGCCGCTGCTTTGCCAGACAAAGCACCCTGGGCATGGGTGAGAGAGGATGAGGAGGATGAGGACGGCTTGGTCATCCACTCGACCAAGTCTTCCGCATGTTGCGGCTCAACACGGCCAGCTGCCGAAAAAAAGGCCAAGCGTGTCCCATGGCCACGTGCTGATGAGGATGCACCGTCTCCACGACCAGCACTAGACACAGAGCCTGCTTGCCCTCTCTTATTGGCTTGTGACTGTCTGCCTCTCCTTCTTGGCCTTCCAGACATACTAATGGCCTGTAGCTGCACTAAGCTGGGATAGAACACCTGTAATTTTCTTCAGGTAGCTTTATATACTGTAACCAGACAAGCCTGCCTGTCAGTAGGAAGATAACAGGAACGGATCTAGCTGAACACTGTGAGCAGGACGCACTGCACTAAATGTAAATAGCAGGAACGGATCTAGATAAACACTGTGAGCAGGACGCACTGACTGCACTAAATGTAAATAGCAGGAACAGATCTAGCTGAACACTGTGAGCAGGACGCACTGACTGCACTAAATGTAAATAGCAGGAACGGATCTAGCTGAACACTGTGAGCAGGACGCACTGACTGCACTAAATGTAAATAGCAGGAACGGATCTAGCTGAACACTGTGAGCAGGACGCACTGCACTAAATGTAAATAGCAGGAACAGATCTAGCTGAACACTGTGAGCAGGACGCACTGCACTAAATGTAAATAGCAGGAACAGATCTAGCTGAACACTGTGAGCAGGACGCACTGCACTAAATGTAAATAGCAGGAACGGATCTAGCTGAACACTGTGAGCAGGACGCACTGCACTAAATGTAAATAGCAGGAACAGATCTAGCTGAACACTGTGAGCAGGACGCACTGACTGCACTAAATGTAAATAGCAGGAACAGATCTAGCTGAACACTGTGAGCAGGGCGCACTGCACTAAATGTAAATAGCAGGAACGGATCTAGCTGAACACTGTGAGCAGGACGCACTGACTGCACTAAATGTAAATAGCAGGAACGGATCTAGCTGAACACTGTGAGCAGGACGCACTGCACTAAATGTAAATAGCAGGAACAGATCTAGCTGAACACTGTGAGCAGGACGCACTGCACTAAATGTAAATAGCAGGAACAGATCTAGCTGAACACTGTGAGCAGGACGCACTGCACTAAATGCAAATAGCAGGAACGGATCTAGCTGAACACTGTGAGCAGGACGCACTTACTGCACTAAATGTAAATAGCAGGAACGGATCTAGCTGAACACTGTGAGCAGGACGCACTGCACTAAATGTAAATAGCAGGAACAGATCTAGCTGAACACTGTGAGCAGGATGCACTGCACTAAATGTAAATAGCAGGAACAGATCTAGCTGAACACTGTGAGCAGGACGCACTGCACTAAATGTAAATAGCAGGAACGGATCTAGCTGAACACTGTGAGCAGGACGCACTGCACTAAATGTAAATAGCAGGAACAGATCTAGCTGAACACTGTGAGCAGGACGCACTGCACTAAATGTAAATAGCAGGAACGGATCTAGCTGAACACTGTGAGCAGGACGCACTGACTGCACTAAATGTAAATAGCAGGAATGGATCTAGCTGAACACTGTGAGCAGGACGCACTGCACTAAATGTAAATAGCAGGAACAGATCTAGCCTAATCTATCTAACTCAAATCAAATGACACTGTCTGTCTCTCTCTCTATCAGCACACCGGAACACACTACACAGGGCCGCCGTGCAGGCGGCCTTATATAGTGTGGGGCGTGTACTAAATCCCCTGAGCCATAATTGGCCAAAGCCACCCTGGCTTTGGCCAATTACAGCTCTCTCTACTGACGGCGCTGTGATTGGCCAAGCATGCGGGTCATAGTGCATGCTTGGCCAATCATCAGCCAGCAATGCACTGCGATGCCGCAGTGAATTATGGGCCGTGATGCGCCACACGAATTTGGCGCGAACGGCCCATAACGTTCGCAATTCGACGGACGGTCGAACAGCCGATGTTCGAGTCGAACATGGGTTCGACTCGAACACGAAGCTCATCCCTACTGGCAACCAATAAAGCCTTATAAAGCGTCGCCTATGGAGATTTTTAAATACAGAAGTTTGGCGCCATTTCACAAGCGTGCTCAGTTTTAAAGCATGACATGTTTGTTATCTATTTATCTGGCGCAACGCCATATTTTATATTTTACCAAAAATGTGGGTATTATATTGTCTTTGTGTGCATTGAAGTTCCTTAAAATTTATTTATGCGTTAGTGTGCAAAATTGCAGTAGAAAAACTGCTGTGCAAATATCGTGTGACATAAAAATTTGCAAAACCCACCATTTTTCTCTCCGGGGCCTCTGCTACAAAAATATGTACTGTTTTGGGGTTCTAAGTAATTTTCTAGAGAAAATACAGATTTATACTTGTAAACAAAAAGTGTCAGAAGAAGACTTGTTCTTAAAGAGGTTGTAAACCGCTGGAGGTTTTTTTTTTTTCTTCTTACCTGCAAGATAATGTCATAATGTGCTAGTATTTTGTTTACACCAAATTCTGACCCCACCATCTGAATGTCGCAGCTGAAATCCATTACTGATGTGGTACACAGATGATACGCCCCCTTTCCTGTGTGCCAAACACTGCGCTTATGGGATGAGCCCCTCCCTCTGAGCAGCTGCTTAAAATTAAAAACTCAAGTGATATGAAATAAATGATACACTAAATACTCGCCCTCACCAATAGTGTGATCAAATAGCAGCGCTAAAAATCTAAAACATATCCTAATTCAAAAAATGATATATATACAGTGATTGCTCAATGTGATAACAAGAGAATATATATTAGTATTATGTGTCCATAATAGAATGCCAGACAGTGTTTCTAATAAACACCTATCACACAGTCCATTTGTGTATAACACCAAAAGAATTCAATAAAAGAGTCCAAACATAGATGGTGCCTTGGTGAAATAATGGTGACAATATCAAAAATGATAATCTTCAATAATAATATCTTCCACCACACCGCAGTGAATGTGATTCCACTCCCCTTCAGCGAGCAAACTCACCAGCTTTTTTTGCCTTACACTCTCGTGTTTGGCTTGTAGGCTTTTCCCACACAGTGGGGGTAAAGTGATAACCTCCAATCAGTATCCGTATGGTAAACCGTAGCGTATAAGCAAATGCTCTCTCCACATGAAAAAAAGGAAAAGCGAACCAATAGTGCAGTAACGCAACACACTTTAATAAAAGTAACACTCTCCTTCACCATAAAACTCACATTTTCCAATTTTCAAAAACGCAAAACAGCACAGCAATACTTGGTTGTCACCAACAGCACTTCAAACGGTAACCTGGACGTATGGTGGTCACGGCGGACCCAGGTGCTCGGTGAACATGAACACTCTCACCCGTCCCTTGGAGCCCTCCGTAGCTACTTCCCCGCTCACTCGTATGGCGCCGCCTGTCACAGCGTCCTACGTCAGACTTCCTCGATTGCCGTATAGCCACGCCCCGACATGTTTCGTCACACCGGACTTATTCATGGGATTGGCTAGACGGACTGGCAATCTTTCTTATATATCCTCCCCCCGCATGACGCGCGATGTCGATGATACTGCGCTTGCGCGCTCCCTGTGTCCCCGTTCACACCATACGTGGACATTGATTTTAAACACAATATAAGGGACATCGAGATTTAGAAAATTAGCCTAAAATTACTACAGCATTATATCTAGCAACTGTCCCACTCGCTGATTGTTGGTCACCCACACAATCAACGAGGGGCACCTGTCTTCCATTCTAACGACTATTATTGCGTTCTCTATGTGTAGTAGTAGCTGTAAGTTGATAATGGGGATATTACTGTCTTTATAAAAATCTATATATAAAAACATATTCCTTTATCATATAAAAATAATAAAAGTTATAATTATAGCATTAATAAAATTAATTCTTGAATGGTTGGAACTCTAAACTATATGTTTAAAAATGCAAAATCCAAACTAGACCCATACCCCACATGGGTATTTCCTGTTGTTCCCATAATTTTTACTCTATATCTTGCAGGTGAACTCCTACATATACACAGATCAAGCAGTTTACAAACACTTTCATATTCCTAATGTTTTCCTTGCTGATTCATCTCCTAATAGGTGGTTTCTCCGTTGCGTTGGTGTTATAGACATTCCACCTATCACCATTTTTGGGAGTGGGTATCTTGTGGCCTTGGACCCTCAACCCTCAACTCAAAAGTCGTTGATGAAGCAATTGAGGTCCAGTTCTATATTTAAACCCCCGGGAAAAAGACATTTGAACAAGTATATCCATCGCGTTTCACGTTGGGATAAATCCCTTATTCTATTGGAGCCCCTCCACGATGGGTACACTATGTCTATTCCACAAAATTGAAGTAGACCCGGGTCTTGGTTATGCTTCTCCCTAAAATGAAGGGATACGCTATGGTACTTGAAACCATTTTTGATATTGGTCAGATGTTCGGAAATGCGAATTCTCAATAGCCTTTTTGTGCGTCCTACATAATGTAACCCACATGGGCACCACATTAAATACACTACGTATGATGAATTACACGTTATAAATTCTTTAATTTCAAATGTTTCATTTGCTTGATTGGTGACGCTCTTCATGTTTCTATTTCTAATCCTTACTGTTCTGCAGCACACACATTTATTGCATGGATAGAAACCTTTGAGATTTATTTTGATGGATGGCCGGCCTGGTGGGTCAAGGATTTTTTTCACTACCCTATCCCCAAAATTGGGGGCCCTCCTGTAGATGAATTTGGGGGTTTCAGGTAGCAATTCTCCCAGGTGACGATCCCTCCAGAGAATATACCAATATTTTTTAAAAATCCTCTCAATATCTCTATATTGATTGTGATAATTGGATATAAATCCCCACTGTTGTTTCTCATTAAATTTGGTTCTCTCTTTACTTTTCAGCATTTCTTCTCTTGGTAGAATCGCTATCTGCTCTATAACCTCATCTACAGATTTCTCTGCATAGCCCCTCTGTAGGAACCTCTCCTTCAGCACATTTGCCTGAGAGTAGTACTTCTCCTGTTCTGTGCAGTTTCGACGGACTCTCATAAATTGTCCCTTCGGAATGTTCTTTATCCATACAGGGTGATGACCACTCCTGATGGACAAAAAACTATTCCGGTCCGTCGGTTTAAAATACACACAGGTTATTAAAACTTCATCCTTTCTTTGGATTGTAACATCCAAAAAATTAATGCATGCGTTACTAATTTGTGCCTCCAGTTTAATGTTGTTATTATTAGTATTGAGATACCCAAGAAATTCCTCTACAGATTCCTTGGGCCCTTCCCAGATCAATAAGAGATCGTCTATGAAACGCCTATAAAATTTAAGTTGGGGGGGAGGTCTGCTGAAAATGAACCTGTCCTCCCATTCGGCCATGAAGAGGTTGGCGAGGCTAGGGGCAAACTTAGCTCCCATAGCCACGCCAACCCGCTGGGAGAAAAAGTGTCCATTCCACCAAAAATAATTATGCGACATGCAGAAGTTAAGGGCCTGACCCACAAATCTCTTCTGCATGTCGGGTATGTCCTCCCTTTTGCTCAGAGCCCAATTTAGTGACAGAGACGCGTCCTCATGTGAAATAATCGTATATAATGAGGACACGTCTGCTGTCACCAAAAACGTTTCAATATTTGGGTTCAAGCGTATCTCCCCCAGCTTTTGTAACAAATCCGTAGTATCTCTCAAATAGGCCCTAGTGGTTTTCACACTAGGCTGGAGGAACCTGTCAAGATATTCCCCCAGCCTCGCTGTGACCGATCCTATCCCGTTAACTATCGGGCGGGCTGGTGGTATTTTAGCATCCTTATGGATTTTGGGGAGTGTGTATATCACCGGAATCCTACAGGCACTGGGAACCAGATACCTTTTTTCTTTAAGGTTCAGGGCATTGATGGCATATCCCCATTCAATGAGTGAATTGAGTTGTTCCCTATATTTGACTGTAGGGTCGCAAGTCAGTCTCTCATACGTGGCCCGATCACTCAGCATACTTGTCAGTTGCTCATGGTAGAAGGATTTGTCTAAAATAACAACCCCTCCCCCCTTGTCAGCTGGACGCACAATGATATCTTTTCGCTTTTCTAGCGATCTGATACCCTCCCTGATATACTTCGGATTAACTTCCTCTTTGACTTTAATAGCATCCAGATCCTTCAAGACTAAATTCTTGAATACCTCCACGTAGTGGTTGTTGGAGTTCTGGGGATTGAAGATGGATTTGTTCTTCAAACCACTATCAACTTTACATCCAGGCGTTCCAGCTTTAATCGTAGAACTTACTGGGTGACTTAGAAAATATTTTTTAATGTTCAGAGTTCTGATATATTTATGAGTATCAATGAATACTTCGAACTTATTCAAAACTTTCTTTGGGGCACATTTCAGGCCTAAGTTCAAAATATTCATCTCTTTAGCATTCAATGTAGTTTTACTCAGATTATAAATGCCTGCATTTACCTGTCCCTCATTCTCTTTCTTGGGTTGTTGCCGTCGTCCTGCTCGGCAACCCCTTCGCCTCTTGAGGATGATCCCATTCCTTTGTTTGCATATTGCTGTAGCTCCTTCCCCCCCTCCCTGTAGTTCCTTGGGTGGCCCATTCCTCTCGGTGTTCCTCCTCCCCTCCCCCTCCTCCCTCGCCATCCTAAAAAAGGTGGTGGTCCTTGCTGGGGGTATTGGGGTACATGATAATCCCCATCCAAGGGTAGATATCTGTTGTGGAGCGGAATGGGACTTCTCCCTTCCCCATATTTAAATGGTGAATATTGTTGATTTCCCCCATAATTCTGTTGTCTATATTGGTCTCCCCCATAGTTCCTATCCCCCATATGGGGACCATTCCACTCATTCTGATTAGAGTTGGGGTACGGCTCATCTCTTATAAATTGAGGCTGTTTGGGAGTATAGTAATGCTCCCTCTGTTGTTCCTCTCTGTATTGTGTAGGGGGGTAAAGACTACTTTGTCCCAGTCCTCCTTGTTGATGCTTGTCATCATTCCTTTTACTACCGGTTTTCTTGCTAGGGTCTGGTTTGGAGCCATTCATTAATTTAGCATTTCCCTTCACCTGTACCGGGGCCTCATTAGTATTAGAGATAGGATTTTGCCATGCATAAATTTTATTATTTTTAAAATCAGCTACATCCCTATTATATTTTTTGACCTTTTTCTTTTGTGTATCTCGGTCAACCTTTTCAAGTTTTTTCTTCATATTGGTATTAAACTCCTTCATCTGGTTAGACTCACTCATAGGTTCTAGTTTCTTTCGAATCCCACTAATTTGTTCATTGAGTTTCCCCAGTTTCACTTGTTTTCTGGTTAATACCAGATCCTGTAGCTCCCTCCCCACTCTGTTAAAAAATTCCAACCATTCAATCATAAAACACTGGTCCTCAAGACCATCCTGCGGTGGGACATCCCACCTTAGACTCCTAAAAATTAACTTTTCCTTCTGATAATGCGTGAAGGTGAATACATCCCACCACGTCTTAATCTGTTTCTCCAGCAGACTTTCCAAATTTCTAAGCATGCCGGACACATCTTCATCTATTTCAGCCATTTCTTGATTGGCTGAAAAGATGTTATCTGGGTTTATTTGTCTGTTGGTGAGAAAATTGAAAACCTCCATAGCTGCAAGCGTTTAAAATGTATTCAAATATATTACTGATGTGGTACACAGATGATACGCCCCCTTTCCTGTGTGCCAAACACTGCGCTTATGGGATGAGCCCCTCCCTCTGAGCAGCTGCTTAAAATTAAAAACTCAAGTGATATGAAATAAATGATACACTAAATACTCGCCCTCACCAATAGTGTGATCAAATAGCAGCGCTAAAAATCTAAAACATATCCTAATTCAAAAAATGATATATATACAGTGATTGCTCAATGTGATAACAAGAAAATATATATTAGTATTATGTGTCCATAATAGAATGCCAGACAGTGTTTCTAATAAACACCTATCACACAGTCCATTTGTGTATAACACCAAAAGAATTCAATAAAAGAGTCCAAACATAGATGGTGCCTTGGTGAAATAATGGTGACAATATCAAAAATGATAATCTTCAATAATAATATCTTCCACCACACCGCAGTGAATGTGATTCCACTCCCCTTCAGCGAGCAAACTCACCAGCTTTTTTTGCCTTACACTCTCGTGTTTGGCTTGTAGGCTTTTCCCACACAGTGGGGGTAAAGTGATAACCTCCAATCAGTATCCGTATGGTAAACCGCAGCGTATAAGCAAATGCTCTCTCCACATGAAAAAAAGGAAAAGCGAACCAATAGTGCAGTAACGCAACACACTTTAATAAAAGTAACACTCTCCTTCACCATAAAACTCACATTTTCCAATTTTCAAAAACGCAAAACAGCACAGCAATACTTGGTTGTCACCAACAGCACTTCAAACGGTAACCTGGACGTATGGTGGTCACGGCGGACCCAGGTGCTCGGTGAACATGAACACTCTCACCCGTCCCTTGGAGCCCTCCGTAGCTACTTCCCCGCTCACTCGTATGGCGCCGCCTGTCACAGCGTCCTACGTCAGACTTCCTCGATTGCCGTATAGCCAAAGAGGAAGTTAATCCGAAGTATATCAGGGAGGGTATCAGATCGCTAGAAAAGCGAAAAGATATCATTGTGCGTCCAGCTGACAAGGGGGGAGGGGTTGTTATTTTAGACAAATCCTTCTACCATGAGCAACTGACAAGTATGCTGAGTGATCGGGCCACGTATGAGAGACTGACTTGCGACCCTACAGTCAAATATAGGGAACAACTCAATTCACTCATTGAATGGGGATATGCCATCAATGCCCTGAACCTTAAAGAAAAAAGGTATCTGGTTCCCAGTGCCTGTAGGATTCCGGTGATATACACACTCCCCAAAATCCATAAGGATGCTAAAATACCACCAGCCCGCCCGATAGTTAACAGGATAGGATCGGTCACAGCGAGGCTGGGGGAATATCTTGACAGGTTCCTCCAGCCTAGTGTGAAAACCACTAGGGCCTATTTGAGAGATACTACGGATTTGTTACAAAAGCTGGGGGAGATACGCTTGAACCCAAATATTGAAACGTTTTTGGTGACAGCAGACGTGTCCTCATTATATACGATTATTTCACATGAGGACGCGTCTCTGTCACTAAATTGGGCTCTGAGCAAAAGGGAGGACATACCCGACATGCAGAAGAGATTTGTGGGTCAGGCCCTTAACTTCTGCATGTCGCATAATTATTTTTGGTGGAATGGACACTTTTTCTCCCAGCGGGTTGGCGTGGCTATGGGAGCTAAGTTTGCCCCTAGCCTCGCCAACCTCTTCATGGCCGAATGGGAGGACAGGTTCATTTTCAGCAGACCTCCCCCCCAACTTAAATTTTATAGGCGTTTCATAGACGATCTCTTATTGATCTGGGAAGGGCCCAAGGAATCTGTAGAGGAATTTCTTGGGTATCTCAATACTAATAATAACAACATTAAACTGGAGGCACAAATTAGTAACGCATGCATTAATTTTTTGGATGTTACAATCCAAAGAAAGGATGAAGTTTTAATAACCTGTGTGTATTTTAAACCGACGGACCGGAATAGTTTTTTGTCCATCAGGAGTGGTCATCACCCTGTATGGATAAAGAACATTCCGAAGGGACAATTTATGAGAGTCCGTCGAAACTGCACAGAACAGGAGAAGTACTACTCTCAGGCAAATGTGCTGAAGGAGAGGTTCCTACAGAGGGGCTATGCAGAGAAATCTGTAGATGAGGTTATAGAGCAGATAGCGATTTTACCAAGAGAAGAAATGCTGAAAAGTAAAGAGAGAACCAAATTTAATGAGAAACAACAGTGGGGATTTATATCCAATTATCACAATCAATATAGAGATATTGAGAGGATTTTTAAAAAATATTGGTATATTCTCCGGAGGGATCGTCACCTGGGAGAATTGCTACCTGAAACCCCCAAATTCATCTACAGGAGGGCCCCCAATTTTGGGGATAGGGTAGTGAAAAAAATCCTTGACCCACCAGGCCGGCCATCCATCAAAATAAATCTCAAAGGTTTCTATCCATGCAATAAATGTGTGTGCTGCAGAACAGTAAGGATTAGAAATAGAAACATGAAGAGCGTCACCAATCAAGCAAATGAAACATTTGAAATTAAAGAATTTATAACGTGTAATTCATCATACGTAGTGTATTTAATGTGGTGCCCATGTGGGTTACATTATGTAGGACGCACAAAAAGGCTATTGAGAATTCGCATTTCCGAACATCTGACCAATATCAAAAATGGTTTCAAGTACCATAGCGTATCCCTTCATTTTAGGGAGAAGCATAACCAAGACCCGGGTCTACTTCAATTTTGTGGAATAGACATAGTGTACCCATCGTGGAGGGGCTCCAATAGAATAAGGGATTTATCCCAACGTGAAACGCGATGGATATACTTGTTCAAATGTCTTTTTCCCGGGGGTTTAAATATAGAACTGGACCTCAATTGCTTCATCAACGACTTTTGAGTTGAGGGTTGAGGGTCCAAGGCCACAAGATACCCACTCCCAAAAATGGTGATAGGTGGAATGTCTATAACACCAACGCAACGGAGAAACCACCTATTAGGAGATGAATCAGCAAGGAAAACATTAGGAATATGAAAGTGTTTGTAAACTGCTTGATCTGTGTATATGTAGGAGTTCACCTGCAAGATATAGAGTAAAAATTATGGGAACAACAGGAAATACCCATGTGGGGTATGGGTCTAGTTTGGATTTTGCATTTTTAAACATATAGTTTAGAGTTCCAACCATTCAAGAATTAATTTTATTAATGCTATAATTATAACTTTTATTATTTTTATATGATAAAGGAATATGTTTTTATATATAGATTTTTATAAAGACAGTAATATCCCCATTATCAACTTACAGCTACTACTACACATAGAGAACGCAATAATAGTCGTTAGAATGGAAGACAGGTGCCCCTCGTTGATTGTGTGGGTGACCAACAATCAGCGAGTGGGACAGTTGCTAGATATAATGCTGTAGTAATTTTAGGCTAATTTTCTAAATCTCGATGTCCCTTATATTGTGTTTAAAATCAATGTCCACGTATGGTGTGAACGGGGACACAGGGAGCGCGCAAGCGCAGTATCATCGACATCGCGCGTCATGCGGGGGGAGGATATATAAGAAAGATTGCCAGTCCGTCTAGCCAATCCCATGAATAAGTCCGGTGTGACGAAACATGTCGGGGCGTGGCTATACGGCAATCGAGGAAGTCTGACGTAGGACGCTGTGACAGGCGGCGCCATACGAGTGAGCGGGGAAGTAGCTACGGAGGGCTCCAAGGGACGGGTGAGAGTGTTCATGTTCACCGAGCACCTGGGTCCGCCGTGACCACCATACGTCCAGGTTACCGTTTGAAGTGCTGTTGGTGACAACCAAGTATTGCTGTGCTGTTTTGCGTTTTTGAAAATTGGAAAATGTGAGTTTTATGGTGAAGGAGAGTGTTACTTTTATTAAAGTGTGTTGCGTTACTGCACTATTGGTTCGCTTTTCCTTTTTTTCATGTGGAGAGAGCATTTGCTTATACGCTGCGGTTTACCATACGGATACTGATTGGAGGTTATCACTTTACCCCCACTGTGTGGGAAAAGCCTACAAGCCAAACACGAGAGTGTAAGGCAAAAAAAGCTGGTGAGTTTGCTCGCTGAAGGGGAGTGGAATCACATTCACTGCGGTGTGGTGGAAGATATTATTATTGAAGATTATCATTTTTGATATTGTCACCATTATTTCACCAAGGCACCATCTATGTTTGGACTCTTTTATTGAATTCTTTTGGTGTTATACACAAATGGACTGTGTGATAGGTGTTTATTAGAAACACTGTCTGGCATTCTATTATGGACACATAATACTAATATATATTTTCTTGTTATCACATTGAGCAATCACTGTATATATATCATTTTTTGAATTAGGATATGTTTTAGATTTTTAGCGCTGCTATTTGATCACACTATTGGTGAGGGCGAGTATTTAGTGTATCATTTATTTCATAGCAGCTGAAATCCAGACTCATCAGACCAGGCAATGTTTTTCCAATCTTCTATTTTCCAATTTTGGTGATCCTGTGTGAATTGTAGCCTCAGTTTCCTGTTCTTAGCTGACAGGAGTGGCACCCGGTGTGGTCTTCTGCTGCTGTAGCCCATCTGCTTCAAGGTTGGATGTGTTGTGCGTTCAGAGATGGTATTCTGCATACCTTGGGTATAACGAGAGGTTATTTGAGTCACTGTTGCCTTTCTATCATATGGAACCAGTCTGCCCATTCTCCTCTGACATCAACAAGGCATTTTCCTGCACACAACTGCCGCTCACTGGATATTTTCTCTTTTTCGGACCATTCTCTGTAAACCCAAGAGATGGTTGTGTGTGAAAATCCCAGTAGATCAGCAGTTTTTGAAATACTCAAACCAGCCTGTCTGGCACCAACAACCATGACACGCTCAAAGTCACTTAAATCCCCTTTCTTCCCCATTCTGATGCTCGGTTTGAAATTTAGCAAGTTGTCTTCACCACATCTAGATTCCTAAATGCATTGAGTTGCTCCCATGTGATTGGCTGATTACCAATTTGTGTTACCAAGCAATTGAACCAGTGTACCTAATAACGTGGCCGTTGAGTGTATATTTCACCAAGACTCACCATCTACTATTTTTGCAAAAGTTTTACTGCTACAGGGCAGCACCTCTGCCCCGGATCACTTATTTATACTGTACGTAATCTGGCTCTTCTGGGTAGGAGGCGCACTTGCCGGCCTCCGACGGCTCGCTCCCTCTGTGATCACACACAGCGGGAGCCAAGCGGTGGGTACTTAATGTCCGTTGGCACCCGCCGATCATCAAGCACAGAAGCAGAACTATGTAAACAAGGCAGATCGCCGGTCTGACAGGATGGAAGGCATAAATCGGGTGTCTCTGCAAAGCAGGGACATGGATCCATGTCTTCCCCTAGTAAAAGCACCTCCCACAGTACAGTAAAACACTGGCTAGGCACACAGTTAACCCTTTGATTGCTCTTGAGGTTAACCCCTTCCCAGCCAGTGTCCTTAGTACAGTGACAGTGTATATATTCAGCACTGATCACTGGTCCCCAAAAAGCGTTAAATAGTGTCAGAATGTCTGCCGCATTATTACAGTCCCGCTATAAGTTGCTGATCGCCGCCATTACTAGTAAAAAATAAATAAAATTAAAATAAATGCAAATATCCCATAGTTTGCAGGCGCAATAACTTTTTCGCAAACCAATCAATATACGCCTATTGGGATATGAAGCAAAAATATGAAGCAGAATACATATTGGCCTAAACTGATGAAGAATTTTGATTTTTTAAATTTTTTTTATTGGATGTTTTATAGCAAAAAGTAAAAAATATTGTGTTTCTTTTTATTAAAATTTTCGCTCTTTTTTTGTTTATAGCTCAAAACAAAACAAAAAAAAACGCAGAAGCGATCCAATACCACCAAAAGAAATCTCTGTTTGTGGCAAAAAAATGGACATACATTTTGTTTGAGTACAGCGTCGCATGACTGCGCAATTGTCAGTTAAAATAACGTATGGCAAAAAATGGCCTGGTCGTGAAGGCATTTGATTTTTTTTTTTTTATTGGATATGTTTTATAGCAGAAAGTAAAAAATACTATTTTTTTTTTTTCAAAGTTGTCGGGGTTTTTTTTGTTTATAGCGCAAAACATAAAAATCGCAGAGATGATCAAATACCACCAAAAGAAAGCTCTATTTGCAGGGAAAAGGACATACATTTTATTTGGGTATAGTGTCGCACGACGGCGCAATTGACGGTTAAATTAATGCAGTGCCGTATCGCAAAAAATGGCCTGGTCAAGAAGGGGCATACATTTTTCTCTCTCTCTCTGTACGGAGATCAATCATTCTGGTAAGAGGCTGAATATTTGTGGTGGAGGAATCACCGGAACACACTTGTATTTTTAGAAGACCCATCAAGATTTATAAAGGACTGAGCACTCTTTGTGGACTCTTTGTGTTTATTTTAATTATATATTGGATATTTTGAGGCACTTCAGATCAACTTCTATTAATATAGGTATGAAAGATTGTTTATTGATTTGAATGTTTTATATGAAGATGATTTTCTGCACTTGATGAATAATTTTGGTAGTCCACCTATATAGAACAACATAACATGGTTGCTGCACCTATATATTTTTCATTTTTTATTTTCACTAAGCGCCAAAAATCCCTTTTCACAAATTTACAGTCATTTTTTGGCCATGCGTTTGTTTTTTCCATCATCGGTATGGAAACTAATCTCATACGGAGGTTGTTTACATGTTATCTTTTTTTTCCCACAATACACGAAGCCAAGTTGGGATCAGGAAAACACGGAAATGTCCTATGTAAAAGAGGTCATCCTAGCAGAGAAGGGCGCCAAGACTTGTTTGCTTACAGGCTGCACTCTTGAAAATCCAGGCTTGGGTCCAGCAAAATAAGTGGTCAGTTCCAATGCAGAATGTGTGTAGTGCTAAGTGGTGCTGGAACCTCATGGGAAAGTTGAGCGCACCCACATGGTACTCTGCTGTCACCTAGTGTCCACTTTATGTAAGACAAGAGAACGCTCAGAATAGAGTTTGGACTTGGCAGTTACATGTTGTTTGCATTGAGTTGTGAGGTCAAAGAAACTCAGACAAGTGAAGGGCACCACATGGGGGGTCAACGCATCCTAAAAACACCTACGTTATGCAGGTTATAAGCAGGAGCATTAAGTCCTTGTTTAAATTGCTATTAAACGCACAGCACGCAAAAGCTTAAAAGGTGATTATAAGCATTTGCCTGCTTTTTACCACCCAAAAAACAGCATTCGTTTTTCAGGGCTCATTTACACTTCTTCGGTCCAGTGCATTGTGGTAATCTGCATTGTGCACAGTTCTTTGTGGTGTTACCACAACTAACAATAACCACTTGCAGACCGTAAGATTTGGCTGCTTAATGACCAGGCCATTTTTTGCGATACGGCAATGCATCACTTTAACTGACAATTGCGCGGTCGTGCGATGATGTACCCAAACAAAATTGATGTCCTTTTTTTTCCCACAAATAAAGCTTACTTTTGGCTGTATTTGATCACCTCTGCGTTTTTTGTTTTTTTTTGTGCTATAAACAAAAAAAGAGCGACAAGTTGGAATAAAAACAATATTCTTTACTTTTTGTTATAATAAATATCCCCAAAAAGGTTCTTAACCACTTCCCACCCGGCCACTGCACATATACGGGCCGGGTGGGAGCTCCCTCCTTCTGACTGGACGTTCCCGAACGTCCTTCAGAAGGAGCGGGATCACGCGGGCGCGATCCCGATGCGCGCGTGTCACTCGGACACGCCGCATCTCAGAGCGGCAGGAGGGCAATGTGATTTGCCCTCCTGATCCGCCCGATGGCTGTGTCTAATCACAGCCATCGTATAGTAAACAAGAGGGAGGGGGTGGCAGATGACAGGAGATCGCGCCGCCACGTGCCCGCGCAGCGGCGCGATCCTGATCTGCCTGTGTCCCCCAGAGACAGCACAACACAGGAGGGCCCTGTGATTGGCCCTCCTGATCACATGACGACTGTGTCCAATCACAGTCGTCATGTAATGTAAATAGAGAGCGTAGTAACTGCTCTCATCTCTTCCTCTCCTCACACAGAGCCTGACAGTAAGGAGAGGAAGAGAGATCTGTGCTGCAGCCAGGAGATCAGTGAGTAATAAAGCTGTTTGTCTGCTGTTTACGCACTGATCACCCAGCTAGTGTCCCCAAAACAGTGTCCCCAAAACACAGTGTCCCCAAAACACAGTGTCCCCAAACAGTGAAAACACCTGTCAGTGAACATCTGCCCTTCAACAACTGGCACATCTGTCCGCCAACAGCCGGCACATCAGCCCGTCATCATCAGGCACATCTGCCCGCCTGCCATCAGGCACATCTGCCCGCCTGCCATCAGGCACATCTGCCCGCCAGTCATCAGACACATCTGCCCGCCAGTCATCGGGCACATCTGCCCGGCAGTCATCAAGCACATCTGCCCGCCAGTCATAAGGCACATCTGCCCGGCAGTCATCAAGCACATCTGCCCACCAGTCATCAGGCACATCTGCCCGCCAGTCATCAGGCACACCTGCCCGCCAGTCATCAAGCACATCTGCCCGCCAGTCATCAGGCACATCTGCCCGGCAGTCATCAAGCACATCTGCCCGCCAGTCATCAGGCACATCTGCCGCCCGCCATCTGACACCGTCAACAGCTAACACATCAGCCCGTCGTCAGCTGACACATCAGCCCTTCATCAGCTGAAACATCAGCCCGTCAACAGCTGACACATCAGCCGCCCACCATCATCAGGCACATCTGCCAGCCGCCATCTGCCCACGATCAGGCACATCTGCCCGCCAACATCAGGCACATCTAGCAACCCACCATCTGGCACAGCCGCCCACCATCTGGCACATCTGCCGCCTGCCATCTGACACATCTGCCTGCCAACATGACAAAAAGGTCTTACAGCGCAGAGGAGGCTCTCCAAATACTCCAGAGTATATCGGACGAGAGTAGCGGGGAATTCTCTCTGTCAGACTCGGATAGTGACTATGAGCCAGTGGAAAGCAGTGGCTCCGAGTTGGAAACAGAGGAAGATAGAATCCTAACAAGGAGAATCAGGAGAAATGAGCAGGAGGAGGCATTCACCAGCAGCGCAGCACTCCAGGGCATCCACCAGCAGGCATCCACCAGCAGCGCAGCACTCCAGGATGATATGCAGGCATCCACCAGTAGCGCAGCACTCCAGGGCATCCAACAGCAGGCATCCACCAGCAGCGCAGCACTCCGGGATAGGCGGGCATCCACCAGCAGTTCTGCAACCTTCCTAGAAGATAGGCCAGATGCTAGCAACGGATCCCATCAACAAGGCAGTGCCCATACTAGCCTCCCAGATGTTCTACTGTATCCAACATGGCTGCCCGATACATCAGTAGAACCTGTAATACCCCTTTTCACAGCCCAGCCAGGCCCTCAGATGCAGACGGAAAATGTAACCCCACTTTATTATTTTCATTTATTTTTTACCAATGATCTCCTAACCTACATTGTGGAGCAATGTAATCTATACGCCAGCCAACATATAGCCAACAATCCCAGTTCCTCATATGCCCGTCCTTATGTTTGGAAACCCCTCACCATAGAAGAATTTAAAATTTTCCTTGGCCTAACCCTCAACATGGGGCTGACAAAAAAAAATGAACTCCATTCCTACTGGTCTACCCAACCTATCCACCACATGCCGATCTATTCGTCATTGATGCCCAGAACCCGTTATGAGATGATCATGAGATTTTTACACTTCAATAACAATGCCCAATGCCTCCCTCGAAATCATCCCAGTTACGATAAGTTATTCAAAATTCGGCCCCTAATCAATTTTTTTTGCGCCAGCTTCAAGGAGATGTTTACCCCTGATAGAAACATATGTGTGGATGAATCCCTGGTGCACTTCACCGGAAGACTGGGAATAAAACAATACCTCCCCAGAAAAAGAGCCAGACGTGGGGTAAAATTTTATAAGGTGTGTGACAGGGCCACGGGTTACACATATGATTTTATCATTTATGAGGGAAAAGACAGACAGCTAAACCCCCCTGGATGCCCTACCTACATAAGAAAAAGTGGCAAAATTGTCTGGCAGCTGATCCAACCATTACTTGGGAAAGGTTACCATCTTTACGTAGACAATTTCTACACTAGTCTCCCACTTTTCCGCCATTTGTACCTAAAGAACACTGTGGCCTGTGGGACAGCACGGACCAACCGCAAAGGCTTCCCACAAAGATTGGTCGCCAAGAAATTGAAGCAGGGTGAAATGGCCAGTATGCGAACTGAAGAAGTACTAGCGGTGAAGTGGAGAGATAAAAAAAGAGATGTCTACATCCTTTCAACAATACATGACAACACCTTGGTGGAACTTCAGAGAAGAGGAGGCCCCATACAGAAGCCAAAATGTGTGCAGGAGTACAACCTATACATGGGGGGGTGGATATGAACGACCAGATGATGCAGCCCTACTTGGCCACCAGGAGATCACTATTTTGGTACAAGAAAGTCGCCATTTATTTGATGCAACTTGCCCTATTTAATTCCTATATCATTTTTTCTAAGTGCACCCAAAGTTCCCTACCCTATCTAAAATTCCAAGAAGAAGTTGTCACAGCCCTTCTCTATCCCCAAGGCCAAGCCCCTCAACTAATTCGCTCTGATGCGTTAGCCAGACTCCATGAAAGAACAGGTCGCAAACCCCCCAAAAAATGTTGTGTATGTGCAAATAGAGGAATTCGCCGTGACACCCGATACTACTGTCCCCAATGTCCCTCCCAGCCAGGGCTCTGTATTGGAATGTGCTATCGGAGCTATCATACTTCACTACACTATTAGTACAGTGAAGATGATTTTTTTCCACTATCTGCCATTTCTGTGAATGACCCGGACTGTTAACGACTATGCCTCTGCCAAACATGTTTCTGCCTTCAACGTAAATTGACCCGGACTGTTAACGACTATGCCTCTGCCAAACATCTTTCTGCCTTCAACGTGAATTGACCCGGACTGTTAAATGACCATGATTTTTGCCTGCCTCCTGAACTGATCATTTGCCCTGCCACTGTACAGCACAGGGGTCTCACATATGTGAGGGGCTCCAGAAAAGGTTTTCCGAGTGGAGAAAACATTTTTCTCCGGGTTTTTAGTTTTCTCGGATTAGGGTCTGGAGACTCGGAGGCTTCGTAGAGATTTGGGTGGGAAGAAGCCTCTACCCCTGTCCTCAGGTCTTACCTGACCAAGGTCCAATGTACAAAGTGCTGCCTGCTGCCACCTGAACTGGCCATGCCTTTGCCTGCCACATGACCTTGCCATGCATTTGCCTGCCACATGACCTTGCCATGCCTTTGCCTGCCACCTGGACTGGCCATGCCTATGCCTGTTACCTGAACTGCCTGCTAAACCTTGGACTGTACTGAACCATGTTCATACTTTTCCTTATCTGTCTGCTGCCTGGACAATTCCTGGACATTTCCTTTGGCTGTCTGGACAAATGCTTTGGCTGCTCTGGAACGGTATTCCTGCCTGCTAAAACCACAGGTGAGCTTTTTTTTTTTTTATCTTTTGCTCAGCAGAATGTATTTTGGGGTGTAATTCGTGGTGTGTACATGCTATGTGTTAGAAGCCTGGAGGTGCTACTTGCATGTTGGGCCTCTGTATGTGGCCAGGTAGTGGAAAAGTCTCACACATGGGGTATCGCCATACTCAGGACGAGTAGCAGAATGTATTTTGGGGTGTCATTTTGGCTATGTCCATGCTATGTGTAAGAAAGATCTTCTAAATTGACAACTTTGTGAGAAAAAAAAATAGGTTTTCATTTTCTTTCCACATTTTCCAAAAACTTGTGGAAAGAAATGACATGTTCAAAAGACTCATGCCTCATAGAATATACATTGGGTTGTTTTCTTTCCAAAATGGGGTCATTTTGTGGGTAATTCCATTGTCCTGGTGCTCCAGGGCCTTCAAAAATGTGATAGGTACTCAGGAAATGAAATGTGTAATTTATGCCTTTAGAACGCCTGATGGTGCTATATGGATGTTGGGCCTCTGTATGTGGCCAGGCTGTGGAAAAGTCTCACACATTTGGTATCGCCATACTCAGGACGAATAGCAGAATGTATTTTGGGGTGTAATTGCAATTATGCCTGCACCGTGTGTGAGAAATAACTTGTAAATATGACAATTTAGTGAAGAAAAAAAAAATCGATATTTCTTAATTTTCCAAAGCATTGTGGGGAAAAAATTTCAACTTCAAAAAATTCACTATGCCTCTTACTAAATACCTCAGACTGTCTTCTTTCCAAAAAGGGGTCTTTTGGGGGGTTATTGTACTGTCCTGACATTTTAGGGCTTCAAGAAATGAGATCAGTGCATTAGGCCATCAGTGCATTAGGATTGATACATTTTCAATAATGTGTAGCATGGCTTGTAGACTCTATAACTTTCACACAAACCAATGATCATACAATTATCAGTATTTTTTTTACCAAAGACATGTGGTAGAATACATTTTTGCCTAAATTTTCTTAAAAATTTAATTTTTTTGGTTTCTTTTAAAAGAGAAAGTAGAATTTTTTTTTTTCTTTAAATATTCGCTCTTTTTTCGCTTATATCATAAAAAATAAAAAATGAAGTGGTGAATAAATACCACCAAAAGAAAGCTCTATTTGTGTGAACAAAATAAAAAAAATTTCATTTGGGTACAGTGTAGCATGACTGAGTAATTGTCATTCAAAGTGAGAGAGTACTGAAAGCTGAAAATTGGTCTGGGAAGGAAGGGGGTGAAAGTGCCCTGTATTGAGGTGGTTAAGAACAAATTTCTTCATCAGTTTAGACTGATTTATATTCTTCTGCGATTTTCAGCGTTACTGCGACATTGCGGCGGACAGATCGGACACTTTTGACACATTTTTGGGACCAGTGACATTTATACAGCGATCAGAGCTATAAAAATGCACTGTTTGCTGTGTAAATGTCACTGGCAGGGAAGAAGTTAACATTAGGGGGCGATCAAAGGGTTAAATGTGTTCCCCGCTTTAGCTCTCGTTCCCGCAATCGCGGTTGGCCGCCGGCGTCGCGCCTGCCCGCCACGTGCATTGTGCCACTTTGCCGACGTATATCAGCGTGAGCCGGTTGGCAAGTGGTTAAAACACATTGCATGGGCCAATCATTTTGAATGGCACCCCAATCCGCTAATTCAACACATCTTTGACACATATGCATTACAGCACACCACAACGCATGGTAACACACTACAATGTGCCGTGGTACCACTGTGTTGAAAAATAAATGTGGCATGTCAGGTTTTTGCCACTTCTAGTGCATAGGCAGCCCATGCATGCGACACACTGGACGTTTATGCAATGCACCAAATGACAAAGTGAGAAAGAGCCCAAAATCTTTTTTGTGAGTGGATTTTAAAATGTTTAAAAAATCATCATGGTTCCCATCAGAGTCCCCCTTACATCAGGGTTCCCACCAGAGTCCCCATTAGAGTTCCCTCTTACCGCAGGGTCCCCATCAGAGTCCCCCTTACATCAGGGTTCCCAGCAGAGTCCCCATCAGAGTTCCCTCTTACATCAGGGTCCCCACCAGAGTTCCCTCCTACATCAGGGTTCCCACCAGAGTCTCCCTTACATCAGCTGTCCCCATCAGAGTGCTTCTGTCAGGGCTGGGCTCTCAGCAGCTCTCTTCTCTGTGCTCAGGCTGCTCAGCTGTCGGATAATTGTCGGCATTCATGGTTTCCACAATGGCTCACCTGGTGATCATTTCCTGCTTATCAGTCCCACCTACAGCCAGCCCCTTCTGGCATTTTAAACTGGCTGGTTCATTCTTTTCGTGACTTCATCTTGGTTAACATATCTGGAGTTGCTCTGCTGTGTTCCTGTGAAAGACCTTGCCTGGCTGACGTCCCTTCTGGTTCCTGATCCTGTTCTTCTGCCTCCAACTACGCTGATCTCTGGTTTCCTGATTACCGGCTTGTCTGACTACCCGTATTGGCTTCTGATCCTGGCTTATGTTTTGACTACGTTTACTGGTCTCTACCATTTTTACCATTACATTAAAATGTGTGATTTTTACTACATTTTCTGTCCCAGTCTGATTCATGGTTCCTGACAGTAGGCAAAGGCCATGAATTCAGAAGATGCAGGCAATCCACCTAGTGGTGATATTTTTTCAAGCTTGAATGAGCAGGACCACCGCATGGATCAGTTTGCCATAGCGTTACAGATGCTCCTGAGTCACACTGCTCACCTGGATCCTTCCAATGAGGCTGTTCCAGTACAACCTGTTGTAGGCCGTCCCTGCTGCTGCTCCAGTCTCTGTGCAGGCACCCACCTCGAATATTACCTCTGTAAGAGGTATGTCTGGTTCCGCTCCGCTTCCCCAGCGATTTGGGGGTGATCCAGTTCAATGCAGAGGGTTTCTCAACCAGGTTGGGATATACTTTGAGATGCTGCCCCAGGCGTTTCCCACAGACAGAAGCAAAGTAGGCTTCATTATTTCTTTGCTTTCTGATAGAGCCTTGGCCTGGGAAAACCCTCTATGGGAGATACAAAAATCCATTGTCCTGTGTTACCCTGAGTTTGTTGCTTCCTTTAAAAGGGTATTTGATGTTCCCGCTCGCTCAACTTCTGATGCCCGGAGCCTCATGTCCATCAAAAAGAGTACAAGAACTGTTGCCGATTACGCCATTGAATTTCGTATTCTGGCAACAGAGGTTACTTGGAGTAATGAGGCCCTCGTGGCTGCTTTTTCTTATGGTCTCTCGGATAACATTAAAGATGAGCTACAAACCCGAGACATACTGTACCTATGAATCTGGAGTTAATCACGTTTGCCATTCTCATTGATTACAGACTCTGAGAGAGACCTTCCCTTTAGGGAGCGCTTGTGGAAGCCTCCTGTACGTTTGGCTCCGAGCTTTGCATTCCCACCCTTGCCTCCCTCTCCTCCCATGCCTCCTGGTACCGAGTCCGCCAGTGAAGTAGAACCTATGCAGTTAATCTTCACACGTCTCTCTGCAGAAGAGAGCACCTTTAGGAGGATGGAGAGATTGTGCCTTTATTGTTGCCAGGCAGGCCACTTTTGAAGTCTTGTCCTACCCGTCCGGGAAAACGCCCGAACCTGAGGTCCTGTAGGGGACAGACCAAGTTAGGTGGCTTTGTTGCGTCCCCAGTTATCCTGCAGGATAAGCCTCTAGTTCCGGGTACTCTTTCGTGGTCTCAGTCGTCCATCGACACACAGGCGCTAATCGACTCTGGGGTTGCAGGCCTGTTCATAGATAGTGCCTTTGTGTCTAAGCACTCGATTCCACTGCCACTTCGGGGTACTCCACTTGTCATTGAGGCTATTGATGGGAAACCTCTACAGCCTGCCCATGTGACTCATGAGACTGCTCAGTTGACCATGGGCATAGGGGTTCTTCACCATGAGATAATCCAATTTCAAGTTATTTCCATCCCTCAATACAATTCATTGGTCATTGGTTATCCTTGGTTACAGAGGAACAACCCCTCTTTTGACTGGCATCGTGCTGAGGTTCTTTCCTGGTTGCCACAATGCAGCAAAACATGTTTTCAGAAAGTGGTTAAGGTCCAGTGCACGTCTTCACTCCTCTTTGCCTGAGGAGTACTGCAAATTTAGCAAGGTCTTTGACAAAGGTCAATCCTGTATTTTGCCTCCACACCGGTGGTATGATTGCACAATTGATCTTCAACCTGGTGCAATGCCCCCTGATGGCCAGGTCTACCCTTTGTCTGTCTCAGAGGATAAAGCCATCGAGGACTATGTTGCCGATTCACTTTCTCGATGGTTCATCTGCAAGTCTTCATCTCTTGCCGGTGCTGGCTTCTTTGTGAAAAAGAAGAGTGGTGAACTGAGACCTTGTATCCATTTACAGGGGTCTCAATCGCATCATTTAGAACGCTTATCCGATTCCATTGATTATGGAATTATTTCACTGCCTCAAGGGAGCAACTGTTTTCACTAAGCTCGATTTGAGAGGGACATACAATCACGTGAGGATCAAGGAGGGCGACGAATGGAAAACTGAATTTAATACTAGGACCGGACATTACGAATACCTCGTAATGCCGTTTGGTCTATGTAACGCTCCTGCTGATTTTCAGGAATTCATCAACTATGTCCTCCGAGATATGTTGCAGCAATGTGTGGTGGTTTATCTCGACGATATTCGCATATATTCAAAATCCCTAGAGGGCCACCACACAGATGTCTCCCATATGCTACAGAGGCTGAGAGATAATAACCTGTATTGCAAGTTGGAAAAGTGCGCGTTCCATCGTGTACAGGTTAACTGGAGTAGGCGCCCTTCTGTCTCAACGCCCTACCTCTAAGAGCGATATGAATCCTTGTGGCTACTTTTCTAAGAAATTGTCTCCTGCAAAATTAAATTACGAGATTGGGAACAGAGAATTGTTAGCTATCATTTTGGCTCTTAAGGAATGGAGGAATCTCCTCGAGGGGACCACTGTTCCGGTCCTCATTTTGACTGACCATAAAAATCTCACATTCTTGTCTGAGACGAAACGCTTATCTCCCAGACGGGCACGATGGACTCTTTTTCTGTCAAACTTCAATTATATAGTCTCATTCTTACCCGGTACTAAGAATGTAAGGGCTAATGCATTGTCACAACAGTTTTCCTCCTCCTCAAAGATGGAGTCGGTTCCTGTTCCTTTGATACCTCCCGATCGCATTCTAGCCACTATTCACACCAGTCTCACTTCACCTTTGGGTGACAGAATTCTTGCTGCTCAGATCCATTCTCTTTCTGAGCAACCTTGTGACCGCTGCTTTGTCCCTGAGAATCTCTGCACTGCTTTGCTCCAGACTTACCATTCTCCCAAGACAGCTGGTTACCCAGGGAAGAATCAGCTCATCTGGTCTATTTCTCAACATGTCTGGTGGCCTAGTCTCCGCGCTGATGTAGAGGCGGTCAAATAGAAGCGGCTGACAGACATCGAGTCTGCCGGACACGCTGATTGGCTCCCCCGCACCCACAGAAAGCCGTATACGTACACCTACGGCGATTCACGCAGCCGAGCCAACCTGCCGCAGTATAACTGCGGCGGCTGGTCGGCAAGTGGTTAAAGGGGACCAAGTGCTCCTTACAGAGACTGCGTAACTGAGCCGTTAAGAGACTGAAGCCACTCCAGAGGGAGTAGACAGTCCAGGATCCGTCTTTGTATATTTTTTGTACAGAAAAGTTTTGACCTTCAAGTTTTGTTCCAATTCAAGTTGGGCATCCCTTATATATACCCCTAGACCCCATCCAACTTATGTTCCCTAATAAAATAACAAAAACAAGCCCATGGACTGGTTACTGACTTTGGATGCAAGTTGGAAAATGTGTGTTGCCTGGCTGTGCAGACTACAGGGGGACCCAAAAACTCTGTGGCTCCTTATGGAGTAGCGCTACAAAAGTCATATCACAAACTACTTTACATCTGACCTAGACCCTTCCCTTAAAGTGATTGTAAACGATCACCTTGTAAAACATCCCATTCAGTTTAAAATAGAAAGAAAGGAAAAACATTTTTGTATAGATATTAAAAAAAAAATCTATCATATATATATATATATATATATATATATATATATATATATATATATATATATATATATACAGTGGGGATGGAAAGTATTCAGACCCCCTTAAATTTTTCACTATTTGTTATATTGCAGCCATTTGCTAAAATCATTTAAGTTCATGTTTTTCCTCATTAATGTACACACAGCGCCCCATATTGACAGAAAAACACAGAATTGTTGACATTTTTGCAGATTTATTAAAAACGAAAAACTGAAATATCACATGGTCCTAAGTATTCAGACCCTTTGCTGTGACACTCATATATTAAACTCAGGTGCTGTCCATTTCTTCTGATCATCCTTGAAATGGTTCTACACCTTCATTTGAGTCCAGCTGTGTTTGATTATACTGATTGGACTTGATTAGGAAAGCCAAACACCTGTCTAGAAGACCTTACGGATCACAGTGCATGTCAGAGCAAATGAGAATCATGAGGTCAAAGGAACTGCCTGAAGAGCTCAGAGACAGAATTGTGGCAAGGCACAGATCTGGCCAAGGTTACAAAAAAATTTCTGCTGCACTTAAGGATCCTAAGAGCACAGTGGCCTCCATAATCCTTAAATGGAAGACGTTTGGGACGACCAGAACCCTTCCTAGAGCTGGCCGTCCAGCCAAACTGAGCTATCGGGGGAGAAGAGCCTTGGTGAGAGAGATGAAGAAGAACCCAAAGATCACTGTGGCTGAGCTCCAGAGATGCAGTCGGGAGATGGGAGAAAGTTGTAGAAAGTCAACCATCACTGCAGCCCTCCACCAGTCGGGGCTTTATGGCAGAGTGGCCCGACGGAAGCGTCTCCTCAGTGCAAGACACATGAAAGCCCGCATGGAGTTTGCTAAAAAAACATCTTAAGGACTCCAAGATGGTGAGAAATAAGATTCTAAGCGGTATGTGTGGAGAAAACCAGGCACTGCTCATCACCTGTCCAATACAGTCCCAACAGTGAAGCATGGTGGTGGCAGCATCATGCTGTGGGGGGTGTTTTTCAGCTGCAGGGACAGGACGACTGGTTGCAATCAAGGGAAAGATGAATGCAGCCAAGTACAGGGATATCCTGGATGAAAACCTTCTCCAAAGTGCTCAGGACCTCAGACTGGGCTGAAGGTTTACCTTCCAACAAGACAATGACCCTAAGCACACAGCTAAAATAACGAAGGAGTGGCTTCACAACAACTCTGTGACTGTTCTTGAATGGCCCAGCCAGAGCCCTGACTTAAACCCAATTGAGCATCTCTGGAGAGACCTAAAAATGGCCGTCCACCAACGTTTACCATCCAACCTGACAGAACTGGAGAGGATCTGCAAGGAGGAATGGCAGAGGATCCCCAAATCCAGGTGTGAAAAACTTGTTGCATCTTTCCCAAAAAGACTCATGGCTGTATTAGATCAAAAGGGGCTTCTACTAAATACTGAACAAAGGGTCTGAATACTTAGGACCATGTGATATTTCAGTTTTTCTTTTTTTAATAAATCTGCAAAAATGTCAACAATTCTGTGTTTTTCTGTCAATATGGGGTGCTGTGTGTACATTAATGAGGAAAAAAAATGAACTTAAATGATTTTAGCAAATGGCTGCAATATAACAAAGAGTGAAAAATTTAAGGGGGTCTGAATACTTTCCGTCCCCACTGTATATTACAGTATCTCACAAAAGTGAGTACACCCCTCACATTTTTTGTAAATATTTTATTCTATCTTTTCATGTGACAACACTGAAGAAATGACACTTTGCTACAATGTAAAGTAGTGAGTGTACAGCTTGTATAACAGGGATTTCACACAAAGGAAGCAATACAAAAAGAACAGGAGACTTTTCTCATACAAGTAGATGGTACAGCAGGCGGCATATCAGGAATATGAAATGTTGGGGTAACAAACGCTTCAAGTCTTGCACACACATTCGTGCACCCTGCTGGAACCTCCTACCAGTGATTGTTTTCCCACATTTCATAGAGAAGCATACAATGAAAAAAGAAAGGTTTTATTTTAAAAATGTATTTAGCATGCTGATGAGAGGGGAGGAGGGACCAGGAAAGGCAAAATATAAGCAGATTAAACTTCAGCTTAAAGTATTAAACCCACAACAGTACAATCAGTGTGTAGATACAGTAAAGCATGCTTGTTATGCTCACTGTGGAATCTAAGGGGTTAATCCTTCACACTGTGTAAAAAGGCTGTTTGATCCTGTCTTCTCTGATCCTCCCCTTCCTCCATTATCCCCAATCTATCTCCTGATAGAACAGAGCCTTGGGGGCACTCTGCACATGCTCAGTTTGGTGTGAATTGCTGGAGAGTTTTTTTTTATTTTTGGGAGGGTGCATGTAATGGGCACAGGGCCAATCAGCACTAACCAGACAGAGGGTCAGGGGTCCTGCAGCCTCATAGGACAGTCAGAGGAGAATGAAAACTCCTCCTACAAGCTTTAATCAGACACTGATAGAAGTCACAATGCGGCTATATACTGCTGATGAGAAAATACATTTAGCAGTTTATATTTACTAAAATAATTGCATTTCCATTATAAAAGAATAGTATATATATATAACAGAACATGTAAATACACACTATAAACAGCGCTAAATGTTGAGCAAAAGATATAAGTCATGTGGCCAACTTCACACGAAAGTCTTTAAAGAGAGTAGTGCAGAGTCTGTGCAGTGATTAGGAAAATGTTCATGGGTGATAATACAGCTGGATCTCAGTGTGCACCTTCCACCGGTCAGTTGGACTTCACCCTGTGTTAACACTCTCCCCCTAGGGGGTCAAACTCACCAGAGCTGCAAATTAAATAAGCCTCCAAGAGAAGAAATCTCCTCATCACATCGCTATCAGCACAACTGCAGGGGGTTCACGGGGGGGGTCACAATTCCAAATAAATAGATTACAAAGAAGAAGAAACGCACATAGCGTAATTCCATTTATTCAAAGAAACCCCTCACATCTCACAAGATCCCCCTCAACCAATATACGTACAAGATAAAACGGTCAATCAAGCAGTGGAAGTAATGCACATCACCGTTCCGGAGATCAGCTAGTTCAAAGTCCCAAGGAGCAGAACACTTCCTGGTTGTGAATCCGAACTGCGGTGGAGCGCAAACGTCACTTCCGGCGTCGTGTAAGCCAAGCCCTGATGCGTTTCGTCATATCCTGACTTCAACAGAGGGCGTGGCTACACAGCGAAGAGACAGGCTTATATCGTCCGTCCCAATCCTCCAACGCCAATCACTGCACACTCAGTCTGACGTCAGGCGCTCGTTGTCAGCCGAAGTGTTCTCAGTCGGGCTCAACTCAGCCGGGCTTAACTTTGAATGGCGGCAACGGGGACGAGGATCATCTTCATGTTTATGTGGCTGCGGTGAGTGAGTCGCCGCTGAACACTTCGGCTGACAACGAGCGCCTGATGTCAGACTGAGTGTGCAGTGATTGGCGTTGGAGGATTGGGACGGACAATATAAGCCTGTCTCCTCGCCGTGTAGCCACGCCCTCTGTTGAAGTCAGGATATGACGAAACGCGTCAGTGTTTGGCTTACACGACGCCGGAAGTGACGTTTGCGCTCCACCGCAGTTCGGATTCACAACCAGGATGTGTTCTGCTCCTTGGGACTTTGAACCGGCTGATCTCCGGAACGGTGATGTGCATTACTTCCACTGCTTGATTGACTGTTTTATCTTGTACGTATATTGGTTGAGGGGGATCTTGTGAGATGTGAGGGGTTTCTTTGAATAAATGGAATTACGCTATGTGCGTTTCTTCTTCTTTGTCATTTATTTATTTGGAGTTGTGACCCCCCCGTGAACCCCCTGGAGTGGTGCTGATAGCGATGTGATGAGGAGATTTCTTCTCTTGGAGGCTTATTTAATTTGCATCTCTGGTGAGTTTGACCCCCTAGGGGGAGAGTGTTAACACAGGGTAAAGTCCAACTGACCGGTGGAAGGTGCACACTGAGATCCAGCTGTATTATCACCCATGAACATTTTCCTAATCACTGCACAGACTCTGCACTACTCTCTTTAAAGACTTTCGTGTGAAGTTGGCCGCATGACTTATATCTTTTGCTCAACATTTAGCGCTGTTTATAGTGTGTATTTACATGTTCTGTTATATATAAACTATTCTTTTATATTGTCAATATTTTTTAAACGGCTGCTGTTTTAACTTTTTGGTCACTTAGTGTTTAAATTGAGTGTCATACCTCCTTTTATCATCTAGTTCAGCTCTCATTGTTTTGGACGCCAACCTGTCCTTCTGGCGCTGAGTGGTGTGCTGCAGGCCCGAGCAAACCCCTTTTAATAATTGCATTTCCATGTTCTGTGTACTGTGGGAGACCAGATATAGTGAATGCAGAGTCCTGGGTTTAGTGACGCTTTAAAGATAAGTACGGCAAACTCAAAACATCTGCTTACTGTAGAATATGTACAGCTGAGAATAATTACATAGTACTCTGCTGCCACCTAGTGTCCTGTTGTAAAACTGCAGCTTCTATGAAAGCAATAACTGATCCCACCATGATGGTCCTGGTTAGACACTTTTTCTTTTGGGGTGACATAGCTCTGTCCCAGTCAGGGCCGGATTTCCCACAAGGCCACCGAGGCCAGGCCTCGGGGCGGCAGTGGTGCAGGGGCGGCACTTCTGCGGTGACTTTTTGGCTTTCGCGGCCGCCCCCCCCCTTTATTTTACTGTTTTACAGTGACAATGTCTCCACCGGCCGCCATTTTGCAGAAGACCAGAACACCTTGTGGCTGCCAATAGAAATTGAGCTGCGGTGCTGCCCACCCCCGCCCCGCTGCTGGTCTGACAGTCTGTGACATGTTGTGGGAAAGGCAGCGGGGTGGAGGGTGGGCAGCCTCCCAGCCGGCTCCGCCTATTGTTCTACGCTGCCTGTTAGAGAGTCTCTGCTGCTGGGGGAGGGGGGCTTCTCCACTGCGGACACCGGATCTAAGGGGGGGCTTCTCCACTGGGGACACCTGATATAAGGGGGGGCTTCTCCACTGGAGACACCGGATGTAAGGGGGGGCTTCTCCACTGGGGACACCTGATGTAAGGGGGTGGCTTCTCCACTGGGGACACCTGATGTAAGGGGGGGCTTCTCTACTGGGGACACTGGATGTAAGGGGGGCTTCTCCACTGGGAACACCTGATGGGGACTTCTCCACTGGGGACACCTGATGTAAGGGGGGCTTCTCCACTGGGGACACCTGATGTAAGGGGGGCTTCTCCACTGGGGGACACCAGATGTAAGGGGGGCTCCGCTGCTGGGGACACCAGATGTAAGGGGGGCTCCGCTGCCAGGGACACAGATCTGTAAGGATGGCCTCTGCTTCTGCGGGCACCTGATGTAACGACGGACTCTGCTGGGGGCACCTGATGGCATCTGGTGGCAGGCGACGTGGCAGGTGACACGCTCAGGGGTCCCACTGATTCTGGATTATGGTGAGTTGAATGATTTCATTCTATATTACAATGTAATAATAGTAATAATGTGCTTCAATCATCCTGACACCATAACAACCATGGTGCTGGGATCATTGAAGCGCTAACCCTAGGTGTTTGGAGTATCTTTATCTGCTGATTTGTTAAACTCTGGAATACACATATTTCTATTGTGGTGTAGGATCTGGGCCTGCTGTCCCTCCATCCCTATTTCCTTCCTTCTCTCTCCTTCCCTCCTTCTTTCCTTCTGTCTGTCTCCCTCCCTCCCTCCCTCTTTTCCCCTTTTTAACTCCACCTCTCATTCATCTCAGACTCTAACCACACCCCCATTAGAACCACTCCCATATAAGCCATGCCCACTATTTTACGTAACCACGCCCTGAATGGTGGTGTGTGTGTGTGTGGGAGGGGGGGGCGGCATTGAAGGACCTGGCCTTGGGGTGGCAAAGGGAATAAATCCGGGTCTGGTCCCAGTCTTCCAATTGTGCTCCTGTGTGATCGCCCTGTCACACTGTGTCCCTTGCTAACACTACAAGCAGTTGTTCTGAAAAACGTTAAGCTGTTGTCACTATCTGGAAGCAGGTCCGGCGCAATGCTGTGCAGACAAAGCTGAAGCATGTAGACAGAACAATTGTGTTTTTCAAAGATATGTTTTCCATTGAAATGAGAAAAAAAGTGCATGCAGTGAAATGCATCGGCATGCGTTACAATGCTCATGTCAGGGACATGTCGGTGGTCGTCGGGCTAACATACGTGCACGTAGGTGCACGAGAGGCTTTTCCAGAGCAGTTCAGCTGAATTCCCCACTGGGGGGCGCTGGCGCGCTGCCGCGCGCGCCCGTTCGCGCGTTCGCCCGTGCGAGCGCCCGTGCGCGCTAGCGCTGTTTGGCGTCACAGTCCCATTAAAAAGGTGTCAGTTACTCCCATCAGGTGCTGTTCGTCAGCAGCTCTGCACCTGAGTTCCTGGATCCTGCCTGTTGTTACTATTACTATTGACCCGGCTCCGTCTGACCATTCTACTGTCTCCTATCCGACCCGGCCTGCCTGACCTTGCTGATATCTTGTTACCTGTTGCCGAACACCTGCCTGCCTGACTATTCTGTGATCATCCCTTCTGCCATATACCTGCCTGATCTCCTGCCAATACGGACTGTTTGACTGCTTTTCTTGTGTCCTGTGACGCTGCTCACCACCTGCTCTTCCAGCTCCAGGTTCTGCTGCTGCAATATCCTTTACCTGCCTGCTAACGGATCCGCTTCAGCTTACCTGCATCCGCAATACAGCCACCCGGAGGAAGTCTCCTAAGCTCCTGTGTTGGCCGTCGCAAGAAACCGCATCAGGCACTCCTACCCACTGTGCTCAGGAGACCACTGTTCCCACTCCAGTGGCTCCTGAACCAGCGCTTAAGAGAGGTCTCCTTCTACCAGTCGGGCTCAACTACCAGGTACCTAACAGCTCATTGACATGCATTTTTGTGTGTTTTCATTCATTTAAAGCTGAACTCTGGAAACAAAACATTTCAATATTTTATTATTTAAATATTTTATTTATACTTTTGTAGCGCTGGTAGATTTATGATCTACCCACTGATAGGTAAATTTAGTAACTTGTTCATTAGGGAAGTTAGATTTGCCTCTGTTCCAGCTTGGCTGACGTTGCGTGTGTTTCCATACTGAGCCGGTGGGTGTCGCTGTTACCATTGGCTAGTGTTGGAAAGGCAACGTGTCGAAGCGTATGGGTGCTCCTCTGTCCCAGAGACAACTCTGTGGAGGTGGTCCTCCGAGTTGCATTCTGGGAGAGGGTATTTATGGGACAGATGCCATATTTTGGGGTTTGTTTTACAGCCACCTGCTGGCCCTCCTGGCCGACAGGTATGCATTAGTGCTACCTCGTGGTCCTCCGTTCCGGAGGCCCGCGTCGCTGCGGCGCGTGGGTGGGCCCAGAAGCATGTCTGGGGTCTACCACAGCAGCCGAGGAATGGTCCTGAGCTGTCTATACAGATTGAAGAAGCTGGACAGCCGAGAAGATCCCAGGGGAGGACCCGTCATGGAAGGATCATGCAGAGTGCTGGTCTGGAGAGGGGCCTGGTGACTCGGTTGGAGGACGTATCCTAAAATAGTTCCACAGCATAGTACTGCCAGGTTGGCTTAGAGGTCCAAGTACTGTGTCTGACATTTACCGCAAAATTTAACATATCCTGTGGCAGAGGATTGTATGGATTTATTTCAAGCAAGTCTGTGGCAAAGACTTTTGTTCGTGCTACGTACTGGCTGCTAGGCAAGTGAGAGAGGCCTATCCAGGCGAGCAGAGATTGTGTCCCACAAGGGGATTGCATCGGATTACAATATTCCACTTTAAAGGACGTTCTCAAGAATCTTAAAGAAAGGTATTTGAGCTTCCCTGTAGCTTCCCTCCTGCCTCTTTCCTGCTACTTCCTTCATTATTTGGTTTAATAAAGCATTGAAAACGTACTCAAGTGTTGGTGTTTTCATCGTCCAGAGGTAAACTCAACGGAACCCTAGACCCGGTGCCGGTGAAGCAGGGGTGTCGAGAGTGAAGGTAACAAGCCCGTTTAAACCAGCAGCTCCACCGTGAGTTAGTGCTACACTTTTTTATACTTAAAGGATAATATTGAAATATTTAAAGTAATTGTAACCCTAAAAACAAATTTTAAAAAATGATCCTGTTTATTTAAAGCAGGATATACAGGATAGTGCTTGTGTGGTGTCATTTGCCCACCTCTATGTTGTAATATGCCTGGTTGATTCTGCCTGTTCCTGTTACCCTCTTATGCCGCGTACACACGGTCGTACTTTTCGTCTACAAAAGTCAGACAGCCTGTCCGACAGACTTCCGGCAGACTTTCGGTGGACTTGCGGCGGACTTGCGGCATACTTTCTAACGAACGGACTTGCCTACACACGACCACACAAAAGTCGGTCGGATTCGTACGTGATGACGTACACCGGACTAAAATAAGGAAGTTCATAGCCAGTAGCCAATAGGTGCCCTAGCGTGGCTTTTTGTCCGTCGGACTAGCACACAGACGAGCGGATTTCGGGGTCCGTCGTAGTTACGAAGTAAAGTTTTAAAGCATGTTTCAAATCTAAAGTACGTCGGATTTGAGGCTAAAAAAGTACGTTGAAAGTCCGGAGAAGCCCACACACGATCGGATTACCAGCCAGCTTTAGTCCGTCAGCGTCCGTTGGACTTTTGTAGACGAAAAGTACGACCGTGTGTACGCGGCATAAGTGTGCTGACCACAGTAATCATGATTACTGATCTATTATACCGTGGTCAGTTTAGGGGTCGTTATCATGTTGGAATACTGCCCTGCGGCCCAGTCTCTGAAGGGAGGGGATCATGCTCTGCTTCAGTATGTCACAGTACATGTTGTCATTCATGGTCCCCTCAATGAACTGTAGCTCCCCAGTGCCGGCAGCACTCATGCAGCCCCAGACCATGACACTCCCACCACCATGCTTGACTGTAGACAAGACACACTTGTCTTTGTACTCCTCACCTGGTTGCCGCCACACACGCTTGTCACCATCTGAACCAAATAAGTTTATCTTGGTCTCATCAGACCACAGGACATGGTTCCAGTAATCCATGTCCTTAGTCTGCTTGTCTTCAGCAAACTGTTTGTGGGCTTTCTTGTGCATCATCTTTAGAAGAGGCTTCCTTCTGGGATGACAGCCATGCAGACCAATTTGATGCAGTGTGCGGCGTATGGTCTGAGCACTGACAAGCTGAGCCCCCACCCCTTCAATCTCTGCAGCAATGCTGGCAGCACTGATATGTCTATTTCCCAAAGACACCCTCTGGATATGACACTGAACATGTGCACGCAACTTCTTTGGTCGACCATGGTGAGGCCTGTTCTGAGTGGAACTGTCTGGTTAAACTGCTGTATAGTCTTGGCCACCGTGCTGCAGCTCAGTTTCAGGGTCTTGGCAATCTTCTTATAGCCTAGGCCATCTTTATGTAGAGCAACAATTCTTTTTTTCAGATCCTCAGAGAGTTCTTTGCCATGAGGTTCCATGTTAAACTTCCAGTGACCACTATGAGAGAGTGAGAGCGATAACACCAAATTTAACACACCTGCTCCCCATTCACACCTGCGACCTTGTAACTGTAGCGATACCCCCGAAGGAGCTGCTTACGTTTGTTCAGTCCGTTACTCTGCCTCTCAACCCCAAAGAACTGCCCCTCTGGCACACCTAGCAAACAGTGTACTTACAAACACGGCAAAAAAGAGACAAACATAGTGAATAGGAAGTCTGTTTACTGGGAAACTTTCCACAATCAAACAAACAATGATCTGGTAACTCAATAGTCAACAATGGCAAACTGTGGTCTTTAAAAGTGTTAATCAAACCCAAAATGCAGACTTCAAAATAACACAGTGAAACAACTTAAATAGGTCTAAAGTGGTCTAAACTTAATAACGGTCAGTCTATTTCCCTCACGACATGAAATCACAGACCCAGGCAGTTAAATGTGAGGCAATAGGCCACAAATGCAATTTATTACTTTAATAATTAACGTGAGAGTTTCCCTGGAATCACTAAATTGCTGATACTGCAGGAGTAACAGAAAGGGCCCTCACAATGGAGATAACCAGGATCTCCGGCTAGCCTGGCGTTGGTGCACTTGCTGTCCTGTTGAGCAGGATAAACAAAGGGACACTTGAAAGTATCCTGGTAGGCAAAAATGAGATGTAGGGTGCTAGCAGTATCCTGATAGGCAAAGTGGAATGTAGAGACTGTTCAGCAGGGTGCAAGTGTTCCTACGAATGTGGGCACTGGTGAGGCAATGTTGCCTGACCCCCGTGTCTTAAAGATGGGCAAACGCCCGCTCACCCGTCCTGTGACCAAAGGATCAATCGACAAGTTCCCCCGAAAGGCCTGGCTGGCCACCTTGTACCCGGATCGGCCCACGTCCTCAGGAACACCTGGAGATATGGCCGGGATCCCTCTCAGGTGGGATGTCCGTCACCGTCCAACTCCTGGAACCGTGGCAGGATCAACACACCGATCTCTGGAGCTGTGGCTGGATGGATCCCCTCCGTGGGTATCAGCAGCCCCTCAGATCACGTCTGTGTCTCTCTCACTCCCTCATCTTTTACCTCAGGACACAAAATGGGGTCTTTTACTCTCCTGTCAGCAAAGCCTGCTGGGATTTGTATTTCTCCCTGTATACCAGTCTATGGGGCAGTTTTGTGTGAGAACTGCATGTCCCAGAATCCCTTGCAGCTCTCCCTGCAGGTCAGTACAGTCTCTCCCATTGGCTGTTTTAACTGCCTTTTAATTGTTTTTCTTCTTCCAGCCAATAGGGGCACAAGAGAGGCTGCTGAATGCACAGCTCTGTGTGTGTCAGCTCACATTACATTACTCAGTCAGTGAAAACAGGAAGAAGGGGGTGAAAAAGCCTATGCAGGCATGACAGCCAGCTCTCTCCCCTCTTTTAGGCTGGAAAGCCTGTGTACATACAGTCGTCTGTGTTAATAAATGTACATGCAGCCCAGCTGTGTTAATGTAAGTCTCTGGCTGTAATACCCGCTAAGGAGTCACATGACCTCGGGGAGGGAAAATGGCTAATTGGGCCCAATTTGGACATTTTCACTTAGGGGTGTACTCACTTTTATTGCCAGCGGTTTGGACATTAATGACTGTGTGTTGAGTTATTTTGAGGGGACAACAAATTTGCACTGTTATACAAGCTGTACACTCACTACTTTACATTGTAGCAAAGTGTCATTTCTTCAGTGTTGTCACAATAAGGGCCCGTTCCCACTGCTGCAATGCGGGAACGCTGCGAATCTACTGCGGGTTCCGCATTGCGTGTCTCCCGGCGGCAGTTCACACTGCCCTATGCGAACAGCTGGGAGTGTCAGGTAAAAGTTAATGACACCCCCAAATCAGTTTGCATATCGCAGTTTGGTCAGAATGCGATGCAAATTCAGCCATACTATCTGTATGGCTGAAATCTCATTGCACAGAGATCGGATGTGATTTTGCACTGCAGTGCGGTGCGAATCACATCCGATCTCGGACATCGCAGAAGTGGGAACCTAGCCGAAAAGATAGAATGAAATATTTACAAAAATATGAGGGGTGTACTCACTTTTGTGAAATACTGTATATAAGTACAATTTTCAATACAGTCAACATCAAAACAAATTTGTGCAACATATAAACTTGTAACAAGTGAAAGTCCTGTTTATAATGTATTTCTGAACAAAAAAAGATTCTATCTTTCCTTCACCACGTGCAAAATAGTCATACATGCTGTTCACATTCAATACTGCTCCACTTTGCCATGTGCTCCACCTATTATATGGGGGGCCACTTACCAGATATCTTTGGGCCACCAGCAGTGGCGGCCGCTCCATTACGGTACAGGGGCGCCGCCCTCCCTAATCCATGCACCCGACCCCTAATCTACATGCAGGGAACCAGATGCATAGATTTCAATGTGGTTTTTTTTAAGCACATGATTAGAGCCTGAGGCTCTAATTGGCTTGAAAAAAGGGTGGGCTCGGGGTGCAGAGCACTGCGCCCTGAGCCCACCCAGTAGTGTGACATTAGCGAATCAATATTCACTAATGTCTTCCTGCTTCTTCTCCCGGCCAATCAGGAAGGGGGTCCTGAGACCCGATTGGCCAGGGAGTCTTATTCCCCGTACACACGGTCGGACATTGATCGGACATTCTGACAACAAAATCCATGGATTTTTTTCCGACGGATGTTGGCTCAAACTTGTCTTGCATACACACGGTCACACAAAGTTGTCGGAAAATCCGATCGTTCTGAACGCGGTGACGTAAAACATGTACGTCGGGACTATAAACGGGGCAGTAGCCAATAGCTTTCGTCTCTTAATTTATTCTGAGCATGCGTGGCACTTTGTGCGTCGGATTTGTGTACACACGATCGGAATTTCCGACAACGGATTTTGTTGTCGGAAAATTTTATAGCAAGCTCTCAAACTTTGTGTGTCGGAAATTCCGATGGAAAATGTGTGATGGAGCCCACACACGGTCGGAATTTCTGTCAACAAGGTCCACGGAAAATCCGACCGTGTGTACAGGGCATAAGGACTACACAGTATGGCCCCTTTCACACTACCCCAACTTCAAAGTGCGCAATTTTGCAGAGATTTTACTGCGATTTCGTTCGCGATTTCAGGGAATGCCTGTGTAAACTTGAGGTCTATGGACCTCAACTCGCATCAAAGTTGGACTACTTTAAAGTCGGTGTGACTCGAATTCGCACAGATATGAATGGTACTCATTGGAAATCATGGGGTACGACTTTGCAGTCCCAAGTCGCAGGACAGGTCGCACAAGTGTGAAAGGGGCCTATATCTTTCTGTAACAAAGAGGATTCCAGGATTTGTAGTGTAGTGACTTTACAACCACTTTAAGCATCAAAAGATATACATTTACGCCAAATTCCTTTCCAAACCTAGATAATAGTTTAAAAAGGTAGTGGCGACATCATCACTGTGCTGTACAAAGAGCAGAGCTGTAGGAGGGACCCAGCAGGCTCCACCCACTTCATGTTTCCTGCAGAAAACTACAGGAGGGGGCGGAGACAAGACTAGTCACCCTGCACAAGCAGAGAGATCAGCAGTGAGCGGTCTTTATTACAGGAAGCTCCTGCACAGAGGGAAAGTATCACACTGGATTACTGCACAGATCTGGAAGAAATGCACAAAACTCCCCAACATTTAAGGAAAGATTCACATGATGAATGTATTTAGACAATATTGTTTATCCCAGAGTTCAGCTTTAAATGGAAAACTTCTCAGATGTGTTTCTAGCCCAAAAAAAATTTTTTTCTAATAAAAACATTGATGAATTCATTTTTTATAAAGCTGCGTGGTGTTCGGTTTTACATTTTAGCCATGTTTGTCAATTTACCTACGCAAGTAAGGAAATTACTGTGTAGCGTTTCCAAGACAACAATGCAGAAAACAATAATTAAAATTTTTAACGTCCCTTTTTATTTGGGTTTATAAACCTAAAAAGCACACATTTCTATTAGGAAGTCAACTAAATGCAAACACAATAATGTCATACCAATACATCAAAGTACAATTTTAACCACTTCAGCCCCGGAAGATTTGGCTGCTGAATGACCAGGCCATTTTTTGTGATTCGGCACTGCGTCGCTTTAACTGACAATTGCGCGGTCGTGTGACGTTGTACCCAAACAAAATTGATGTCCTTTTTTTTCCCCACAAATAGAGCTTTCTTTTGGTGGTATTTTATCGCCTCTGCGGTTTTTATTTTTTGCGCTATAAACAAAAAAAGAGCAACAATTTTGAGAAAAAAACACAATATCTTTTACTTTTTGCTACAATAAATATTCCCATTTTTTTTTTTAAAAAGCAAATTTTTTTCTCAGTTTAGGTCGATATGTATTCTTCTACATATTTTTTGGTAAAAAAATCGCAATAAGCGTATATTGATTGGTTTACGCAAAAGTTATAGCGTCTACAAAATAGGGGATAGATTTATAGCATTTTTATTATTATTTTTTTTTACTAGTAATGGTGGCGATCTGCGATTTTTATCGGGACTGCGACATTATGGAGGACACATCAGACACTTTTGACACATTTTTGGGAACATTGGTATTTATACAGTGATCAGTGCTGTAAAAATGCAGTGATTACTGTAAAAAATGTCACTGGTAGGGAAGGGGTTAACACTAGGGGGCGATCAAGGGGTTAACTGTGTTCCCTGTGTGTGTTTCTAACTGTAGGGGGAGGGGACTGACCTAGAGGAAATGACAGATCGTCGTTCCTAGCTATTAGGAACACACAATCTGTCACTCCTCACAGAACTTTACACACACACGTCCCTGTTCTGCCTCTCGTGCCCGCGATCACTCCTGGCCGGCGATCATCGCGACCTCCGGCCACGAGCATCGGCACCCCCGCAGTGTGGCTTGTGCGCACCTGCTATCCCGATCCCGCAAGCCGACGTATAACTACAACGGCTCGTGGGATCGTGACGACCTGCCGCAGTATAATGACGGCGGCTGGTCGGCAAGCGGTTAAAGATATAATTAACTGTAGCCATGCCCCCGTAGGGGTTGCTGAATGTTGTGGTTCACCTGTCACCTTGCCCAGCCAGACATCCGTCTCTTAGGCACTCAGAGACACAGACCAGTCCATAAGCTTTGTTTTTTTGTTTTATTCAGGGAGATTGAACTTGGATGGGAATAGGAAATTATGGGATGCCCAGAACAATTCAGTGCACCTTGCTTGGGACTACTATAAACACTCCTGTATATACACTCCAGTCTTCTCTCCAGCACAACTCTTGTTTAAGACCTTCTCCTTTCACTCCTGCAGCACTTCACTTGCTGCAGACGGTTACTCCTCCAGACTAGCTAGCACCGCATGGTTAGGCCTGACGCTTACTCAGCCAGGCCTCAGTGAATTTGCCCTTTGCAGGCAGGGACCACGGGCTCCTATAACTGTGCTAACTGTCCTCTTCCCAGCTACTGACCACAGATAGCTTTCTTCAGGCCCTGCCAACCAGCCTGGCTGCAATGACCTCTCTCCACTGCCCAGGGGCGTAACTAGAAATCACAGGGCCCCATAGCAAAATGTTGTATGGGCCCCCCCCTGCAAACCGCCCCCTCCACAAAAAAAAGAACTAATGCCATTGAACAACAGATTACCACACCCGTGTGGCACAGTACCCAGGCAACAGCTTATATTAATTTTGAACAACAAAGTATGCAGTATACTATATGCAGCCCCTAAAGGACACACATTGCTGACCTCCAGCCTTCTAACCAATTTCTGTTCTGTTATATAAAATGAAATAGTTCAACTCACCATAATGCAGAATCAGTGGGAGCCCTGAGCGTGTCACTTGCCACCGTCGCCTACCACCAGATGCAACTTGTCACGGAATGTCACTTGCCACATCACCCGCCACATGTTGCGGATTGTCCACTTGCCACGTCGCCTGCCACCAGATGCAGATTGTCACTTGTCACACGTTGCAGAATGTCACCTGCCACATGTTGCCGATTGTCCACTTGCCACGTCCCGGATTGTCACTTGCCACGTAACCTGCCACACATTACTGATTGTCACTTGCCACATCCCAGATTGTCACTTGCCACGTCACCTGCCACACATTACAGATTGTCACTTGCCACTTTCTGGATTGTCACTTGCCACACATTATGGATTGTCACTTGCCACGTCGCCTGCCACATGTTATGGATTGTCACTTGCCACGTCACCTGCCACAGATTACGGATTGTCACTTGCCACGTCCCGGATTGTCACTTGCCACACATTACGGATTGTCACTTGCCACGTCGCCTGCCACATGTTACAGATTGTCACTTGCCACGTGACCTGCCATACATTACAGATTGTCACTTGCCACGTCACCTGCCACACATTACAGATAGTCATTTGCCACGTCACCTGCCACATTACGGATAGTCACTTGCCACGTCCCGGATTGTCACTTGCCACACATTACAGAGTTGTCACTTGCTGCCACGTCCCGGATTGTCACTTGCCACTTCACATGTCACACATTACGGATTGTCACTTGCTGTGTCACTTTCATGCTGTGTTCCAGAGTCAGGCAGCAGAGAGATAAGGTCATCTCTCTGCTTCCCGAGGCTGCCTGCACAGTGTGGGGGGAACTGCACTGCAGGGATGCAGGGAGGGCGCCGGGCGGTGAGAGATGATGTCATCTCTATGCACCCCCGGCTGCCAGCTCCCTGATTGGCCAGTCCACTCACACACGAGCCGAGCCGCCCAGCTAACTCACCGCCTGACAGCCCTCCGAGCCGCCCGAGCTCTCACCGCGGAGTTGTCCACTCTTACCCGCGGGCCCGCAAAGCCGCCCGCTGTCACCCGCGGGCCCGCAAAGCCGCCCGCTGTCACCCGCGGGCCTGCAAAGCCGCCCGCTGTCACCGCGGAGCCACCTGTCCTCACCGAGTCCGGGCCCCTAACAGCTGCGGGCCCCATAGCGGCTGCGTGTGTCGCTATGGCGGTAGTTCCGCCACTGCCCTTCCCACACGCCTAGTGGCGAGACTACCAGGGTCGCAAAGGTTGCAGTTGCGACGGGCCCTGGCGTTCCACCACCATGGGGGGGCCCCAAGCAGTGTTGCCAACCGTCCATATACTGATGGATTGTAAAGAGGGGCAGAAAAATACCTGTTAAAACTCCACTTGTCTCGACCTGCTCAGCCAATTGCTTGTCCCCAAGGATCCTCTCCCCCTACAACCCTTCCTTGCAGTCACTTTCAAATTTGTGGGAAAGGCCCCAAGACGTCACCAATTATTAAATAATGTCCAGTCAAGGTGCATTTTACCTGTTTTACTGCATGCAGTATTTCTCTCCAGTGCATCTCTTAAGGTTACAGACAATTCCAATAAATCAACAAGTTCACAGTGCAGAACACTCTCCTCGTTCTCATAAATCTCCATGCGGTGGACATCAAGTGCAGAACACTTTAAAGTCTTGCACAGTATTTGTAGCCATCTTCCCTAGATGCTACAATTCTTAATCAGGGGTACATAGAACACTAGTGTTCCTCCAGAGGTTTCAAGGGGAAACAATGAGCAGTTTCTGCCTCTTAGATAAGTTTCCACTGATACCATTGATCTTTTTAGTTATCTGTAAGGGGGTAATTTTTCCCAATGACCACAAGTGTAAGGAGCCATCTTCTCACTGACCATCACACTGATGTATCATTGGTTGTAGATTAAGTCAGTAGGAGTCCCCTGAGACTGGAAAGTTATTTCAAGAGTTCCTCTGTGTTGAAAAAGTAGAGAAAGGCAGGCCTAGGCAAAACTTACAGGATGACCCTTCCTTACACACAAAAAGAGTTCCCCCATAGGCCCCCGGGCAAAGCCGCAGGACCTGCTAAGTGAGGGTCAAGGGGAGTCATGTTTTTTTCCTGTCTGCTTCCCAGCATCCTCACTCACAACCCTGGCAGTTCAACCATACAGAGGGCTCTTTAGGTCAACTCCAGTACAGCACTACATCTTTGCTGACCAAGGGTGTCCTGCTCCACTATCCGAAGTCCCTGGGCCCTACCCACAGCTGGCATATAAAGAGGTACCATCTCCACCCGTTACATAACTACAGGAGGGTCAATAAATAAAGGCCACTAATATCTGGCAACACACTTCTCTTTTTTCAACCTGAGCAACTGTGTAGCTACTGTGTGTAACATATTAAACAATTGACTCTCCTTTCTTAATTTTACTTATCCACAAATACCCTAACAAACCAGAAGGACTAATCACAGCTCATTACCAGCTCCAACCATGGCTAATCACCAACTCCAACCATTGATAATCACCAGCTCCATCCTTAGCTAATTACCAGCTCCAACCATGGCTAATCACCAACTCCAACCATGGCTAACCACCAACTCCAACCATGGCTAATCACCAACTCCAACCATGGCTAACCACCAGCTCCAACCATGTATAATCACCAGCTTCAACCATGTATAATCACCAGCTCCAACCATGTCTAATCATCAGCTCCAATCATAGCTAATCTTCAGCTCCAACCACAGCTAATCACCAACTCCAACCATGGTTAATCAAGACCCTAATTATAAATAACCCCTAACCCAAGCCCAAATACAAACAAATTATTGGAATGAATGTGTGAAAATAAAATAACATCTTCCTCTTGTCTTTGTCAAACAACTTCCAGCTTCCAAAACATTTCAAATTACAAGCAAAATTACTAAAATTAAAGTATAACTAAGGCTGGATTCACACCTATGCATTTTTAGTGCTTTTTGCATTTTGCAGATTTGCACTACAGAACATGTTCCATAGGAAACCATGTTAAATAGACTGCAGTGCAAATCTGCAAAATGCAAAAAGCACTAAAGATGCATAGGTGTGAATCCAGCCTAAAGTCAATTTTTTTTTGTTTTGGATAGAGGGGAGATGGATTAGAACACCTGTCAGTTTTTATTGCTGTCTGTGCCACCTGTTAAGGAGATTCACCCTCTCTATTTGTCCTGTTTACCATCATCATTGAAAGTGAAAGTAAAAGAAAATACTACATTTTGGGTTGTCCCCAGAAAAGTAATAGAGGGGAAATCTTCCAATGAGGACACTAGTTCTGGTGACCCGGAGGTGGGGGGGGGGGGGGGGGTAATTTCCTGTATTTTCAGGGATTTCCCCTGTATTACTTTTACCTAACGGGCGGGGGCACAGATGGTAGCATTAGGGCATATTTTATTTCACTGACACCAACAGTGGGGCCCTTTTCCTTCCACTGACGTCAACAATGGAGCATATTTCCTCCCACTGATACCAGGAATGAGGCACTGTTCCACCCACTGATACCAATGATGGGGCCCTATTACTCCCACTGGCACCAATGATTGGGCACTATTCCTCCCACTGGCACCAATGATGGGGTCCTATTCCTCCCACTGGCACCAATGATGGGGCACTAATCCTCCCACTGCCACCAATGATGGGGCCCTATTCCTCCCACTAGCACCAATGATGGGGCACTAATCCTCCCACTGGCACCAATGATTGGGGACCTTTTCCTCCTACTGGCACCAATGATGGGGCTCTATTCCTCCCACTGGCACCAGTGATTGGGCCCTATTCCTCCTACTGGCACCAATGATGGGGTCTTATTCCTCCCACTGGCACCAATGATTGGGCCTTATTCCTCCCACTGGCACCAATGATGGGGCCTCATTCCTCCCACTGGCACCAATGATTGGGCCCTATTCCTCCCACTGGCACCAATGATGGGGCCTTATTCCTCCCACTGGCACCAATGATTGGGGCCCTATTCCTCCCACTGGCACTAATAATGGGGCACTAATTCTCCCACTGGCACCAATGATTGGGGACCTTTTCCTCCTACTGGCACCAATGGTGGGGCCTTATTCCTCCCACTGGCACCACTGATTGTTCCCTATTCCTCCTACTGGCACCAATGATGGGGCCCTATTCCTTCCACTGGCACCAATGATGGGGCCTTATTCCTCCCACTGGCACCAATGATTGGGACCCTATTGCTCCTACTGGCACAAATAATGGGGCTCTATTCCTCCCACTGGCACCAATGATGTGGCCCTATTCCTCCCACTGGGAAATCCCTGCAATGAGACACAGATTTACCTGACAGGGTTATACTCTATCCAAAATAAAGAAGAAAATGTTGCAAACATGTGGAACTGCTGCCTTTGTTTTATTTTTTTCTAAAAGTTTATTTAAAATTAAATACCTATTGATGCCAAGTCTACTGCCTTTCCTCCACCGGGTGGCAATGCTATTTCACCTGCGGTGAATTGACTTTGTAAGCTAAGTCGGAGGGTAAACAGTGTTGTCACTGTTGATAACTGCCCCTTCCCTGCCACTGACAGCAGAACTAGCATCCAATAGGACATCTTGTTTCTGGAGGAAAGGACACGGAATGCCCTCTTGGGTCCAGTGGAATGAAGACCTTGGATCTTGTAATGATAACACAGAGAAAAGCAAAGAATTCCCTCACTCGGTGGAGAAGTTTAGGAAAAAAGGCGGATTGGCATTTGTTAGGGGAAGGGGGAGCTGCCAGTGAAAACAAAAGGTCAGGTAAGCAATAGCTTTAAAGTGACCTTTTGTGTAACTTTGCAAGTCTGCATAAACAAATTCCTAAAATATCACAATATACAGCAACACTATCATTTTTTTCTAAAAGCTGCACCTTAAATAAATAAAATGCAACCCTTCAGTCCTTGTCAGTAACTTTGCTTAGGTTAACCACCTACTGACTTGCTGATATATATATATATATATATATATATATATATATATATATATATATATATATATATATATATATATATATATATATATATATATATATATGTGTGTGTGTGTATCAGCAAGTCAGTAGGTGGTTAACCTAAGCAAAGTCACTGACAAGGACTGAAGGGTTGCATTTTATTTATTTAAGGTGCAGCTTTTAGAAAAAAATGATAGTGTTGCTGTATATTGTGATATTTTAGGAATTTGTATATGTGTGTTTCAAACACATTTTTTTAGGGAAAAAATACACGTTATTAATTAAAAAAAACAAAAAAAAAACAGTAAAGTTACCCAATTTTTTTGTATAATGTGAAAGATGATGTTTTATATTTTATGCAATATTTTATTTGCACAGAGGTCTTTCACACACATTTTTTGGGGAAAAAATACACTTTAGTGAATAAAAAAAAAAAAAAAAAAAAAAAAACAGTAAAGTTAACCCAATTTTTTAGTGAAAGATGATGTTTTACAGAGTAAATAGATACCGAACATGTCATGCTTTGTCCGGCGGACCTTTCGATGGACTTTACGACGGACTTTCCAAATGAACGGACTTGCCTTCACTCGATCAACCAAAGTCCGACGGATTCGTACGTGATGACGTACGACCGGACTAAAACAAGGAAGTTCATAGCCAGTAGCCAATAGCTGCCCTAGCGTTGGATTTTGTCCGTTGGACTAGCATACAGACGAGCGGACTTTTCGACCGGACTCGAGTCCGTCGGAAAGATTTGAAACACGTTTCATTTCTAGGTCCGTCGAACTTTTGGGGAAAAAAAGTCCGCTGGAGCCCACACACGATCGAATTGTCCGACGGACTCCGGTCCACCAGACCAAGGATGCCGTAAAAGTCCGGTCGTGTGTACGCGGCATTAGACAACTGCAGCCAGCAAACCTGCTGGGAAGACATAGTCCAGTCTATATAATGTGTCCGGGTTTCAGGCAGTCTGAAACCCGGACGCGTGATTCCAAACCCGAACTGTCCGGGAGAATCCTGGACAGGTGGCAACCCTAGGACAACGTCAAGGGGTATGAATACTTTTTCAAGGCGCTGTACATGACTGTGTCATCTCTGGATCTCTCAGAAAGTAAATGCTGAACATGATGACCGGACGGGGATGACATCATCTTTCTAGAGATAAAATGAGATTAAGGCATTGCCAGAGGGAGCACTGTGATCTCTGTGAGAGGTAATAAATACCTGGATGTGTTACATTTCTTAGCATGCATGCACATAACATGAACAATAGATCTGACACAAAATCCGCTTTAATCTGTCTGGGCGCAGAAGTAAAAATGTATTTTTTTAACCACTTAAGGACCGAGCCTCTTTTTGAGATTTGTTGTTTACAAGTTAAAAACTTTTTTTTTTTTGCTGGAAAATTACTTAGAACCCCCAAACATTATACTTTTTTTTTTCTAACACCCTAGAGCAGGAATATGCAATAAGCGGACCTCCAGCTGTTGCAGAACTACAACTCCCATGAGGCATAGCAAGACTCTGACAGCCACAAGCATGACACCCAGAGGACAGAGGCATGATAGGACTTGTAGTTTTGCAACAGCTGGAGGTCCGCTAATTGCATATCCCTGCCCTAGAGAATAAAATGGCGGTTGTTTCAATACTTTCTGTCACATCATATTTGCGCAGCGGTCTTACAAGCGCACTTTTTTTGGAAACAATACACTTTTTTGAATTAAAAACTAAGATGACAGTAAAGTTTGCCCAATTTTTTTATATTGTGAAAGATGATGTTACGCCGAGTAAACTGATACCCAACATGTCACGCTTCAAAATTGCGCCCGCTCGTGGAATGGCGACAAACTTTCACCCTTAAAAATCTCCATGGGCGACGTTTAAAAAATTCTACAGGTTGCATGTTTTGAGTTACAGAGGAGGTCTAGGGCTAGAATTATTGCTCTTTCACTGTATCGATCGTGGCGATACCTCACATGTGTGGTGGAACACCGTTTTCATACGCAGGTGCTACTCACGTATGCGTTCGCTTCAGCGCGCGAGCTCAGCGGGACGGGCACGTTTTTAAAAAAAAAATGTTTTTTACTTATTTATTTTACCTATTATTTATTCTTACCTTTTTTTAAAAAAAAAAAAAAAAAAATTGTGTCACTTTTTTATTCCTATTACAAGGAATGTACCGCATATACTCGAGTATAAGTCGGTTTTTCAGCACATTTTTTTGTGCTGAAAGTGCCCCCCTCGACTTATACTCGAGTCAAGCACTTTTCTGCAGCAAAAAAACTCATTTTCCGAACCGACTTTGGGGCCCCGTATCTCAGGGCCACTTGGTGCTAGGAACCCCAAATTTAGTGTACAAACCCAGTGGAACTGGTACCATAAAATATCCAAAGCTGGGGTTCCTAGCACCAAGTGGCCCCGAGATACCGGGCCCCAAAATAGGTTCGGAAAATGTCATTTTCTGCTGCAGAAAAGTGCTTGACATTTTCTGAACCGATTTTTGGGCCCTGTATCTCGGGCCACTTGGTGCTAGAAATCCCAGCTTTGTATGTTTTATGGTGCTAGTTCCACTGGGTTTGCACACCAAATTTGGGGTTCCTAGCACTAAGTGGCCCCGAGATAAGGGGCCCCAAAGTTGGTCAACTGTGTCCATCTGCAGCAATGTCATTTTGGGACACTTTGGGTTCAGAGACCCCAAATTTTGGCTGCAGCTAGGGGGCATCTAGGAACACTTAACTACCGAGTTTGAAGTTCAGGGGACCTATGGCTGCAAATGGGCACAGTGAGGCTGCAAATGGTCATTGTTGACCCTCTTTTCCACTTACAGTAGCTGTGCATTTTTCACCCTCGTCTTATACTCGGGTCAATAAGTTTTTCCCATTTTTTTGTGGTAAATTAGGGCCTCGACTTATACTCGAGTATATACAGTAAACATCCCTTGTAATAGAAAAAAAAGCATGGCAGGTCCTCTTAAATATGAGATGTGGGGTCAAAAAGACCTCAGAGCTCATATTTTTTCACTAAAAAAACAAGTCTTCAACAGGTACACAGGAGAGGAGGGAGGAGCCTAGGACTGTGATCTCATCACATTTTTCCTCTCAGGAGGTGGATGGGTGAATTACACAGGAAGTGAACAGAAGTCTCTGGAGATGTTGCCGTTCCGTTTTTAACCAACAATGCTGTATCGCTTTTTAAATGGCTTCTACTTTGCAAGTGCAAATTTATTTGCTTTATTAAATCCATTTTTATTCAGTATTACGCTATGGGAGCCTTTCTTTTTATGTCTTTTGAGTACCATTGGCATCGGGTACAGTAGCTAGTAGATGGCGCAAAGACCAACTAAGTATCTGTAATACAGTTAAAAAGTCCCAAAACAGGTTAAAAAGAATATTTAAAAAGAATATTTATAGAGGGGGAGCTAAGTCAATTCAGGTGTACACTAGCGGCAGCAGCCTTGGGAGTGGAAGCACAACTCTGGAAGACAAAACGGAAAAGGAACAAGGTGCGCCAGACTAATGCCCCGTACACACGGTCGGATTTTCCGACTGGGAAAATGTTCTATAGCAGCTTGTTGTCGGAAATTCCAACTGTGTGTAGGCTCCATCGGTCATTTTCCATCGGAATTTCCGTCACACAAAATTTGAGAGCCGGTTCTCAAATATTCCCGACAACAAAATCCGTTGTCGTAAATTCCGATCGTGTGTACACAATTTCGACGCACAAAGTTCCACGCATGCTCGGAATCAAGCAGAAGAGCCGCACTGGCAGTTGAACTTCATTTTTCTCGGCTCGTCGTACGTGTTGTAGGTCACCGCGTTCTTGACGTTCGGAATTTCCGACAAGATTTGTGTGACCGTGTGTATGCAAGACAAGTTTGAGCCAACATCCGTCGGGAAAAAAACATGAATTTTGTTGTCGGAATGTCCGATCGTGTGTACAGGGCATAAGTGCAGTGTTTAAGAACTCATTTATTAGGACAAACAAGCCAAATGGCTACTCACAAGGGGATGGTAATATTCAGGCATATATAAGATAGGGGGTCCGGGGTCACTGTGCAGTCCATGGTGTAGGGAGCTGTGTCCCAGCAAACGAGATGTCCAGCCACAGGGAGGTGGAGCAGCGGTAGAGCCTCTGTAGATGTCCGGAAGGCTAGCTCGCCTGACCTAAATCCAATAGGACAATATGTTTCCGTCCATCTGACGCCACCAGGTTGCACCTCAGTCTGTTCAGGAGCTCAGTGATGTCCTGGTCCAGATCTGGGAGGAAATACCCCAGGACACCCTTCCGTCGTCTCATTAGGAGCATGCCCCGATATTGTCAGGCATGCACACAAGCACGTGAGGGGGGCCATACAAACTACTGAGGACCATTTTGAGTTGCTGCCATGAAATTTCAGAAAAATGGACTAGCCTGCTGCATCGATTTTGCAATTTGATTTTCGGGGTGTCTTTAAATTCAGCCTTTTGTAGGTTGATAATTTTAATCTCCAACACATGACCCAGTTATGGTTGCCACCTTATCCCTTTAAACCCGAACACATATTAATTACACAGGTTCTGTGGCTGATTAAGGTGGTAATTAAACTCACTTGTTGCCTTATCTGCATTTAATTAGCCCCAGAACCTGTGTAATTCAAAGGTGTTCGGGTTTAAAGGGATGAGGTGGCAACTCTAGACCCAGTCCATATCAGTATACCCTGTTTCCCCGAAAATAAGACCTAGCGTGATTGTCGGTGATGGCTGCAATATAAGCCCTACCCCCCAAAAAAGCCCTAGTTAAAATCCTTGTAGGTCTTATTTTCAGGGTAGCGCTTATTTTCGGGGAAACAGGGTAGGGCTTATTTGGGGGGTAGGGCTTATATTGCAGCCATCACCGACAATCACGCTAGGTATTATTTTTGGGGAAACAGGGTAGATATCTAGCATGATATTTTTCCCCATTGAGATCTGATGTGTTTTCAAAGTGTTCCTTTCATTTTTCTGAGCAGTGTGTATAATACACTTCTGTAATATGTCACCCAGACATCAGAGACAGGAAGTGTTTTTGTGATAAGGAGAAGAGGATATTCCTGTTTCCAGATGGAGTCACAGGGATCCCACACGTATGCTGAACTTATGAATCAGCAAAGTGCAACTCCGAGCCATACAAGTGTGAGTCATTGTTGTCGGTTCTCAGATCCATCTGACACATCTTTCATGCAGACTGACTTTCATCGAATTCCTCAGAACTTGAGAAACTTCTACAGCTGATAAATCTCATTTATTCATTGTCATAGTGGAAATAAGTCCGATTTTTAAAGGTCATGTCAAAACAGTTGCCTATTATTGAACATTTTACTTGACCTCCACTTGACCTCCGGAAGATTTACCCTCCTTCATGACCAGGCCATTTTTTGCGATACGGCACTGCACTCCCCTGAAGAAGTCACGTGACCGTGACGTAACGCATAGGGCGTGAGTGGAGGAATACCGGAAGTGACGCCGTACACTAACGAGTTCGGCACTTGTGGATTTTCGCCAGTCATCGGCTTCTTTATTGTAAGTTTTTAGCTGTTTGCTTTTAATAAATACTTTCTATAACGGTAATACGCTACAAGAGTCTCCTTTCTTCACCCACACATATCTGGGAGCATATGGAAGAAGATATCTCTAAGATTAAAAGATAAATGTATGCAGCGCTAGTAACATAACATTAACCACATGCCGACCGGGCCATAGCCGAAAGACAACTACAGCGCGGTCGGCTTATTCTGGGTGGGCGTCGATGGACGACCTCACAGAATCGCGCGCGCACCCGGGAACACCTGTGACCGTTGGGTCTGGGGGACCCGGCGCATCATGGATCACAGTAAATGGGCGCTGATAGCGGTCGTTTACCACGTGATCTCTCCGTCAAATGACATCACTTGTAAACATGTCATGACGCCGGTTCCTCCCTCCCCTCTCTGTACCGATCTGTACAGTGTGAGAGGAGAGAGGAAGAGATCGTTGCTGTGGGCACTACAAATCCAGCCCACTGCGCTGCTCAGTGCCCATACTATGCAATACTCTGCCGCACTCTGCCGTACTCTGCAAAACTCTGCAATACTCTGCAATACTTTGCAATACTATGCAATGCTATGCAATACTATGCAATGCTATGCAATATTATGCAATACTCTGCAATACTCGCCAATACTCTGCCAATACTCTGCCAATACTCGCCAATACTCTGCCAATACTCGCCAATACTCTGCAATAAATTTTAACAGAAACAAAGAATTTTTAAAAAAAATTTTTTACTGAATTTTCAGTCTTTTTTGATTTATAGCGCAAAAAATAAAAAACCCAGCGGTGATTAAATACCACCAAAAGAAAGCTCTATTTGTGTGAAAAAAGGACAAACATTTCAAATGGGTACAGTGTTGCATGACTGAGTAATTGTCATTCAAAGTGTGAGAGCACCGAAAACTGGTCTTGTTAGGAAGGGGGTTTAACCACTTGAGCCCCGGACCATTATGCTGCCTAAGGACCAGAGGTCTTTTTCCAATTTGGCACTGCGTCGCTTTAACTGCTAATTGCGCGGTCATGCAATGCTGTACCCAAACGAAATTTGCGTCCTTTTCTTCCCACAAATAGAGCTTTCTTTTGATGGTATTTGATCACCACTGCGGTTTTTATTTTTTGCGCTATAAACGGAAAAAGACCGAAAATTTTGAAAAAAAATGATATTTTCTAATTTTTGTTATAAAAAAAATCCAATAAACTAAATTTTAGTCATACATTTAGGCCAAAATGTATTCGGCCACATGTCTTTGGTAAAAAAAATGTCAATAAGCGTATATTTATTGGTTTGCGCAAAAGTTATAGCGTCTACAAACTAGGGTACATTTTCTGTAATTTACACAGCTTTTAGTTTATGACTGCCTATGTCATTTCTTGAGGTGCTAAAATGGCAGGGCAGTACAAAACCCCCCCAAATGACCCCATTTTGGAAAGTAGACACCCCAAGGAAATTGCTGAGAGGCATGTTGAACCCATTGAATATTTATTTTTTTTGTCCCAAGTGATTGAAAAATGACAAAAAAAAAATATTTACAAAAAGTTGTCACTAAATGATATATTGCTCACACAGGCCATGCGCATATGTGGAATTGCACCCCAAAATACATTCAGCTGCTTCTCCTGAGTATGGGGATACCACATGTGTGGGACTTTTTGGGAGCCTAGCCGCGTACGGGGCCCCGAAAACCAATCACCGCCTTCAGGATTTCTAAGGGTGTAAATTTTTGATTTCACTCTTCACTGCCTATCACAGTTTCGGAGGCCATGGAATGCCCAGGTGGCACAAAACCCCCCAAAATGACCCCATTTTGGAAAGTAGACACCCTAAGCTATTTGCTGAGAGGCATATTGAGTCCATGGAATATTTTATATTTTGACACAAGTTGCGGGAAAGTGACACTTTTTTTTTTTTTCATAAAGTTGTCACTAAATGATATATTGCTCACACAGGCCATGGGCATATGTGGAATTGCACCCCAAAATACATTTAGCTGCTTCTCCTGAGTATGGGGATACCACATGTGTGGGACTTTTTGGGAGCCTAGCCGCGTACGGGACCCCGAAAACCAATCACTGCCTTCAGGATTTCTAAGGGTGAAAATTTTTGATTTCACTCTTTACTGCCTATCACAGTTTCGGAGGCCATGGAATGCCCAGGTGGCACAAAACCCCCCCAAATGACCCCATTTTGGAAAGTAGACACCCCAAGCTATTTGCTGAGAGGCATGGTGAGTATTTTGCAGCTCTCATTTGTTTTTGAAAATGAAGAAAGACAAGAAAAAACTTTTTTTTTTTCTTTTTTCAATTTTTAAAACTTTGTGACAAAAAGTGAGGTCTGCAAAATACTCACTATACCTCTCAGCAAATAGCTTGGGGTGTCTACTTTCCAAAATGGGGTCATTTGGGGGGGGTTTGTGCCACCTGGGCATTCCATGGCCTCCGAAACTGTGATAGGCAGTGAAGAGTGAAATCAAAAATTCACGCCCTTAGAAAGCCTGAAGGCGGTGCTTGGTTTTCGGGGTCCCGTACGCGGCTAGGCTCCCAAAAAGTCTCACACATGTGGTATCCCCGTACTCAGGAGAAGCAGCAGAATGTATTTTGGGGTGTAATTTCACATATTTCCATGGCATGTTTGAGCAATATATCATTTAGTGACAACTTTGTGCAAAAAAAAAAAAAAAAATTTGTCTCTTTCCCGCAACTTGTGTCGCAATATAAAATATTCCATGGACTCGACATGCCTCTCAGCAAATAGCTTGGGGTGTCTACTTTCCAAAATGGGGTCATTTGGGGGGGTTTTGAACTGTCCTGGCATTTTATGCACAACATTTAGAAGCTTATGTCACACATCACCCACTCTTCTAACCACTTGAAGACAAAGCCCTTTCTGACACTTATTGTTTACATGAAAAAGTTATTTTTTTTTGCAAAAAAATTACTTTGAACCCCCAAACATTATATATTTTTTTAAAGCAAATGCCCTACAGATTAAAATGGTGGGTGTTTCATTTTTTTTTTTCACACAGTATTTGCGCAGCGATTTTTCAAACGCATTTTTTGGGGAAAAAACACACTTTTTTAAATTTTAATGCACTAAAACACACTATATTGCCCAAATGTTTGATGAAATAAAAAAGATGATCTTAGGCCGAGTACATGGATACCAAACATGACATGCTTTAAAATTGCGCACAAACGTGCAGTGGCAACAAAATAAATACATGTTTAAAATCCTTCAAAAGCCTTTACAGGTTACCACTTTAGATTTACAGAGGAGGTCTACTGGAAAAATTACTGCCCTCGATCTGGCCTTCGCGGTGATACCTCACATGCATGGTGCAATTGCTGTTTACGTTTGACGACAGACCGCCGCTTGCGTTCGCCTTAGCGCGAGAGCAGGGGGCGACAGGGGTGCTTTTTTTTTTTTTTTTTTTTTTTTTCTTTATTATTTTTTTGCTTTTTTAATCTTACTTTTAAACTGTTCCTTTCATATTTTTTTTTTTTAATCATTTTTATTGTTATCTCGGGGAATGTAAATATCCCCTATGATAGCAATAGGTAGTGACAGGTACTCTTTTTTGAAAAAATTGTGGTCTATTAGACCCTAGATCTCTCCTCTGCCCTCAAAGCATCTGACCACACCAAGATCGGTGTGATAAAATGCTTCCCCAATTTCCCATTTTCCCATCCGGCGAAATCTAAGTCATAAAATGCTCGTAGCTTCCGGTTTCTTAGGCCATAGAGATGTTTGGAGCCACTCTGGTCTCTGATCAGCTCTATGGTCAGCTGGCTGAATCACCGGCTGCATTCTCAGGTTCCCTGTTAAGACAGGAGAGCCAGAGAAAAACACGGAAGACGGTGGGGGGGGGGCATTCCCTCCCACGGCTTGTAAAAGCAGTCTAGAGGCTAATTAGCCGCTAGGATTGCTTTTACATGAAAGCCGACCGCTGGCTGAAAAGAATGATACCAAGATGATACCTAAACCTGCAGGCATCATTCTGGTATAACCACTCAAAGTCGTGAATGGCGTACCTGAAGACAAAAAAATGGTTAACAATGGTTAACAATAAAGCACAGTAAACAGTAAAGTATAAATAATTACATACCTGAAAAACAAACATGATAAAACATAATAACAATAACAATAACAATAAAACATTGCAGAATAGAATACAGTAAAAAAGAGCAGAACAATAGAGAGAGAGAATAGAGAGAGAGAGAACAATAAAACGACAACTATTTTTTTTTATTTCATATATTTATTTTTTTTTACACTTTTTTTGTAACTAACTTTTATAACTGTAACCGGTTCCAGGTTTGGGTCTCTCAAAATGTGATGGCATCTTGGGAGACCCTGTGAAAGTGTGCCTAGTCTGTGGAATGCTGTACCCTACGCTAATACTCAACTAGTGAATGGTAGCGTTCAAAACATTCACCAATGCAAAGACCAGGATCAGGGCCGGGACAAGGGGTGGGCAGGAGGGGCGGCTGCCCTGGGCACTGTGGTTTTATGTTAGGTGGGGAGGGGCGCTGCAAGGAGATTCGGGGGGAGAGGATTTGTGTTGTAAGGGGAAATTTGGGGGGCAGCAGGGGGTAAGTATTGTTCTAGGAGGGGGGAATCTAGGGGGTAAGTGTGCTAAGAGTGATGATTTAGGGGGATTTGTGTTGGTAGGAGGGATGGGGGGGATTTGTGCTAGGGGGGGATTCGGAGTGTGGGAGTATGTGTACTCGGAGGGGAAAATTTAGGGGTATAAGATTTGTGCTAGTAGGGATGATTTTTTTGGGGGGGATAGGGGGAGCAAAGATTTGTACTGGGAGGAGGGGGAATTTATACCAAGGGAGTAAGCATGCAGATTAGTGCTGTTTTTTTTGGGGGGGATCTTTGCTGACACATAATACTCATATCTTGGAGGGGGGGCGCAGTTTGTCATGTTCGCCCAGGGCGCTAGATGACCTTGTCCCGGCTCTGACCAGGATTGTCAGGACAGGAGGGACAATAATAGCGGGTGTCACGCCTATATCCGCGCTTGCTGCAGACACAACATCTTTTTTGGGGGGGTTCGTTGGGTAGGGGTACTCGGGAGGACATAAAAATGCCTCTCATGCAGCCGACTGCATTTGGTTGGGGATGTGAATGGGGGAAGTACGGGCGCTGCAGAAGCGGTGGGTTCCCAATTAGGATTGGTGAATGCAGCAGGAAGGGCATTATGGGCACGACGGGCCTGTGTTTGTCTTTTTGGTGGCAGCGGGACACTACTTGTGCTTGCCACCTCACCAGCTTGAACTGCACTTATGGGACTCGCCACGTCACCAAGTGTTACTGCAGTGCTGGTTTGACTACGACCGGGGTGTACTACGCCGCTGGTGCTTGCCAGTTCCCCAAAACGCTACCAAAAAAACTGTTAGCGATCGCAGGGATCAGGCCTGATTCTGCGAACGCTGCAGTTATGCGTTTAGAGTTTTGTAAGTGACAGTGATCGATCGATACTGCACTTGGGTGGGCTGGGCTGGGCCAGGCGGAGGGGCAAAACGCAGGTGCTAGCAGGTATCTGGGCTGATCCCGCTAACACTGCGTTTTTGGGAACCCTAAACTGCTGGGGACGCTAGTATAGATCAGATCGGATCAGATATTGATGGGATCAGATACTATACCACTAAGGGAGGTGTATGCTGCGTGCATGGGTGTTAGCGGTACTGGCGCTAACCTGACGCTGCCTGGGGCTGGTGCTTGCCAGTTCACCAAAATGCTACCAAAAAAACTGTTAGCGATCGCAGGGATCAGGCCTGACTCTGTGAACGCTGCAGTTATGCGTTTAGTGTTTTGTAAGTGACAGTGATCGATCGATACTGCACTTGGGTGGGCTGGGCTCGCCTGGGCGGAGGGGCAAAACGCAGGTGCTAGCAGGTATCTGGGCTGATCCCGCTAACACTGCGTTTTTGGGAACCCTAAACTGCTGGGGACGCTAGTATAGATCTGATCGGATCAGATATTGATCCGTTCAGATACTATACCACTAAGGGAGGCGTATGCTGCGTGCGTGGGTGTTAGCGGTACTGGCGCTAACCTGACGCTGCCTGGGGCTGGTGCTTGCCAGTTCACCAAAATGCTACCAAAAAAACTGTTAGCGATCGCAGGGATCAGGCCTGACTCTGCGAACGCTGCAGTTATGCGTTTAGTGTTTTGTAAGTGACAGTGATCGATCGATACTGCACTTGGGTGGGCTGGGCGGAGGCGCAAAACGCAGGTGCTAGCGGGTATCTGGGCTGATCCCGCTAACACTGCGTTTTTGGGAACCCTAAACTGCTGGAGACGCTAGTATAGATCTGATCGGATCAGATATTGATGCGATCAGATACTATACCACTAAGGGAGGCGTATGCTGCGTGCGTGGGTGTTAGCGGTACTGGCGCTAATCTGACGCTGCCTGGGGCGACGCATATCACCGCCGGGCGATCGGGGGGCTAAACCTTTATTCGGTAATAAACGGCGGGTGCCCTGACACTATAAAAAATAAACGAACTAACCAGCGTCACCCGTAACGGTTATACGGTGATCAGTGGTGAAAGGGTTAACTAGGGGCAATCAAGGGGTTAAAACATTTATTAGGTAGTATATGGGGGTCCCTGACGCTATAAAACGCTGACGGCGAACCTAAATATTTACCTCACTAACTAGCGTCACCAGCGACACTAATACAGCGATCAGAAAAATGATCGCTTAGCGACACTGGTGACGGGGGGTGATCAAGGGGTTAAAACTTTATTAGGGGGGGTTAGGGGGGTACCCTAGACCTACAGGGGGGCAACAGTAACTGTGCTAACACAGTAACTGTCACAAACTGACACCATGCAGTAATCAGAAAAAAAAAAAAAAAAACCTGCTGGTGTCAGTTTGTGACAGGGGGGGGGGGGTGATTGGGGGGGGATCGGGGGGCGATCGGGGGGGGGGATCGGGGTGTTTTGTATGCCTGGCATGTTCTACTGTGTGTGTGTGTGTTGGTGCACTCACATAGATGTCTTCTCTCCTCGGGCCGGAACGGAAAATACCGACCCGAGGGGAGATGACATCACTTCCTTTGCTGCTGTTTAGCATACAGCAGCAAAGGAGTGTTCTCATTGGCCGGCGGCAATCGCGAGGGGGGGGCCACGAACGGATGGCCTCCCCCTCGTCTCTGATCGCCGGGGGACAGAACGGGACCGCCTCGGGCGGCGGGGGGGGGTCCGATCGGACCCCCCACCCGCGGGAGGCAAATCACGTACATGTACGTGATTTTGCCTGCCCGTGCCGCCTTGCCGACGTACATCGGCGTGAGGCGGTCCTTAAGTGGTTAAGTGCCCAGTGGTCAAGTGGTTAAAGCGGTAGTAAACCCTCAAAAAATCATTTAAATTGACAAATATTCCAAAAGACATCATCACTGATAAACGATTGATCACTCATTTGTTTTACAAAACGTTTCTCTTACTGTATAAAATTGTTGTGCTATCGCCGTTTATTTTGTGTCTTCGCCGGTGCCATCTGTACTGTGGGTCTTCCGCGTCTGCTGTGATAAACGCTTCCGCCCACAGTACCTATTGGTCCTGTTAATCCCGCGCATGCGCAAGATCCTCTTGGGGCCGAAAATGATCAGGAACCATCGCGGGAGGTCGGGGCTGACGTCTACAACAGGAAATGACGCAGCTCCGACATACACAGGCATCTGTCCGGCCGGGTCTCGAGTTGCCGGATTTTAGCGATGTTACGGCGCATGCGCTTGTGACGTCATTCAACGAAAAAATTGCAATAACACAGGAAGGAAGCAGGTAGGCAAAAAATAGATAATTGCAATAGCTTGGGGATGTTGGGAGCCATGATAGGATTTAAAGTATGAAATTTGAGTATACAACCGCTTTAAAAGTAAAAGTCCATAGTTTTTAGGATAAAGTCCTTGTTCAGAGAAAAAAACTGGAACCACCCACGGTGTAGACAGAGACACAATTAGGTGAGCACGAACTTATCCTCCAACGAACATCAACACCCCGGGCCTCTTACCAAAGAAAATGGACCACTGAATCACAGGTGGTCAAACAAGCATGATATATCCACAGCGCCACGGAACCACTTCACTTGGATCATAGATGGCTGGGTCTTGTAGTCTCACCAGATGGAAATTCAAAGGTGCATGCATAGAATAGAAGAAAGCAACTCCTCATGGTGTAGTATTTTAAAACCAGTAATATACAAAAAGGGAATTTGGGACTTTACATGAAACTAATGACACTGTGGAGGAAAATGATGGAGAAATATATTTAATGACATGCAAAAATGTATAAACACATAGAAATAGTCGGAAAAGCATGAATCATGTGTATATAACACATACATCTACATGTACAATAAACACCAAGGATACATGAATATATATCGACTTGGCAATGCATGGTAAAAAATGTTCGTAGATAAATTCTGTAAATTCATATAGGTTAGACATGTGCACAGCCAAAAAAATTCGTTCATTTTCGTTTTCGTTTCATTAGTTTATTATTTTTTTCGTTTTTCGGGTCATTCGTTATGATAGCGATTCGTAAATGCGTTCATTCGTACATTCGTACTTTCGTAAATTCGAACATTCGTTCATTTGTACATTCGTAAATTCGTACATTCGTAAAATCGTACATTTGTAAATTAGAAAATTCGGAAATTTGTAAATTCTAAGTTTGAAAATCCAAAAACCCGAAAATTCAAAAATCTGAAATAGTAACTATTAAATTATAGGTATTGTAATTTCCTTTCAAATTTGACTGTCAGTGAACGTAACAAATAAGAATTTATCCGAAGTTACGAATTATCGAAAACGAATGCTGCATCTAAACGAATGGAACGGAACAAATTAATAATAAATAATAATAATAAAACATTGCTATTATTATTATTGTTATTTATTATTATTAATTCATTACGTTCCATTCCGTTTTTTCGGATCATTCATAACTTTGGATAAATTTGTATGTGTTACGTTCACTAACAGCCAAATTTGAAAGGAAATTACAATACCTATAATTTAAAAGTTACTAGTAATTACTAATAGTTAAGTTATTATTAGTTAACTATTATTTCAGATTTCCGAATTTTCGAATTTACAAATTTACGAATTCACTAATTTACTAATGTACGAATGTACGAATGCCCGAATTTACGAATGTCCAACTTTATCGAATTTACGAATATTGGGAAAAAATTTGTTAAGCGGCTTTTCGTTAATTCGGATATTCCCGAATTAAGGAATTTGTCGAAATTCGTTAAAAAATGAATTCGGAACGAAACGAATTGCACATGCCTACTATTGGTACAATCATAATATAGGCGGCACATTGCAATGGAAGTAAGTAATATAGAGTAGTATGAACATGATTGATGTAAATGGTGAACTGAGGTAAATACTGGTGCAGGCTTGTATCTGCATCCTATAATGCCTTTGATGTTTATTGTACATGTAGATATATGTGTTATATACACATGATTTATACTTTTCGTACTATTTCTATGTATTTTTACATTTTTTGCATGTCATCAAATATATTTCTCCATTACTTTCCGCCACAATGTCATTAGTTTCATTTAAAGTCCCAAATTCCTTTTTTGTATATTACTTGAACCTGGGATGGAGGCACATATCATATGTGCTTCATTTAAAGTCCCCAAATTCCCCCTCTTTTAAAGAGGAAGTAAACCCTCTCTAAAGAAAAAAAAATAGCATACTAGCTCATTATGAATTACTTACCTGGGATCGAAGCCCCCGAAGCGACCCTCGTTCACCTCCCCTGTCGCCGCCATGATACCCGGAGTGATTCCGGGTATCGCTGCTCCGGCGCTGTGACTGGCCGGAGCAGCGATGACGTCACGCCGGCGCATGCGCGCGAGAGCCGTCAGTGATGGCATGATTGTCTTCACTAACGGCACGCTCAGTGCGCCTGCGCCGTTGTCTATGGTGCGTATGTGCCGTAGACATCGGTGCCCGTTTTTAGGAAAATATCTCCTTAACCGTGTAGGTTAAGTTTGTTATGGATAGGACACGTTTCCAACCACAAAGATGGCCGTGGTCGCAGGAACACAGAATCCATGCCTTCTGTACCGAGAGAACAGCGATCTGCCTTGTTTACATAGGCTGACCTCCGTTCTGTCTCTACCGTGTTTCCCCGAAAATAAGCCCGGGTCTTATATTAATTTTGTCAGTAAAAGACACAGTAGGGCTTATTTTCGGGGTAGGTCTTACCATGTAATGTGATGTCTTCTCTCCCCCTCTCTTCCTGCCTGACAGGAATCCCCAGTGTGAACCAAGTTAAAATGCTTGTAAAATCCTATAATCCACTCTATTACAGTATTATATAATGTACAATGTGTGTTTCTCTAATATAATTGTGCCAAATACCTTCATTATAGCGCGGCTCTGCGCTTCTGTGACCCGCCGGAGCTCTCTTCCCCACAATTATATTACAGAAACACACACATTGTACATTATATTCTACTGTAATAGAGTGGATTATAGGATTTTACAAGCATTTTAAACTAGGGCTTATTTTCAGGGTAGGGCTTAGATTCCAGCCCTGCTGGAAAATAACGCTAGGTCTTATTTTCGGGGTAGGTCTTATTTTTGGGGAAACACGGAATGCTGGATAATCGGAGGGTGCCAGCAGACATTGAGCCAGCGGTACCCGCCGATCAGCTCCCACTCTGTATAACCACAGCGGGCGGAAGCGGGTGGCCGGCAGCGCGCGCACGCGCCCCAGACCTGGAAGTGTCAGATCCCGTACTTGCCATGTGATCCGGCACAGCAGTGCCACCTTCCCGCCCATATAAGTATGTTATGTGGGCGGCATGTGGTTAAATAGTGTATCCAAGGCTATAAATATATTTTTTTTATTTTTTAATAGAATAAGGGAGAGTTATGCCAGGTGCACACAAGTCGAAAATCAGCTGAAAACGATCAGTTCAGGAGGAACCAGCCGACTTTCAGCCCAGCATGTACAAAAGCCAGTCTTACAACCGGCTTCTATGGAACGGGCATGCTGGGAAAACCAGCATCCGATTGGGATCTGATCAGAGCTTGCAGCCAATAGCGGGGAAACACAGTCAGAACACAATAGCGCAGTGGGGAGATCGCTGTACTAACATCGCTTGTTTTAGTACAGTGATCTGTCAGGTTTTTTTTTTTTGTTCAGCCCATTGGGTTGAATGAAAAAAAGCTATAGTGTGTACCAGGCTTTAAATCCCTATTAGATTTTGTTGGAAGGTCTGTATTTGGGTGATTTCTCCTCACTTCCTGTCCAGCAGACATTACAGGAAGTGAGAGGTGATCTCTTTATAGAGTGTTGTCATCAATAGTGGTCTCCCTATTGGACAGATTTACCTCATCTCTTGTTTCAGAACAGGATGTCTGGGCTAAGGCCAATTACTAGACATAGCTACATAGTAGGTGAGGTTGAAAAAAGACACAAGTCCATCAAGTCCAACCTATGTGTGTGATTATGTGTCAGTATTACATTGTATATCCCTGTATGTTGCGGTCATTCAGGTGCTTATCTAATTGTTTCTTGAAGTTTTCGATGCTCCCCGCTGAGACCACCGCCTGTGGAAGGGAATTCCACATCCTTGCTGCTCTTACAGTAAAGAACCCTCTACGTAGTTTAAGGTTAAACCTCTTTTCTTCTCATTTTAATGAGCGGCCACGAGTCTTGTTAAACTCCCTTCTGCGAAAAAGTTTTACTCCTATTGTGGGGTCACCAGTACAGTATTTGTATATTGAAATCATATCCCCTAGACATGCGTGATTCGTTCCAAAAAAAAACATTTGGACACATTTTTTGTTATTCAGAGATTCAGATATATCCGAATTACAGTATAAACAAAGTTTACCGATTGCTCAGAATAACGAAACAAAATTCGCCCAAATTTCCGAAATTGAAATTCAAATCGAATTTTACATCAAATTCTATTTCGAAATTCGATCTGTAAGCCTATTTCTGAAATCAAAGACTGTGTGTGTTATTAGGGTACTATTTCGAAATAATGCTGTTTTAGTGAAGCCAAAAGGTGAGTTAAAGAGTCATTGTAAATCAAAAAGCACTTTTTAAATTTAAACATTTTTGGCTGCCCCATTCGAATCGAAGAAAATCTAAAATTTTTGTGTCGACTGATTCGAAATTCATTGATTAGAAAATCTGTAAATTCGAAGAAAATTCGATAAAACACTTAAAACGAATTTCGAATATCAATCCTGAATAACGAATTGGAGGAATCAACCAAATTTAATTTAAACAACTAGATTACCGAAACTAAACGAAACTACTTTTTTCGCCACGCACAGCAATTACTCGCTAGATGAATACATATTAACTTGGTCATAGACAGTTAGTTCTTTTTTTGCTGAACAAAAAAAAAAAAAAAAAAAAACATAAAAGTTACCTCCATTCATATAAATGAAGTATGAGTTTGGCATCTTTTAGTTATCAAGAATTTACCATAGAGACCAGATCTCTTTTTAATTGAAAGAGTTGAACCCTCCTGCCCCCCCGCGACCTGGCTTTTTCTGGCACTTTTTGTTTACAAGTTTAAATCAGTATTATTTGCTAGAAAATTACTCAGAACCCCCAAACATAACATTTTTTTTTAGCAGAGACCCTAGGGAATAAAATGGCGATTGCTGCAATTTTTGTATGTCACGTGGTATTTGCGCAACGGTTTTGCAAATGCAATTTTTTGGGAAAAAATACACTTTAATGGACTAAAAAAAAAACACAATAGTTACCCCAATTTTTTTTTGTACAATGTGAAAGATGATGTGACGCCGAGTAAATAGATACCTAACATGTCACGCTTTAAAATTGCATACGCTCGCAGAATGGCGACAAACTTCGGTATTTAAAAATCTCCTTAGGCGATGCTTAAAACGTCTTTACAGGTTATCTGTTTAGAGGTACAGAGGAAGTCTAGCATTAGAATTATTGCTCTCGCTCTAATGTTTGCGGCAATAGTGTGTATGGAATGGGCAGCTTGCACATCTGGAAAGGCGCCATCAAAGCTAAAAGATATATCCAGGTTTTAGAGCATCATATGCCCCATTCAGACTGCGTCATTTTCAGGGAAAAGACTTTTTCAGCAGGACAATGCAAAACCGCATACTGCATCTATGACAAGACAACATGGCATCATATTAGAAGAGTCCAGGTGCTTAACTGACCTGCCTGCAGTCCAGACCTTTCACCAATTAATATGTTTGGCGCATCTTGAAATTAAAAATACGACAAAGAAGACCCAGGACTGTTGAGCAGTTAGAATCCCATATCAGGCAAAAATGGGACAACATTCCTCTCCCAAACTACACTGTATATATCTATATCTATACATAGATATGTAGATATATACAGTATCTCACAAAAGTCAGTACACCCCTCACATTTGTGTAAATATTTTCTTCTATCTTTTCATGTGACAACACTGAAGAAATGACACTTTGCTACAATGTAAAGTAGTGAGTGTACAGCTTGTATAACAGTGTAAATTTGCTGTCCCCTCAAAAAAACACAACACACAGCCATTAATGTCTAAACCGCTGCCAACAAAACTGAGTACACCCCTAAGTGAAAATGTCCAAATTGGGCCCAAAGTGTCAATATTTTGTGTGGCCACCATTATTTTCCAGCACTGCCTTAACCCTCTTGGGCATGGAGGTCACCAGAGATTCACAGGTTTCCACTGGAGTCCTCTTCCCCTCCTCCATGACGACATCACTGAGCTGGTGGATGTTAGAGACCTTGTGCTCCTCCACCTTCCGTTTGAGGATGTCCCACAGATGATCAATAGGGTTTAGGTCTGGAGACATGCTTGGCCAGTCCATCACCTTTACCCTCAGCTTCTTTAGCAAGGCAGTGGTCGTCTTGGAGGTGTGTTTGGGGTCGTTATCATGTTGGAATACTGCCCTGCGGCCCAGTCTCCGAAGGGAGGGGATCATGCTCTGCTTCAGTATGTCACAGTACATGTTGGCATTCATGGTTCCCTCAATGATCTGTAGCTCCCCAGTGCCGGCAGCACTCATGCAGCCCCAGACCATGACACTCCCACCACCATGCTTGACTGTAGACAAGACACACTTGTCTTTGTACTCCTCACCTGGTTGCCGCCACACACGCTTGTCACCATCTGAACAAAATAAGTTTATCTTGGCCTCATCAGACCACAGGACATGGTTCCAGTAATCCTCATCCTTAGTCTGCTTGTCTTCAGCAAACTGTTTGCGGGCTTTCTTGTGCATCATCTTTAGAAGAGGCTTCCTTCTGGGACAACAGCCATGCAGACCAATTTGATGCAGTGTGCGGCGTATGGTCTGAGCACTGACGGGCTGACCCCCCCACCCCTTCAACATCTGCAGCAATGCTGGCAGCACTCATATGTCTATTTCCCAAAGACAACCTCTGGATATGACGCTGAGCATGTGCACTCAACTTTTTTGTTCGACCATGGCGAGGCCTGTTCTGAGTGGAACCTGCCCTGTTAAACCGCTGTATGGTCTTGGGCACCGTGCTGCAGCTCATTTTTAGGTTCTTGGCAATCTTCTTATAGCCTAGGCCATCTTTATGTAGAGCAACAATTCTTTTTTTCAGATCCTCAGAGAGTTCTTTGCCATGAGGTGCCATGTTGAATTTCCAGTGACCAGTTGTTGAGTTATTTTGAGGGGACAGCAAATTTACACTGTTATACAAGCTGTACACTCACTACTTTACATTGTAGCAAAGTCTCATTTCTTCAGTGTTGTCACATGAAAAGATATAATAAAATATTTTACAAAAATGTGAGGGGTGTACTCACTTTCGTGAGATACTGTATATATGCAGACAAAAGCCAGCAGCCAGTTTCTTAAAATAGCAACAGGAAATAATTCAGCTGTGACAGCAATATTACAACTCCGCGCAGTAATTAGCCGCGGTACTTAGCGGTCTTTAGGTTGCATAGCAACCTTCGGGTGAACCAGAGTTACCTGTCTGAATATACCTTTTGGGAATACTGTAATGATGGAGAACACAGGCTCTGAATTTTACAGATTAAATGCACAATTAAACCTGCTTGGCCCATTAGATACATCATACAGCGCTGCGTTAGACTGTCAGTGTCCTGAACATGGTAGTTAGTTAAAGGAAGTTAAACTAAGACTGAAGGCAAAACTTTTTTTTTATTTTGGATAAGGGAGGGTCATAACCCCTGTAAGTTTTTTTTGCCATCTCAGTGTAGGGAGTTGTAGTTTGGCCTCCCTGTATAGGTGGCACTGTTTGGCAGGGGGAAGGGGAACCCATGTTCCTCTGAGGCCTTCCTAGGTTTCTCCGGGAGAGCAGCTGCCCAGTTGACCTCTGTGGCCATTTAGGGTGTGGGTAGTGCTAACAAACACTATCACCTTTCGGTTGGCGTGCATTTTGCAGGGTGGCTAGGTCAGGAACAGAGACACTGCTGGGCAAGGATAGAGTGCCTAACGTAGGGAGAGCTTCCAGTGGAGTAGGAACAGAGCAGGGACTGTCGCTTGTGTCTGGGGCAGGAGCCCTTCATCATCCAGGTGCCCCACTGCAGTCTGCCTTCCAGCCACCTCCTCTGTCAGATGCTTTCTGGTATCAGCAATGTCTATGAGTATCCTCTGCACAGTTCTCTGTGTTGCCAGGCCAGTGTGGCCGTGTATACGGACTCTACTCTGTCTTCTCAGAGCTTTCTTGCCCCTCTTACATGTGTCCGATTGGGGAGATTTTCCTTCACTTCCTGTCCCATAGCCAAAACAGGAAGTGAGAGTAAATTCTTCCAAAATGAGGGAATGAGGGAAACCCTTGTTGTCACCGGGATCACCTAAACTGGTGTCTCCATTGGAAGATTCTCCCACTATTCCTGTTCTGGGGACAACCCAAGATTTGGGATTTTGATTCCTTCCATATACTATAGCAATCCTTCCCTCCTTCCATGTGCCATAGTGACCCTTCCTGCCTTCCATGTACTATAGTGATCTTTTCTGCCTTCCTTCCATGTGTCATAGTGATCCTTCCTGCCTTCCATGTGCCATAGTGATTCTTCCTTCCTGCCTTCCATGTGCCATAGTGATCCTTCCTGCCTTCCAAATACTATGATACATGGAAGAAAAGAAAGAGGGATCACTATTGTAAATGGAAGGGAGGAAGGATCACTATGGTACATGGAAGGCAGGAAGGATCACTAAATTGGTGATCAGTGGGAAGAATGCTCCTTACACTGGTGGTCAGTGGGAAGAATGTCCCTTACATTGGTGGTCAGTGGGAAGAATGCTCCGTACATTGGTGATCAGTGGGAAGAATGTCCCTACATTGGTGATCAGTGGGAAAATTGTCCCTTACATTGGTGGTCAGTGGGAAGAATGTTCCTTACATTGGTGGTCAGTGGGAAGAATGTTCCTTACATTGGTGATCAGTGGGAAGGAGGAGGAGGACACACCCAAAGAGCTCTCTGTGAGAACCAGCCTTTTTTCAAGCCTGGGCCTTGCCTGCTAGTTTGGCCCAGGAACAATGCCTGATCCTGGGGGAGGCCCAGGGAGGGATCCCCCTGATGACACGGGGCCTAGTGAGGAGGAGGTGGAGGATCTGACTGTGGGTCCAGGCCCTGGTATGGATGCGAGTATCTTCAGACAGAAGATTGTTGATCGTTTTAGGGAAATTGGAAGGGCTGAAGAGAAACTTCAAGTTTTGAAAACTAGACATAAAAACTTTAAAGCCAAATACTTCCAGGCATGGAGTAGAAATCGCACAGCCATGAAGCCTGAGTTACAGGAATTGGAGGAAAAAGTAAAGCAGCAAACTTTATTGTTGGAGAAGTTAAAAGCCAGAAGTGGAGCTTTTAAAGAAAAGTTCGACAATGAGAAGAGATTTGCCAGCCAGTCGTCAGTAAGTTGCATGGATCAGCAGGTTATGGATGACCCGGGTCCATCTGCCTCTGCACCTCTCCCCCCATGTAAGGCCTTGGACCAATCGTACAATCGATATCTGCCAGAAATGTGTCAGACGGTTCAAAACACACAAATGTTTCTTCTGCTGGGAGAAATGTGGGCAGTTATGCGTCTGTTCTGGGGAGTCGCACCAAGGAGGGTGGAGGGAATTTTGTAAATATTAGTGGTCACAATTTGGGGGGGCTTGGTGGTGGGATGGTTGGTGGTGGGATGGTTGGTGGGTACAGGAGAAGGAATGTGGTTCAGTTAAAGTGGGAGGGGGAGGGGACCCCACCAGTAAGGGGGAGGGTGGCTGAGTTGGTTTTAGAAATGGGGTTTAAAGCATTGGATATATTTGCTTTGATTTGCCCAGTGGGGAGTTATGAATTTGATTTGTCCTTTGTAAAGCCTGAGGGTCTGGATTTATTTTGGGAGCAATATAGGAGGTGCAAGGGCCTTCCGCAGTGGAGTGGTTTGGTGCCAAAGGTGATTTCCAGGCAGCCTCTGATAAAGTTGGTGACGATCCTGGTGCGCAATGAATCCATACTAGAGGCTGATTTGATAGTATGGCTACGCCGATATGGTGAGGTCCTCGCTCCACTGCGGAAGGTCCTTGATGAGCATGGGATATGGACAGGGGCCTGGACAGTGTCACTAAAATTGGGGGTGCTTGGAAATGTAGTTCAACACCTTCCCTGTTCAGCTTTTCTGGGGAGGGATAGGCTGACTATTTTTTACCAGGGTCAGCCTAAAGTCTGTAATAAATGTGGTGACAAAGGCCATTTTGCATCTACTTGTAGAAATGCTCACTATGCCAGGATCTGGAGCAATTTGGCCAAGGATTGTACTGAAATTCGAAGCAATTTGTGCCAAAAGCTGGGTCATCCTTATAGCCAGTGCCCGGAGGCATTACATAACTTGCCAGGATTGGAGGCTGAGTTGCAGAGACTTGATAAGGAGGATGAGGCCGCTGAAAATGTTATTGTCCCTCCTGTTTCTGTTACATCTCTTCCAGATTCTGTTTCACCTAGTGATGTGGTCCCTGAGTCTGTCCCTCCTGTGTCTGTTACATCTGTTGTTTCAGATTCTGTTTCCCCCAGTAATGTGGTCCCTGAGTCTGTCCCCCATGTGGTGGTCCCTAATCCTACTGTACCTAGATCCTCCAGACTGGCAGAAGCTGCTGGGGGGGCAGGTTTGGCGGATCTTCCCTCTCGGCCTCCAGTCCCTGTCCCTCAGCAGCACAAACGTGGTCAGGGGAATGTGGGGGTGCTGGATGGGGGTGGGGCTGATAGAAGGGTGTCCATATCCCATTTCTCACCCTCTGTTGAGGGGGATTCGGATGATGAGGGGTGGGAGAAGTTTAGGAGGAAGAAAAAGAAGAAGAGGAAGACAAGTAAAGTGGTCATTTTTTCCTCAGAGTCGGTCCCAGGAGGGGTTCCTCTTGGTAATACCTTTTCAGTGTTGTCGGGTGATGAGATGTCTGATATATCTTTCTCTTTATCATCCATGGATGAGGGGGAGTCACGTAGTCTGAAGAGAGCTGTTTCTGGTGATGAGAGTGTGGCAAAGGTTAAGAAACGACTACCCCAATCATCCTGATGGCAGTTCCCACTCCGATAAAGGTGGCGACCATTAATGTCGCCAGCAATAAATCTGCAAGAGCTCGTGATATTGCCTTATTTTTGCTCAGCGAGTTTGATGCCGAGATTTTATTTTTGCAAGAGACCTGGCTCAATACTTTGGCCGATGTCCATCTAGCAAAAAGGGAGTGGAGATGCGGTCCCTCCTTTTGGTCTCTTGCGGCTGAGCCCTGCAGCGGAGTTGCGGTCCTTTTTAAAACCGATATGGTAACATGCCGGCGGGTAATTGAGGTAGAAATGGGGAGATGCATGGTCTTAGACGTCTCTGTTAGGGGGCAGGACCTGCGCCTAATCAATATCTATGGACCGCAGTCAAAATGGGGCAGGAAATGCCTCCTCACAGAGATTAAGCCCTTCCTTTTTACGTCCCAGCAGCTTGTCTTTGGAGGTGATTTTAACACCATAATTAGGCCTGAAGACAGGAGAGGCTCCATAGACAGGCTGGGTTACGATAGCGTTTTTCTTAGAGAAATGGTGAGACAAGCAGGCCTGGTAGATGTGCATATTAAGCACTGCCCTGGCAGCACGGGATTCACATTTCAGAGAGGGAATAGTCAGAGTAGGATAGATAGGTTTTTTTTAAAGGAGAACTCTGCTTTCTCGGCTCCTGAGTTGAGGGCGGTGGAGTTCTCTGACCACTGTATGCTGTCTGTGACTCTGAATGCCTCGGACACTCCACCCAGGGGAAGGGGTACCTGGAAACTGAATTCGGCTCTCCTGGAAGATGTAGAGGTAAGACAATCCTTTGAGGATTTTTTTCAGGCACAGGTTTCTATTCTGGACTTTTGCAGCTGTAAGTCAGAGTGGTGGGAGCTTGTGAAACAAAGGGCAATTGGACTTTTCAAGGCCATAAGTAAGAAGAAGCAGCTTGGTATGTACATTGCCTACCAGCATTTGCGGAGGAAGCTTGATCGTCTTGTCTCGTATAGAGGAGATCCAGGGGAGATCTCTGAGGTGAAGTTTCTTCTTAGGAAGTGTCAATACGACCGGCATGCCTCCTTGGTTCTGGAGAGGGATTATGGAAAATATCACTCGCCTGATCCTTACCAGAACTGTAAGCAAGGCATAGCAGTTAAGACGGTCATAGGTCTGAGGGATAGTACGGGTTCCCTGGTGAAGTCCAGATCAGGGATCCTGGAGATCTTCAGGTCATATTACGCAGACCTTCTGGGAAGAAAGGACCTTTGTCGGGACAGGATGGAAAGCTTTCTGGATTCTACTCCAGGATTGGGAAATGGTACGTTGCCTTTGATGGATTTGACAGAACCAATTTCAGTGGATGAGGTAGTTCATGCCATAGAGAAGCTGGCTACCAAAAAATCGCCTGGGCCAGATGGGTTGACAGCTGAATTCTACAAGTGTTTTAAGTCCATTCTGGCTCCCTTTTTAGCAGAGGTTTATAACAGCTGTCTAGAAGAGGGTTCGCTCCCTCCCTCCATGAGGCAATCCGCTGTGATTCTTCTGTCAAAAGGTAAAGACCCCTCAATGATTGAGAACTGGCGCCCCATCAGTCTTCTCAATGTTGATAGAAAGATCCTGGCAAAGATTCTTTTTTGGCGCTTGTCGTCAGTAGCAGGCGATTTGTTGTCCAGTCATCAGCACTGCTCAGTCCAAGGTAGAAGTACCTTTTCAGCGCTTTTAGCTGTCCGGGAGGCTTTGGAACGATGCAGGGCTGCTGGATGGAGAAAGTACTTGCTGGCATTGGATCAGGCGAAGGCTTTTGATAGAGTCAATCACGAGTACCTGTATTTGCTACTTGGTAGATACGGCCTGCAGGGGAGGTTTATTAATTGGCTGAAGACATTATATAGAGGGGCTGAGAGCTTCCCACTGGTTAATGGTTGGGTTGGACGGCCTTTTGAGGTTGGCTCTGGTGTGCGCCAGGGATGTCCTCTGAGCTCCCTGTTATATGTATTCGCAATCGACCCCTTCATAAGAAGGCTAGAGAGTGGATCTTTGTGCGGGGTGCCTTTGGGCATTGCTGGTGTGCCGCCTCTGAAGGTCGTGGCCTATGCCGATGATGTGTCTGTTATTGTCTCTGGGACAGAGGAGGCGCAGGAGGTGGTCTCTATGATAGAGCAGTACACGGAGGCTTCTGGTTCTAAAGTCAACCATGAAAAGAGTGAAGTTTTCTGGATGGGTGAGGAGGGTGAAAGCTTCGAACTTCCGGATGCCTTCCCAGAGCCCCAGCAGGAAATTAAAGTGTTGGGCATCCAATTTGGTCCTGGTGACTATGGTCATCGAAATTGGGAAAGCAGGTTGGTGTGTGCCAATGCCAAAGTAGCAAGCTGGAAGAAATGGAAGCTTTCCTTGAGGGAGAGGGTTGACTTGATCAAAACGTACCTGGTCCCAATCTTTTTATATGTCAGCTTCGTCTGTATCTTGCCAGGATCTCTCTATGCAAGGGTGTACAGCTGTTTTTTCCAACTGTTATGGGGAAGTAGGCTGAACCTGATCAAACGCAATGTAACTTACCTGTCTAGGCGGGAGGATGGCCTAGGAATGGTCAACCCAATAGTTTTCTTTTCTCTGCTCTTTTTAAAGTACAATCTTGGTAACATGCTAGCAGAGAACCCACCGGGATGGGTGGGCATTTTTCAATCTTGTTTTAGGCCTTTTCTGCGATGCTGGGAAGATGGCGGGCCAGTGAAAAGTCTGAGAGTCCGACATGGCAAGCTCCCGGCTTATGTTGCCCCGTGTCTGAAAATACTTCGGCAGTGGCAGGTGACAGTGGAGGATATCAAGTCCCTCCCCAGGAAGCTTCTGGAGAAGAGGATTTTGAGCTCTGCTTTCAGTGTGTCACTGGCCTTAAGGGATTGCCCAGGCTCTGTAATGAGGGAGGGGTTGCGTTTAATCAATTTAGAAAGAATCCCCTTGAAGTTTAGGGATCAAGCCTGGCTCGCTTTCCATGGAAGGCTCTATGTCAGAGGGAACTTGAAGCATCGCCCTGTGGATGATCGGGATTGTCCTAGAGCGGAGTGTGTTGGTAAAGTGGAGTCTATGGACCACTTTTTGCTGCAGTGTCCCTTTAACATAGAGGTGTATAAAAGGGTGGGGAGGGCTCTAGGCATCCCCTTTTTCTATCGCATGAGTTATGCGGAGTGGGTGTACGGGGCATTCCCGACTCGCTGGGATTTTGATTTGGATACACTGTTTTTAGTTAGTATTGTTGTCCGTTACTTCACATGGAATGCACGGTGCCAGATTACCCTGCGGAAAAAAGTCCTCTCTGTTGAGGTGGTGGTGCACGATATTCTGGGTGAGGTTGGGAAAATTCGGGGTCTTGAGAAAGGCAGGGAGCCTCGGGCGGTCTGGAAAAGGGCGTGGAGGAATATCAGACCTGCCTTTGGTGAACTGCCCATCTCTGGGTGAGGAGCTCTTTTCTTTTTCCGTTTCTTTCACTCCCTTAGCTTTTGTTGGTTAGTATCTTCTTTTTGAAGAAGGGCTGCATGCATAATGGGTGCGGGTTTGTTTCTTGACCTCATAGTTTAGATGTCTGGTGTATTGGTGTGAGTTATAGTGAGATTATCCCCAATAATGACATGTTCATGATGAGTTCTGTTTTTGCTGTAAAGTCATTTTTTTGTTTGAGAGCAGATTTGCTATATTTATTTTCATTTTATGTAAGTATGTATATATTTATGTATATTATAGTGATTTTATGCTTATTGATTGCAAGACTTTTAATAAAGAAAAATTGGGAAGAATGTTCCTTACATTGGTGATCAGTGAGAAGAATGTTCCTTACATTGGTGATCAGTGAGAAGAATGTCCCTTACATTGGTGGTCAGTGAGAAGAATGTTCCTTACATTGGTGATCAGTGAGAAGAATGTCCCTTACATTGGTGATCAGTGAGAAGAATGTCCCTTACATTGGTGATCAGTGAGAAGAATGCTCCTTACATTGGTGATCAGTGGGAAGAATGTCCCTTACATTGGTGATCAGTGGGAAGAATGTCCCTTACATTGGTGATCAGTGGGAAGAATGTTCCTTACATTGGTGATCAGTGAGAAGAATGTCCCTTACATTGGTGATCAGTGGGAAGAATGTCCCTTACATTGGTGATCAGTGGGAAGAATGTCCCTTACATTGGTGATCAGTGGGAAGAATGTTCCTTACATTGGTGGTCAGTGAGAAGAATGTCCCTTACATTGGTGATCAGTGGGAAGAATGTCCCTTACATTGGTGATCAGTGGGAAGAATGTTCCTTACATTGGTGATCAGTGAGAAGAATGTTCCTTACATTGGTGATCAGTGGGAAGAATGTTCCTTACATTGGTGATCAGTGGGAAGAATGTTCCTTACATTGGTGATCAGTGGGAAGAATGTTCCTTACATTGGTGATCAGTGAGAAGAATGTTCCTTACATTGGTGATCAGTGAGAAGAATGCTCCTTACATTGGTGATCAGTGAGAAGAATGCTCCTTACATTGGTGATCAGTGAGAAGAATGCTCCTTACATTGGTGGTCAGTGGGAAGAATGTTCCTTACATTGGTGATCAGTGGGAAGAATGTCCCTTACATTGGTGGTCAGTGGGAAGAATGTTCCTTACATTGGTGATCAGTGGGAAGAATGTTCCTTACATTGGTGGTCAGTGGGAAGAATGTTCCTTACATTGGTGATCAGTGGGAAGAATGTTCCTTACATTGGTGATCAGTGTGAAGAATGTTCCTTACATTGGTGATCAGTGAGAAGAATGCTCCTTACATTGGTGATCAGTGGGAAGAATGTCCCTTACATTGGTGATCAGTGAGAAGAATGCTCCTTACATTGGTGATCAGTGGGAAGAATGTCCCTTACATTGGTGATCAGTGGGAAGAATGTCCCTTACATTGGTGATCAGTGGGAAGAATGTTCCTTACATTGGTGATCAGTGAGAAGAATGTTCCTTACATTGGTGATCAGTGGGAAGAATGTCCCTTACATTGGTGATCAGTGGGAAGAATGCTCCTTACATTGGTGATCAGTGAGAAGAATGTCCCTTACATTGGTGATCAGTGGGAAGAATGTACCTTACATTGGTGATCAGTGAGAAGAATGCTCCTTACATTGGTGATCAGTGAGAAGAATGTTCCTTACATTGGTGATCAGTGGGAAGAATGTTCCTTACATTGGTGGTCAGTGGGAAGAATGTTCCTTACATTGGTGATCAGTGGGAAGAATGTTCCTTACATTGGTGATCAGTGGGAAGAATGTTCCTTACATTGGTGATCAGTGGGAAGAATGTTCCTTACATTGGTGATCAGTGGGAAGAATGTTCCTTACATTGGTGATCAGTGGGAAGAATGTTCCTTACATTGGTGATCAGTGAGAAGAATGTTCCTTACATTGGTGATCAGTGAGAAGAATGTTCCTTACATTGGTGATCAGTGAGAAGAATGTTCCTTACATTGGTGATCAGTGGGAAGAATGTTCCTTACATTGGTGATCAGTGGGAAGAATGTTCCTTACATTGGTGATCAGTGGGAAGAATGTTCCTTACATTGGTGATCAGTGAGAAGAATGTTCCTTACATTGGTGATCAGTGAGAAGAATGTCCCTTACATTGGTGGTCAGTGAGAAGAATGTTCCTTACATTGGTGATCAGTGGGAAGAATGTTCCTTACATTGGTGATCAGTGAGAAGAATGTTCCTTACATTGGTGATCAGTGAGAAGAATGTTCCTTACATTGGTGATCAGTGAGAAGAATGCTCCTTACATTGGTGATCGGTGAGAAGAATGCTCCTTACATTGGTGGTCAGTGGGAAGAATGTTCCTTACATTGGTGATCAGTGGGAAGAATGTCCCTTACATTGGTGGTCAGTGGGAAGAATGTTCCTTACATTGGTGATCAGTGGGAAGAATGTTCCTTACATTGGTGGTCAGTGGGAAGAATGTTCCTTACATTGGTGATCAGTGGGAAGAATGTTCCTTACATTGGTGATCAGTGTGAAGAATGTTCCTTACATTGGTGATCAGTGAGAAGAATGCTCCTTACATTGGTGATCAGTGGGAAGAATGTCCCTTACATTGGTGATCAGTGAGAAGAATGCTCCTTACATTGGTGATCAGTGGGAAGAATGTCCCTTACATTGGTGATCAGTGGGAAGAATGTCCCTTACATTGGTGATCAGTGGGAAGAATGTTCCTTACATTGGTGATCAGTGAGAAGAATGTTCCTTACATTGGTGATCAGTGGGAAGAATGTCCCTTACATTGGTGATCAGTGGGAAGAATGCTCCTTACATTGGTGATCAGTGAGAAGAATGTCCCTTACATTGGTGATCAGTGGGAAGAATGTTCCTTACATTGGTGATCAGTGAAAAGAATGCTCCTTACATTGGTGATCAGTGAGAAGAATGTTCCTTACATTGGTGATCAGTGAGAAGAATGTTCCTTACATTGGTGATCAGTGAGAAGAATGTTCCTTACATTGGTGATCAGTGAGAAGAATGTTCCTTACATTGGTGATCAGTGGGAAGAATGTTCCTTACATTGGTGATCAGTGGGAAGAATGTTCCTTACATTGGTGATCAGTGGGAAGAATGTTCCTTACATTGGTGGTCAGTGGGAAGAATGTCCCTTACATTGGTGATCAGTGGGAAGAATGTTCCTTACATTGATGGTCAGTGGGAAGGAGGAGGAGGACACACCTAAGGAGCTCTCTGTGAGAACCAGCCTTTTTTCAAGCCTGGGCCTTGCCTGTTAGCTTGGCCCAGGAATAATGCCTGATCCTGGGGGAGGCCCAGGGAGAGATCCCCCTGATGACACGGGGCCTAGTGAGGAGGAGGAGGAGGTGGAGGATCTGACTGTGGGTCCAGGCCCTGGTGAGAATGTGGATGTCTACAGACAGAAGATTATTGATCGCTTTCGAGCAATTGGAAGGGCTGAGGAGAAACTGAAATGTTTAAAAGCTGAACATAAAAACTTCAGGACCAAGTATTCCCAGGCCTGGAGTAAGAATCGTTTGGCCATGAAGCCAGAGTTACAGCAAATGGAAGAGGAGGTAAAGAAACAATCTTTATTTTTGGAGAAATTAAAAGATAAAAGTGGAGCTTTTGCGGAAAAGTTTAAAAATGACAGAAGATTTGCCAGCCAGACATCGGTGAGTTCTGTGGAACAGCAGCCGCAGGTAACAGACAACCTGGCTTCATCTGCCTCTGCACCTCTCCCCCCATGTCAGGCTGGGGAATCGCCAGCAGCAACCAGCCAGGGGGTTGAGAATGAACATGGCACCCTAAAGTTCATCCAACAGATGGAGTCACCCCTAAGGGCAGACAGGTCTGTTGGTGAAGTCCCAGAGGATGAGCAGAGGGGTTACAGACCGGCAGAGCCAGCACTGGTGGAGAAATCCCAGTGCACCATGCTACCTCCTTCCAACATGTCTGCCCCACCGGCTGTGGTGGATGGTGTCCCGGCTGTGGTGGATGGTGTCCCGGCTGTGGTGGATGGTGTCCCGGCTGTGGTGGATGGTGTCCCGGCTGTGGTGGATGGTGTCCCGGCTGTGGTGGATGGTGTCCCGGCTGTGGTGGATGGTGTCCCGGCTGTAGTGGATGGTGTCCCGGCTGAGGAACAGGAAGGGAAGAAGCTCTGCAAACCGCTGCCTGTTGGAGTCTCTGCTGTGGAGAAACCTTCTGCAGACATGGAGGGAAAACCCCTGGCAGAGGTGTCATTAGCTCACCAGAGCAATGTGGATGGATCTACATCATACACCCCGGACATGGATTTTGCTGCTACTGCTGAGACCTGTAGTTCTACAAGCAAGATGGCTGCCAGCTCTAAAGAGCCTGTTTCACCTTCACCTGGGCTGATTGATGCAGGTGGGGGAGGGGATCAGCACACTGCAGCATGTGAAGTGGAGACAGCCATGGAAGTCTCCTGCAATGATTCACCTGTTGCTGTATTGGAACAACCTTCACTCTGCTCTGCTGATAGTCCTGTCCTGATGGAGGAGAAGAGTCTGCCTGGAGGTGATGTGTGTATGGGGACAGCAGTGAGTGAGGACACAGCAGGAACTATGAATGTGACAGAAAATAATGACAGCAATATTACTGATAAAGCAAAGGATGTGTTGGTGGTGGGTGGTGGTGGTGAAGGGGTTAATGTGGCTGCTATAGGTAAAAATTACATTTCTTCTGCTCAGCAGGGGAAAGATTCTTCAGGTGTGCAATCCAATCTCAAATCTGTGCAATCGTTATCTGCCAAAGTTGTTTTAGATGTTTCTAATCGCACAGATGGATCCTCTGCAAGGAAGAATATGGGGAGTTATGCATCTGTTCTGGGGAGTCGCAACAAGGAGGGTGGAGGGAATTTTGTAAATACTAGTCACAATTTGGGGAGGCTTGGTGGTGGGATGGTTGGTGGGTACAGGAGAAGGAATGTGGTTCAGTTAAGGTGGGAGGGGGAGGGGACCCCACCAGTAAGGGGGAGGGTGGCTGAGTTGGTTTTAGAAATGGGGTTTAAAGCATTGGATATATTTGCTTTGATTTGCCCAGTGGGGAGTTATGAATTTGATTTGTCCTTTGTAAAGCCTGAGGGTCTGGATTTATTTTGGGAGCGATATAGGAGGTGCAAGGGCCTTCCGCAGTGGAGTGGTTTGGTGCCAAAGGTGATTTCCAGGCAGCCTCTGATAAAGTCGGTGACGATCCTGGTGCGTAACGAATCCATACCAGAGGCTGATTTGATAGTATGGCTACGCCGATATGGTGAGGTCCTCGCTCCACTGCGGAAGGTCCTGGATGAACGTGGGATATGGACAGGGGCCTGGACAGTGTCACTAAAATTGGGCATGCTGGGCAATGTAGTTCAACACCTTCCCTGTTCAGCTTTTCTGGGGAGGGATAGGCTGACTATTTTTTACCAGGGTCAGCCTAAGGTCTGTAATAAATGTGGAGACAAAGGCCATTTTGCATCCACCTGTACCCGTAAGAAATGCTCACTATGCCAGGATTTGGGCCATTTGGCCAAAGATTGTACCGAAATTCGGTGCAATTTGTGCCAGAAGCTCGGTCATCCTTATAGCCAGTGCCCGGAGGCATTACATAACTTGCCAGGATTGGCGGCTGAGCTACCGAGGCTTGATAAAGAGGATGAGGCCGCTAAAACTGTTATTGTCCCTCCTGTTTCTGTTACATCTGTTCCAGATTCTGTTTCCCCTAGTGATGTGGTCCCTGAGTCTGTCCCTCCTGTGTCTGTTACATCTGTTGTTTTGGATTCTGTTTCCCCCAGTAATGTGGTCCCTGAGTCTGTCCCCCATGTGGTGGTCCCTAATCCTTCTGTACGTAGATCCTCCAGACTGGCAGAAGCTGCTGGGGGGGCAGGTTTGGCGGATCTTCCATCTCAGCCTCCAGTCCCTGTCCCTCGGCAGCGTAAACGTGGTCAGGGGCCTGTGAGGGTGTTGGATGGGGGAGGGGTTGAGGGAAAGGTGTCCATATCCCATGTCTCACCCTCTGTTGAGGGGGATTCAGATGATGAGGGGTGGGAGAAGTTTAGGAGGAAGAAAAAGAAGAAGAGGAAGACAAGTAAAGTGGTCATTTCTTCCTCAGGGTCGGACCCAGGAGGGGTTCCTCTTGGTAATACTTTTTCAGTTTTGTCGGGTGATGAGATGTCTGATATATCTTTCTCTTTATCATCCATGGATGAGGGGGAGTCACGTAGTCTTAAGAGAGCTGTTTCGGGTGATGAGAGTGTGACAAAGGTTAAGAAACGACTACCCCAATCATCCTGATGGCAGTTCCCACTCCGATAAAGGTGGCGACCATTAATGTCGCCAGCATTAAATCTGCAAGAGCTCGTGATATTGCCTTATTTTTGCTCAGCGAGTTTGATGCCGAGATTTTATTTTTGCAAGAGACCTGGCTCAATACTTTGGCCGATGTCCATCTAGCAAAACGGGAGTGGAGATGCGGTCCCTCCTTTTGGTCTCTTGCGGCTGAGCCCTGCAGCGGAGTTGCGGTCCTTTTTAAAACCGATATGGTAACGTGCCGGCGGGTAATTGAGGTAGAAATGGGGAGATGCATGGTCTTAGACGTCTCTGTTGGGGGGCAGGACCTGCGCCTGATCAATATCTATGGACCGCAGTCAAAATGGGGCAGGAAATGCCTCCTCACAGAGATCAAGCCCTTCCTTTTTACGTCCCAGCAGGTTGTCTTTGGAGGTGATTTTAACACCATAATTAGGCCTGAAGACAGGAGAGGCCCCATAGACAGGCTGGGTTATGATAGCGTTTTTCTTAGAGATATGGTGAGACAAGCAGGCCTGGTAGATGTGCATATTAAGCACTGCCCTGGCAGCACAGGATTCACATTTCAGAGAGGGAATAGTCATAGTAGGATAGATAGGTTTTTTTTAAAGGAGAACTCTGCTTTCTCGGCTCCTGAGTTGAGGGCGGTGGAGTTCTCTGACCACTGTATGCTGTCTGTGACTCTGAATGCCTCGGACACTCCACCCAGGGGAAGGGGTACCTGGAAACTGAATTCGACTCTCCTGGAAGATGTAGAGGTAAGACAATCCTTTGAGGATTTTTTTCAGGCACAGGTTTCTATTCTGGACTTTTGCAGCAGTAAGTCAGAGTGGTGGGAGCTTGTGAAACAAAGGGCAATTGGACTTTTCAAGGCCGTAAGTAAGAAGAAGCAGCTTGGTATGTACATTGCCTACCAGCATTTGCGGAGGAAGCTTGATCGTCTTGTCTCGTATAGAGGAGATCCAGGGGAGATCTCTGAGGTGAAGTTTCTTCTTAGGAAGTGTCAATACGACCGGCATGCCTCCTTGGTTCTGGAGAGGGATTATGGAAAATATCACTCGCCTGATCCTTACCAGAACTGTAAGCAAGGCATAGCAGTTAAGACGGTCATAGGCCTGAGGGATAGTACGGGTTCCCTGGTGAAGTCCAGATCAGGGATCCTGGAGATCTTCAGATCATATTACGCAGACCTTCTGGGAAGAAAGGACCTTTGTCGGGACAGGATGGAAAGCTTTCTGGATTCTACTCCAGGATTGGGAAATGGTACATTGCCTTTGATGGATTTGACAGAACCAATTTCAGTGGATGAAGTAGTTCATGCTATAGAGAAGCTGGCTACCAAAAAATCGCCTGGGCCAGATGGGTTGACAGCTGAATTCTACAAGTGTTTTAAGTCCATTCTGGCTCCCTTTTTAGCAGAGGTTTATAACAGCTGTCTAGAAGAGGGTTCGCTCCCTCCCTCCATGAGGCAATCCGCTGTGATTCTTCTGTCAAAAGGTAAGGACCCCTCAATGATTGAGAACTGGCGCCCCATCAGTCTTCTCAATGTTGATAGAAAGATCCTGGCGAAGATTCTTTTTTGGCGCTTGTCGTCAGTAGCAGGCGATTTGTTGTCCAGTCATCAGCACTGCTCGGTCCAAGGTAGAAGTACCTTTTCAGCGGTTTTAGCTGTCCGGGAGGCTTTGGAACGATGCAGGGCTGCTGGATGGAGAAAGTACTTGCTGGCATTGGATCAGGCGAAGGCTTTTGATAGAGTCAATCACGAGTACCTGTATTTGCTACTTGGTAGATACGGCCTGCAGGGGAGGTTTATAGATTGGCTGAAGACATTATATAGAGGGGCTGAGAGCTTCCCACTGGTTAATGGTTGGGTTGGACGGCCTTTTGAGGTTGGCTCTGGTGTGCGCCAGGGATGTCCTCTGAGCCCCCTGTTATATGTATTCGCAATCGACCCCTTCATAAGAAGGCTAGAGAGTGGATCTTTGTGCGGGGTGCCTTTGGGCATTGCTGGTGTGCCGCCTCTGAAGGTCGTGGCCTATGCCGATGATGTGTCTGTTATTGTCTCTGGGACAGAGGAGGCGCAGGAGGTGGTTTCTATGATAAAGCAGTACACGGAGGCTTCTGGTTCTAAAGTCAACCATGAAAAGAGTGAAGTTTTCTGGATGGGTGAGGAGGGTGAAAGCTTCGAACTTCCGGATGCCTTCCCAGAGCCCCAGCAGGAAATTAAAGTGTTGGGCATCCAATTTGGTCCTGGTGACTATGGTCATCGAAATTGGGAAAGCAGGTTGGTGTGTGCCAATGCCAAAGTAGCAAGCTGGAAGAAATGGAAGCTTTCCTTGAGGGAGAGGGTTGACTTGATCAAAACGTACCTGGTCCCAATCTTTTTATATGTCAGCTTCGTCTGTATCTTGCCAGCATCTCTCTATGCAAGGGTGTACAGCTGTTTTTTCCAACTGTTATGGGGAAGTAGGCTGAACCTGATCAAACGCAATGTAACTTACCTGTCTAGGCGGGAGGGTGGCCTAGGAATGGTCAACCCAATAGTTTTCTTTTCTCTGCTCTTTTTAAAGTACAATCTTGGTAACATGCTAGCAGAGAACCCGCCGGGATGGGTGGGCATTTTTCAATCTTGTTTTAGGCCTTTTCTGCGATGCTGGGAAGATGGCGGGCCAGTGAAAAGTCTGAGAGTCCGACATGGCAAGCTCCCGGCTTATGTTGCCCCGTGTCTGAAAATACTTCGGCAGTGGCAGGTGACAGTGGAGGATATCAAGTCCCTCCCCAGGAAGCTTCTGGAGAAGAGGATTTTGAGCTCTGCTTTCAGTGTGTCACTGGCCTTAAGGGATTGCCCAGGCTCTGTAATGAGGGAGGGGTTGCGTTTAATCAATTTAGAAAGAATCCCCTTGAAGTTTAGGGATCAAGCCTGGCTCGCTTTCCATGGAAGGCTCTATGTCAGAGGGAACTTGAAGCATCGCCCTGTGGATGATCGGGATTGTCCTAGAGCGGAGTGTGTTGGTAAAGTGGAGTCTATGGACCACTTTTTGCTGCAATGTCCCTTTAACATAGAGGTGTATAAAAGGGTGGGGAGGGCTCTAGGCATCCCCTTTTTCTATCGCATGAGTTATGCGGAGTGGGTGTACGGGGCATTCCCGACTCGCTGGGATTTTGATTTGGATACACTGTTTTTAGTTAGTATTGTTGTCCGTTACTTCACATGGAATGCACGGTGCCAGATTACCCTGCGGAAAAAAGTCCTCTCTGTTGAGGTGGTGGTGCACGATATTCTGGGTGAGGTTGGGAAAATTCGGGGTCTTGAGAAAGGCAGGGAGCCTCGGGCGGTCTGGAAAAGGGCGTGGAGGAATATCAGACCTGCCTTTGGTGAACTGCCCATCTCTGGGTGAGGAGCTCTTTTCTTTTTCTGTTTCTTTCACTCCCTTAGCTTTTGTTGGTTAGTAGCTTCTTTTTGAAGAAGGGCTGCATGCATAATGGGTGCGGGTTTGTTTCTTGACCTCATAGTTTAGATGTCTGATGTATTGGTGTGAGTTATAGTGAGATTATCCCCAATAATGACATGTTCATGATGAGTTCTGTTTTTGCTGTAAAGTCATTTTTTGTTTGAGAGCAGATTTGCTATATTTATTTTCATTTATGTAAATATGTATATATTTATGTATATTATAGTGATTTTATGCTTATTGATTGCAAGACTTTTAATAAAGAAAAATTGGGAAGAATGTCCCTTACATTGGTGATCAGTGGGAAGAATGTTCCTTACATTGGTGATCAGTGGGAAGAATGTTCCTTACATTGGTGATCAGTGAGAAGAATGTTCCTTACATTGGTGATCAGTGGGAAGAATGTTCCTTACATTGGTGATCAGTGGGAAGAATGTTCCTTACATTGGTGATCAGTGAGAAGAATGTTCCTTACATTGGTGATCAGTGAGAAGAATGTCCCTTACATTGGTGGTCAGTGAGAAGAATGTTCCTTACATTGGTGATCAGTGGGAAGAATGTTCCTTACATTGGTGATCAGTGAGAAGAATGTTCCTTACATTGGTGATCAGTGAGAAGAATGCTCCTTACATTGGTGATCAGTGAGAAGAATGCTCCTTACATTGGTGGTCAGTGGGAAGAATGTTCCTTACATTGGTGATCAGTGGGAAGAATGTCCCTTACATTGGTGGTCAGTGGGAAGAATGTTCCTTACATTGGTGATCAGTGGGAAGAATGTTCCTTACATTGGTGGTCAGTGGGAAGAATGTTCCTTACATTGGTGATCAGTGGGAAGAATGTTCCTTACATTGGTGATCAGTGTGAAGAATGTTCCTTACATTGGTGATCAGTGAGAAGAATGCTCCTTACATTGGTGATCAGTGGGAAGAATGTCCCTTACATTGGTGATCAGTGAGAAGAATGCTCCTTACATTGGTGATCAGTGGGAAGAATGTCCCTTACATTGGTGATCAGTGGGAAGAATGTTCCTTACATTGGTGATCAGTGAGAAGAATGTTCCTTACATTGGTGATCAGTGGGAAGAATGTCCCTTACATTGGTGATCAGTGGGAAGAATGTTCCTTACATTGGTGATCAGTGAGAAGAATGTTCCTTACATTGGTGATCAGTGGGAAGAATGTCCCTTACATTGGTGATCAGTGGGAAGAATGCTCCTTACATTGGTGATCAGTGAGAAGAATGTCCCTTACATTGGTGATCAGTGGGAAGAATGTTCCTTACATTGGTGATCAGTGAGAAGAATGCTCCTTACATTGGTGATCAGTGAGAAGAATGTTCCTTACATTGGTGATCAGTGAGAAGAATGTTCCTTACATTGGTGATCAGTGGGAAGAATGTTCCTTACATTGGTGATCAGTGGGAAGAATGTTCCTTACATTGGTGATCAGTGAGAAGAATGTTCCTTACATTGGTGATCAGTGGGAAGAATGTTCCTTACATTGGTGATCAGTGAGAAGAATGTTCCTTACATTGGTGATCAGTGGGAAGAATGTCCCTTACATTGGTGATCAGTGAGAAGAATGTTCCTTACATTGGTGATCAGTGGGATGAATGTTCCTTACATTGGTGATCAGTGGGAAGAATGTTCCTTACATTGGTGATCAGTGGGATGAATGTTCCTTACATTGGTGATCAGTGGGATGAATGTTCCTTACATTGGTGATCAGTGGGATGAATGTTCCTTACATTGGTGATCAGTGGGATGAATGTTCCTTACATTGGTGATCAGTGAGAAGAATGTCCCTTACATTGGTGATCAGTGGGAAGAATGTTCCTTACATTGGTGATCAGTGGGAAGAATGTCCCTACATTGGTGATCAGTGAGAAGAATGTCCCTACATTGGTGATCAGTGAGAAGAATGTTCCTTACATTGGTGATCAGTGGGAAGAATGTTCCTTACAGGCCTGTGCTGGCCATCGGGACTACCGGGAGATTCCCGGTGGGCCGATTGGCAGCGGGCCACTACAATGACTCAGATGTCAGACAGTGACTGTGTTACTGTCTCTCTCTGTCCGAGCGTCGCCTGGCGCCGGGCGGCTCCGCTCCTGCACTCGGCGGGCGGGCCGGCCGCCGGCGTCACAAAAGACCAGGCAGGCATTGACACTCCCCCAGGCACTCCCCCTAACAGCTATCAATATAGCCATTTGGGCAGCCTCTTTGTCCCGGCGCCGTGACGTCACTCACGGACGGAGGGCGGAGGCGGCCCGGGGACATAGGAGGAGGCGGAGCCAGGGCGTAGCAAAGCAAGCCTGGCTGCAAGTCTGCAACCTAGAGGAGCCGAAGCCAAGGAGGAGAATTCGGAATCGGATCAGAAGTTCAGAACCACCACCAGCAACAAGTACAGGAGACCAAGGCTATAGTGTCACTGTCATCATTCAAGTAAGCAGCAGTGCAGCAGCACTATAGTAATAATAATAACTTTTCTAATAATAATAGTAATTACTAGTAAGTAACTGAATATACAGCATGGAGGGGGGGAGGGGTAAATCTGTACTGTATAAATGTACTGCCTCTGGTCATGGTTAAATTATTCATCAGTTACCATGGCCAGTGGCATTAAATTAATAATTGACCAGTGGCATTAAATTAATATTAATGCCAGGCATTAATATTAATTTAATGCCACTGGTCAATTATTAATTTAATGCCACTGGCCATGGTAACTGATGAATAATTTAACCATGACCAGTGGCAGTACATTTACAGTACAGATTTACCCCTCCCCCCCTCCCCCCGCCATGCTGCATATTCAGTTACTAAAAGTAACTGAATATGCAGCATGGCGGGGGGAGGGGGGGGGGGTAAATCTGTATTGTAAATGTACTGCCATTGGTGATGGTTAAATTATAAAGTAACTGAATATGCAGCATGGCGGGGGGAGGGCTTAATCTGTACTGTAAATGTACTGCCACTGGACATGGTTAAATTATTCATCCATCAGTTACCATGGCCAGTGGCATTAAATTAATAATTGATCAGTGGCATTAAATTAATATTAACCACTTACCAACCGGCCCATAGCCGAATGACGGCTGCAGGGCGGTTGGATAACTCTGGGAGGACGTACTATGATGTCCTCCCAGAATTCCCCTCTCGCGCGCCCCCCGGGGGCGCGCACCCGAACACATCCGTGACTGCCGGGTCCAGGGGACCCGGCGCATCACGGATCCCGGTAAATGACCGCTGATCGCGGCCGTTTACCATGTGATCGCGCCGTCAAATGACGGCGCGATCACATGTAAACAGACCGGCGTCATCTGATGACGCCGGTTCCTCTCCTCCCCTCCTGTGTACTGATCGGTACACAGTGAGCGGGGAGGGGGATGGATGGATGTCTGCAGTGCTGTGGGCTGTATGTGTAGTGCCCACAGCGCTGCACAGAGACATCCATCCATCCATCCATGCTCAGCCATCCCTCACTACTATGCAATGCTGTGCAATACTCTGCAATACCCCCACACTACTCTGCAATACTCTGCAATGCCACCACAATACTCTGCAATGCTGTGCAATACTCTGCAATACCCCCACAATACTCTGCAATGCTGTGCAATACTCTGCAATGCCCCCACAATACTCTGCAATGCTGTGCAATACTCTGCAATGCCCCCACAATACTCTGCAATGCTGTGCAATACTCTGCAATGCCCCCACAATACTCTGCAATGCCCCTGCCATACTCTCTGCCATGCCCCCGCCATACTCCGCCATACCCCGCCATACTCCGCCATACCCCGCAATACCCTGCCATACCCCGCCATACTCCGCAATACTCCGCCATACCCCGCCATACTCCGCCATACTCCGCAATACCCTGCCATACCCCGTCATACTCTGCCATTGAACGGAGTGTAACTTACACATTTCATTCTAAAGGCGTCTGTAATGTTGGAATGCATCCTTTTCTCTAGATAATAAAAAAAAAGCTGTTTATACATACAGTGGAATGTTTTTACTTATTTTTTTGCGCAATTGCGTATAGTTTATATACTGTTTTTGTGTGTGTTTGAAAAATTAAAGTGGGCCGGTCTGGATGAAGTCCAGGGCCAAATTTTTGTCCCAGTCCAGCCCTGGTTCCTTACATTGGTGATCAGTGAGAAGAATGTCCCTTACATTGGAGATCAGTGAGAAGAATGTCCCTTACATTGGTGGTCAGTGGGAAGAATGTTCCTTACATTGGTGATCAGTGAGAAGAATGTTCCTTACATTGGTGATCAGTGGGAAGAATGTTCCTTACATTGGTGATCAGTGAGAAGAATGTCCCTTACATTGGTGATCAGTGGGAAGAATGTTCCTTACATTGGTGATCAGTGGGAAGAATGTTCCTTACATTGGTGGTCAGTGGGAAGGAGGAGGAGGACACACCTAAGGAGCTCTCTGTGAGAACCAGCCTTTTTTCAAGCCTGGGCCTTGCCTGTTAGCTTGGCCCAGGAATAATGCCTGATCCTGGGGGAGGCCCAGGGAGAGATCCCCCTGATGACACGGGGCCTAGTGAGGAGGAGGAGGAGGTGGAGGATCTGACTGTGGGTCCAGGCCCTGGTGAGAATGTGGATGTCTACAGACAGAAGATTATTGATCGCTTTCGAGCAATTGGAAGGGCTGAGGAGAAACTGAAATGTTTAAAAGCTGAACATAAAAACTTCAGGACCAAGTATTTCCAGGCCTGGAGTAAGAATCGTTTGGCCATGAAGCCAGAGTTACAGCAAATGGAAGAGGAGGTAAAGAAACAATCTTTATTTTTGGAGAAATTAACCACTTGACGACCGCCTCACGCCGATGTACGTCGGCAAAGTGGCACGGACAGGCAAAATCACGTACAGTGTACGTGATTTGCCTTCCGCGGGTGGGGGGTCCGATCGGACCCCCCCCCGGTGCCCGAGGCGGTCGTCTTTTGTCCAGCGGCGATCGGTGATGAGGGGGAGACCATCCGTTCGTGGCCCCCCCCTCGCGATCGCCGCCGGCCAATGAGAACACTCCTTTGCTGCTGTATGCTAAACAGCAGCAAAGGAAATGATGTCATCTCCCCTCGGGTCGGTATTTTCCGTTCCGGCCCGAGGAGAGAAGACATCAATGTGAGTGCACCAACACACACACACACACACAGTAGAACATGCCAGGCACACAAAACACCCCGATCCCCCCCCCGATCGCCCCCCGATCCCCCCCCAATCACCCCCCCCCCCCCCTGTCACAAACTGACACCAGCAGTTTTTTTTTTTTTTTTTTTTTCTGATTACTGCATAGTGTCAGTTTGTGACAGTTACAGTGTTGGGACAGATACTGTTACCCCCCTGTAGGTCTAGGGTACCCCCCTAACCCCCCCTAATAAAGTTTTAACCCCTTGATCACCCCCCCTCACCAGTGTCACTAAGCGATCATTTTTCTGATCGCTGTATTAGTGTCGCTGGTGACGCTAGTTAGTGAGGTAAATATTTAGGTTCGCCGTCAGCGTTTTATAGCGTCAGGGACCCCCCTATACTATCTGATAAATGTTTTAACCCCTTGATTGCCCCCTAGTTAACCCTTTCACCACTGATCACCGTATAACCGTTACGGTTGACGCTGGTTAGTTTGTTTATTTTTTATAGTGTCAGGGCACCCGCCGTTTATTATCGAATAAAGGTTTAGCCCCCCGATCGCCCGGCGGTGATATGCGTCGCCCCAGGCAGCGTCAGATTAGCGCCAGTACCGCTAACACCCACGCACGCAGCATGCGCCTCCCTTAGTGGTATAGTATCTGATCGGATCAATATCTGATCCGATCAGATACTATACTAGCGTCCCCAGCAGTTTAGGGTTCCCAAAAACGCAGTGTTAGCGGGATCAGCCCAGATACCTGCTAGCACCTGCGTTTTGCGCCTCCGCCCAGCCCACCCAAGTGCAGTATCGATCGATCACTGTCACTTACAAAACACTAAACGCATAACTGCAGCGTTCGCAGAGTCAGGCCTGATCCCTGCGATCGCTAACAGTTTTTTTGGTAGCATTTTGGTGAACTGGCAAGCACCAGCCCCAGGCGTCAGGTTAGCGCCAGTACCGCTAACACCCACGCACGCAGCATACGCCTCCCTTAGTGGTATAGTATCTGAACGGATCAATATCTGATCCGATCAGATCTATACTAGCGTCCCCAGCAGTTTAGGGTTCCCAAAAACGCAGTGTTAGCGGGATCAGCCCAGATACCTGCTAGCACCTGCGTTTTGCGCCTCCGCCCGGCCCAGCCCACCCAAGTGCAGTATCGATCGATCACTGACACTTACAAAACACTAAACGCATAACTGCAGCGTTCACAGAGTCATGCCTGATCCCTGCGATCGCTAACAGTTTTTTTGGTAGTATTTTGGTGAACTGGCAAGCACCAGCCCCAGGCAGCGTCAGATTAGCGCCAGTACCGCTAACACCCACGCACGCACCGTACACCACCCTTAGTGGTATAGTATCTGATCGCATCAATATCTGATCCGATCAGATCTATACTAGCGTCACCAGCAGTTTAGGGTTCCCAAAAACGCAGTGTTAGCGGGATCAGCCCAGATACCTGCTAGCACCTGCGTTTTGCCCCTCCGCCCGGCCCAGCCCACCCAAGTGCAGTATCGATCGATCACTGTCACTTACAAAACACTAAAAGCATAACTGCAGCGTTCGCAGAGTCAGGCCTGATCCCTGCGATCGCTAACAGTTTTTTGGTAGCGTTTTGGTGAACTGGCAAGCGCCAGCGGCCTAGTACACCCCGGTCGTAGTCAAACCAGCACTGCAGTAACACGTGGTAACGTGGCGAGTCCCATAAGTGCAGTTCAAGCTGGCGAGATGGCAAGCACAAGTAGTGTCCCGCTGCCACCAGAAAGACAAACACAGGCCCGTCGTGCCCATAATGCCCTTCCTGCTGCATTCGCCAATCCTAATTGGGAACCCACCGCTTCTGCAGCGCCCGTACTTCCCCCATTCACATCCCCAACCAAATGCAGTCGGCTGCATGAGAGGCATTTTTATGTCCTCCCGAGTACCCCTACCCAGCGAACGCCCCCAAAAAGATGTTGTGTCTGCAGCTAGCGCGGATATAGGCGTGACACCCGCTATTATTGTCCCTCCTGTCCTGACAATCCTGGTCTTTGCATTGGTGAATGTTTTGAACGCTACCATTCACTAGTTGAGTATTAGCGTAGGGTACAGCATTGCACAGACTAGGCGCACTTTCACAGGGTCTCCCAAAATGCCATCGCATTTTGAGAGACCCGAACCTGGAACCGGGTACCGTTATAAAAGTTAGTTACAAAAAAAGTGTAAAAAAAAAAAAAATATGAAATAAAAAAAAATAGTTGTTTTATTGTTCTCTCTCTCTCTATTCTCTCTCTCTATTGTTCTGCTCTTTTTTACTGTATTCTATTCTGCAATGTTTTATTGTTATTGTTATTATGTTTTATCATGTTTGTTTTTCAGGTGTGTAATTATTTACACTTTACTGTGCTTTATTGTTAACCATTGTTAACCATTTTTTTGTCTTCAGGTACGCCATTCACGACTTTGAGTGGTTATACCAGAATGATGCCTGCAGGTTTAGGTATCATCTTGGTATCATTCTTTTCAGCCAGCGGTCGGCTTTCATGTAAAAGCAATCCTAGCGGCTAATTAGCCTCTAGACTGCTTTTACAAGCCGTGGGAGGGAATGCCCCCCCCCCCCACCGTCTTCCGTGTTTTTCTCTGGCTCTCCTGTCTCAACAGGGAACCTGAGAATGCAGCCGGTGATTCAGCCAGCTGACCATAGAGCTGATCAGAGACCAGAGTGGCTCCAAACATCTCTATGGCCTAAGAAACCGGAAGCTACGAGTATTTCATGACTTAGATTTCGCCGGATGTAAATAGCGCCATTGGGAAATTGGGGAAGCATTTTATCACACCGATCTTGGTGTGGTCAGATGCTTTGAGGGCAGAGGAGAGATCTAGGGTCTAATAGACCACAATTTTTTCAAAAAAGAGTACCTGTCACTACCTATTGCTATCATAGGGGATATTTACATTCCCCGAGATAACAATAAAAATGATTAAAAAAAAAAATATGAAAGGAACAGTTTAAAAGTAAGATTAAAAAAGCAAAAAAATAATAAAGAAAAAAAAAACAAAAAAAAAAACACCCCTGTCGCCCCCTGCTCTCGCGCTAAGGCGAACGCAAGCGGCGGTCTGTCGTCAAACGTAAACAGCAATTGCACCATGCATGTGAGGTATCACCGCGAAGGCCAGATCGAGTGCAGTAATTTTTCCAGTAGACCTCCTCTGTAAATCTAAAGTGGTAACCTGTAAAGGCTTTTGAAGGCTTTTAAACATGTATTTATTTTGTTGCCACTGCACGTTTGTGCGCAATTTTAAAGCATGTCATGTTTGGTATCCATGTACTCGGCCTAAGATCATCTTTTTTATTTCATCAAACATTTGGGCAATATAGCGTGTTTTAGTGCATTAAAATTAAAAAAAGTGTGTTTTTTCCCCAAAAAATGCGTTTGAAAAATCGCTGCGCAATTACTGTGTGAAAAAAAAAAATGAAACACCCACCATTTTAATCTGTAGGGCATTTGCTTTAAAAAAATATATAATGTTTGGGGGTTCAAAGTAATTTTTTTGCAAAAAAAAAAAACTTTTTCATGTAAACAATAAGTGTCAGAAAGGGCTTTGTCTTCAAGTGGTTAGAAGAGTGGGTGATGTGTGACATAAGCTTCTAAATGTTGTGCATAAAATGCCAGGACAGTTCAAAACCCCCCCAAATGACCCCATTTTGGAAAGTAGACACCCCAAGCTATTTGCTGAGAGGCATGTCGAGTCCATGGAATATTTTATATTGCGACACAAGTTGCGGGAAAGAGACAAATTTTTTTTTTTTTTTTTTTTTTTTGCACAAAGTTGTCACTAAATGATATATTGCTCAAACATGCCATGGAAATATGTGAAATTACACCCCAAAATACATTCTGCTGCTTCTCCTGAGTACGGGGATACCACATGCGTGAGACTTTTTGGGAGCCTAGCCGCGTACGGGACCCCGAAAACCAAGCACCGCCTTCAGGCTTTCTAAGGGCGTGAATTTTTGATTTCACTCTTCACTGCCTATCACAGTTTCGGAGGCCATGGAATGCCCAGGTGGCACAAAACCCCCCCAAATGACCCCATTTTGGAAAGTAGACACCCCAAGCTATTTGCTGAGAGGTATAGTGAGTATTTTGCAGACCTCACTTTTTGTCACAAAGTTTTGAAAATTGAAAAAAGAAAAAAAAAATGTTTTTTCTTGTCTTTCTTCATTTTCAAAAACAAATGAGAGCTGCAAAATACTCACCATGCCTTTCAGCAAATAGCTTGGGGTGTCTACTTTCCAAAATGGGGTCATTTGGGGGGGTTTTGTGCCACCTGGGCATTCCATGGCCTCCGAAACTGTGATAGGCAGTAAAGAGTGAAATCAAAAATTTTCACCCTTAGAAATCCTGAAGGCAGTGATTGGTTTTCGGGGCCCCGTACGCGGCTAGGCTCCCAAAAAGTCCCACACATGTGGTATCCCCATACTCAGGAGAAGCAGCTAAATGTATTTTGGGGTGCAATTCCACATATGCCCATGGCCTGTGTGAGCAATATATCATTTAGTGACAACTTTATGAAAAAAAAAAAAAAAAAAAAATAAAAGTGTCACTTTCCCGCAACTTGTGTCAAAATATAAAATATTCCATGGACTCAATATGCCTCTCAGCAAATAGCTTGGGGTGTCTACTTTCCAAAATGGGGTCATTTTGGGGGGTTTTGTGCCATCTTGGCATTCCATGGCCTCCGAAACTGTGATAGGCAGTGAAGAGTGAAAGCAAAAATTTACACCCTTAGAAATCCTGAAGGCGGTGATTGGTTTTCGGGGCCCCGTACGCGGCTAGGCTCCCAAAAAGTCCCACACATGTGGTATCCCCATACTCAGGAGAAGCAGCTAAATGTATTTTGGGGTGCAATTCCACATAGGCCCATGGCCTGTGTGAGCAATATATCATTTAGTGACCACTTTTTGTAAATATTTTTTTTTTTTTTTTTTTTTGTCATTTTTCAATCACTTGGGACAAAAAAAATAAATATTCAATGGGTTCAACATGCCTCTCAGCAATTTCCCTGGGGTGTCTACTTTCCAAAATGGGGTCATTTGGGGGGCTTTTGTACTGCCCTGCCATTTTAGCACCTCAAGAAATGACATAGGCAGTCATAAACTAAAAGCTGTGTAAATTCCAGAAAATGTACCCTAGATTGTAGACGCTATAACTTTTGCGCAAACCAATAAATATACGCTTATTGACATTTTTTTTACCAAAGACATGTGGCCGAATACATTTTGGCCTAAATGTATGACTAAAATTTAGTTTATTGGATTTTTTTTAGAACAAAAAGTAGAAAATATCATTTTTTTTCAAAATTTTCGGTCTTTTTCCGTTTATAGCGCAAAAAATAAAAACCGCAGAGGTGATCAAATACCATCAAAAGAAAGCTCTATTTGTGGGAAGAAAAGGACGCAAATTTCGTTTGGGTACAGCATTGCATGACCGCGCAATTAGCAGTTAAAGCGACGCAGTGCCAAATTGGAAAAAGACCTCTGGTCCTTAGGCAGCATAAAGGTCCGGGGCTCAAGTGGTTAAAAGATAAAAGTGGAGCTTTTGCGGAAAAGTTTAAAAATGACAGAAGATTTGCCAGCCAGACATCGGTGAGTTCTGTGGAACAGCAGCCGCAGGTAACAGACAACCCGGCTTCATCTGCCTCTGCACCTCTCCCCCCATGTCAGGCTGGGGAATCGCCAGCAGCAACCAGCCAGGGGGTTGAGAATGAATATGGCACCCTAAAGTTCATCCAACAGATGGAGTCACCCCTAAGGGCAGACAGGTCTGTTGGTGAAGTCCCAGAGGATGAGCAGAGGGGTTACAGACCGGCAGAGCCAGCACTGGTGGAAAAATCCCAGTGCACCATGCTACCTCCTTCCAACATGTCTGCCCCACCGGCTGTGGTGGATGGTGTCCCGGCTGTGGTGGATGGTGTCCCGGCTGTGGTGGATGGTGTCCCGGCTGAGGAACAGGAAGGGAAGAAGCTCTGCAAACCGCTGCCTGTTGGAGTCTCTGCTGTGGAGAAACCTTCTGCAGACATGGAGGGAAAACCCCTGGCAGAAGTGTCATTAGCTCACCAGAGCAATGTGGATGGATCTGCATCAAACACCCCGGACATGGATTTTGCTGCTACTGCTGAGACCTGTAGTTCTACAAGCAAGATGGCTGCCAGCTCTAAAGAGCCTGTTTCACCTTCACCTGGGCTGATTGATGCAGGTGGGGGAGGGGATCAGCATAGTGCAGCATGTGAAGTGGAGACAGCCATGGAAGTCTCCTGCAATGATTCACCTGTTGCTGTATTAGAACAACCTTCACTCTGCTCTGCTGATAGTCCTGTCCTGATGGAGGCTAATGCCGCGTACACACGGTCGTACTTTTCGTCTACAAAAGTCGGACAGCCTGTCCGACAGACTTCCGGCAGACTTTCGGTGGACTTGCGGCGGACTTGCGGCCTACTTTCTAACGAACGGACTTGCCTACACACGACCACACAAAAGTCTAACGGATTCGTACGTGATGACGTACACCGGACTAAAATAAGGAAGTTCATAGCCAGTAGCCAATAGGTGCCCTAGCGTGGCTTTTTGTCCGTCGGACTAGCACACAGACGAGCGGATTTCGGGGTCCGTCGTAGTTACGAAGTAAAGTTTTAAAGCATGTTTCAAATCTAAAGTACGTCGGATTTGAGGCTAAAAAAGTCAGTTGAAAGTCCGGAGAAGCCCACACACGATCGGATTACCAGCCAGCTTTAGTCCATCAGCGTCCGTTGGACTTTTGTAGACGAAAAGTAGGACCGTGTGTACGCGGCATAAGAGTCTGCCTGGAGGTGATGTGTGTATGGGGACAACAGTGAGTGAGGACACAGCAGGAACTATGAATGTGACAGAAAATAATGACAGCAATATTACTGATAAAGCAAAGGATGTGTTGGTGGTGGGTGGTGGTGGTGAAGGGGTTAATGTGGCTGCTATAGGTAAAAATGACATTTCTTCTGCTCAGCAGGGGAAAGATTCTTCAGGTGTGCAATCCAATCTCAAATCTGTGCAATCGTTATCTGCCAAAGTTGTTTTAGATGTTTCTAATCGCACAGATGGATCCTCTGCAAGGAAGAATATGGGGAGTTATGCATCTGTTCTGGGGAGTCGCAACAAGGAGGGTGGAGGGAATTTTGTAAATACTAGTCACAATTTGGGGAGGCTTGGTGGTGGGATGGTTGGTGGGTACAGGAGAAGGAATGTGGTTCAGTTAAGGTGGGAGGGGGAGGGGACCCCACCAGTAAGGGGGAGGGTGGCTGAGTTGGTTTTAGAAATGGGGTTTAAAGCATTGGATATATTTGCTTTGATTTGCCCAGTGGGCAGTTATGAATTTGATTTGTCCTTTGTAAAGCCTGAGGGTCTGGATTTATTTTGGGAGAGGTATAGGAGGTGCAAGGGCCTTCCGCAGTGGAGTGGTTTGGTGCCAAAGGTGATTTCCAGGCAGCCTCTGATAAAGTCGGTGACGATCCTGGTGCGTAACGAATCCATACCAGAGGCTGATTTGATAGTATGGCTACGCCGATATGGTGAGGTCCTCGCTCCACTGCGGAAGGTCCTGGATGAACATGGGATATGGACAGGGGCCTGGACAGTGTCACTAAAATTGGGCATGCTGGGCAATGTAGTTCAACACCTTCCCTGTTCAGCTTTTCTGGGGAGGGATAGGCTGACTATTTTTTACCAGGGTCAGCCTAAGGTCTGTAATAAATGTGGAGACAAAGGCCATTTTGCATCCACCTGTACCCGTAAGAAATGCTCACTATGCCAGGATTTGGGCCACTTGGCCAAAGATTGTACCGAAATTCGGTGCAATTTGTGCCAGAAGCTCGGTCATCCTTATAGCCAGTGCCCGGAGGCATTACATAACTTGCCAGGATTGGCGGCTGAGCTACAGAGGCTTGATAAAGAGGATGAGGCCGCTAAAACTGTTATTGTCCCTCCTGTTTCTGTTACATCTGTTCCAGATTCTGTTTCCCCTAGTGGTGTGGTCCCTGAGTCTGTCCCTCCTGTGTCTGTTACATCTGTTGTTTTGGATTCTGTTTCCCCCAGTAATGTGGTCCCTGAGTCTGTCCCCCATGTGGTGGTCCCTAATCCTTCTGTACGTAGATCCTCCAGACTGGCAGAAGCTGCTGGGGGGGCAGGTTTGGCGGATCTTCCATCTCAGCCTCCAGTCCCTGTCCCTCGGCAGCGTAAACGTGGTCAGGGGCCTGTGAGGGTGTTGGATGGGGGAGGGGTTGAGGGAAAGGTGTCCATATCCCATGTCTCACCCTCTGTTTGAGGGGGATTCAGATGATGAGGGGTGGGAGAAGTTTAGGAGGAAGAAAAAGAAGAAGAGGAAGACAAGTAAAGTGGTCATTTCTTCCTCAGAGTCGGACCCAGGAGGGGTTCCTCTTGGTAATACTTTTTCAGTTTTGTCAGGTGATGAGATGTCTGATATATCTTTCTCTTTATCATCCATGGATGAGGGGGAGTCACGTAGTCTTAAGAGAGCTGTTTCGGGTGATGAGAGTGTGACAAAGGTTAAGAAACGACTACCCCAATCATCCTGATGGCAGTTCCCACTCCGATAAAGGTGGCGACCATTAATGTCGCCAGCATTAAATCTGCAAGAGCTCGTGATATTGCCTTATTTTTGCTCAGCGAGTTTGATGCCGAGATTTTATTTTTGCAAGAGACCTGGCTCAATACTTTGGCCGATGTCCATCTAGCAAAACGGGAGTGGAGATGCGGTCCCTCCTTTTGGTCTCTTGCGGCTGAGCCCTGCAGCGGAGTTGCGGTCCTTTTTAAAACCGATATGGTAACGTGCCGGCGGGTAATTGAGGTAGAAATGGGGAGATGCATGGTCTTAGACGTCTCTGTTGGGGGGCAGGACCTGCGCCTGATCAATATCTATGGACCGCAGTCAAAATGGGGCAGGAAATGCCTCCTCACAGAGATCAAGCCCTTCCTTTTTACGTCCCAGCAGGTTGTCTTTGGAGGTGATTTTAACACCATAATTAGGCCTGAAGACAGGAGAGGCTCCATAGACAGGCTGGGTTATGATAGCGTTTTTCTTAGAGATATGGTGAGACAAGCAGGCCTGGTAGATGTGCATATTAAGCACTGCCCTGGCAGCACAGGATTCACATTTCAGAGAGGGAATAGTCAGAGTAGGATAGATAGGTTTTTTTTAAAGGAGAACTCTGCTTTCTCGGCTCCTGAGTTGAGGGCGGTGGAGTTCTCTGACCACTGTATGCTGTCTGTGACTCTGAATGCCTCGGACACTCCACCCAGGGGAAGGGGTACCTGGAAACTGAATTCGACTCTCCTGGAAGATGTAGAGGTAAGACAATCCTTTGAGGATTTTTTTCAGGCACAGGTTTCTATTCTGGACTTTTGCAGCAGTAAGTCAGAGTGGTGGGAGCTTGTGAAACAAAGGGCAATTGGACTTTTCAAGGCCGTAAGTAAGAAGAAGCAGCTTGGTATGTACATTGCCTACCAGCATTTGCGGAGGAAGCTTGATCGTCTTGTCTCGTATAGAGGAGATCCAGGGGAGATCTCTGAGGTGAAGTTTCTTCTTAGGAAGTGTCAATACGACCGGCATGCCTCCTTGGTTCTGGAGAGGGATTATGGAAAATATCACTCGCCTGATCCTTACCAGAACTGTAAGCAAGGCATAGCAGTTAAGACGGTCATAGGCCTGAGGGATAGTACGGGTTCCCTGGTGAAGTCCAGATCAGGGATCCTGGAGATCTTCAGATCATATTACGCAGACCTTCTGGGAAGAAAGGACCTTTGTCGGGACAGGATGGAAAGCTTTCTGGATTCTACTCCAGGATTGGGAAATGGTACATTGCCTTTGATGGATTTGACAGAACCAATTTCAGTGGATGAGGTAGTTAATGCTATAGAGAAGCTGGCTACCAAAAAATCGCCTGGGCCAGATGGGTTGACAGCTGAATTCTACAAGTGTTTTAAGTCCATTCTGGCTCCCTTTTTAGCAGAGGTTTATAACAGCTGTCTAGAAGAGGGTTTGCTCCCTCCCTCCATGAGGCAATCCGCTGTGATTCTTCTGTCAAAAGGTAAAGACCCCTCAATGATTGAGAACTGGCGCCCCATCAGTCTTCTCAATGTTGATAGAAAGATCCTGGCGAAGATCCTTTTTTGGCGCTTGTCGTCAGTAGCAGGCGATTTGTTGTCCAGTCATCAGCACTGCTCGGTCCAAGGTAGAAGTACCTTTTCAGCGGTTTTAGCTGTCCGGGAGGCTTTGGAACGATGCAGGGCTGCTGGATGGAGAAAGTACTTGCTGGCATTGGATCAGGCGAAGGCTTTTGATAGAGTCAATCACGAGTACCTGTATTTGCTACTTGGTAGATACGGCCTGCAGGGGAGGTTTATAGATTGGCTGAAGACATTATATAGAGGGGCTGAGAGCTTCCCACTGGTTAATGGTTGGGTTGGACGGCCTTTTGAGGTTGGCTCTGGTGTGCGCCAGGGATGTCCTCTGAGCCCCCTGTTATATGTATTCGCAATCGACCCCTTCATAAGAAGGCTAGAGAGTGGATCTTTGTGCGGGGTGCCTTTGGGCATTGCTGGTGTGCCACCCCTGAAGGTCGTGGCCTATGCCGATGATGTGTCTGTTATTGTCTCTGGGACAGAGGAGGCGCAGGAGGTGGTCTCTATGATAGAGCAGTACACGGAGGCTTCTGGTTCTAAAGTCAACCATGAAAAGAGTGAAGTTTTCTGGATGGGTGAGGAGGGTGAAAGCTTCGAACTTCCGGATGCCTTCCCAGAGCCCCAGCAGGAAATTAAAGTGTTGGGCATCAAATTTGGTCCTGGTGACTATGGTCATCGAAATTGGGAAAGCAGGTTGGTGTGTGCCAATGCCAAAGTAGCAAGCTGGAAGAAATGGAAGCTTTCCTTGAGGGAGAGGGTTGACTTGATCAAAACGTACCTGGTCCCAATCTTTTTATATGTCAGCTTCGTCTGTATCTTGCCAGCATCTCTCTATGCAAGGGTGTACAGCTGTTTTTTCCAACTGTTATGGGGAAGTAGGCTGAACCTGATCAAACGCAATGTAACTTACCTGTCTAGGCGGGAGGGTGGCCTAGGAATGGTCAACCCAATAGTTTTCTTTTCTCGGCTCTTTTTAAAGTACAATCTTGGTAACATGCTAGCAGAGAACCCGCCGGGATGGGTGGGCATTTTTCAATCTTGTTTTAGGCCTTTTCTGCGATGCTGGGAAGATGGCGGGCCAGTGAAAAGTCTGAGAGTCCGACATGGCAAGCTCCCGGCTTATGTTGCCCCGTGTCTGAAAATACTTCGGCAGTGGCAGGTGACAGTGGAGGATATCAAGTCCCTCCCCAGGAAGCTTCTGGAGAAGAGGGTTTTGAGCTCTGCTTTCAGTGTGTCACTGGCCTTAAGGGATTGCCCAGGCTCTGTAATGAGGGAGGGGTTGCGTTTAATCAATTTAGAAAGAATTCCCTTGAAGTTTAGGGATCAAGCCTGGCTCGCTTTCCATGGAAGGCTCTATGTCAGAGGGAACTTGAAGCATCGCCCTGTGGATGATCGGGATTGTCCTAGAGCGGAGTGTGTTGGTAAAGTGGAGTCTATGGACCACTTTTTGCTGCAATGTCCCTTTAACATAGAGGTGTATAAAAGGGTGGGGAGGGCTCTAGGCATCCCCTTATTCTATCGCATGAGTTATGCGGAATGGGTGTACGGGGCATTCCCGACTTGCTGGGATTTTGATTTGGATACACTGTTTTTAGTTAGTATAGTTGTCCGTTACTTCACATGGAATGCACGGTGCCAGATTACCCTGCGGAAAAAAGTCCTCTCTGTTGAGGTGGTGGTGCACGATACTCTGGGTGAGGTTGGGAAAATTCGGGGTCTTGAGAGGGGCAGGGAGCCTCGGGCAGTCTGGAAAAGGGCGTGGAGGAATATCAGACCTGCCTTTGGTGAACTGCCCATCTCTGGGTGAGGTGCTCTTTTCTTTTTCTATTTCTTTCACTCCCTTAGTTTTTGTTGGTTAGTAGCTTCTTTTTGAAGAAGGGCTGCATGCATAATGGGTGCTGGTTTGTTTCTTGACCTCACAGTTTGGATGTCTGGTGTATTGGTGTGAGTTGTAGTGACATTATCCCCAATAATGACATGTTCACAGTGGCGGAACTACCGCCATAGCGACACACGCAGCCGCTATGGGGCCCGCAGCTGTTAGGGGCCCGGACTCGGTGAGGACAGGTGGCTCCGCGGTGACAGCGGGCGGCTTTGCAGGCCCGCGGGTGACAGCGGGCGGCTTTGCGGGCCCGCGGGTGACAGCGGGCGGCTTTGCGGGCCCGCGGGTAAGAGTGGACAACTCCGCGGTGAGAGCTCGGGCGGCTCGGAGGGCTGTCAGGCGGTGAGTTAGCTGGGCGGCTCGGCTCGTGTGTGAGTGGACTGGCCAATCAGGGAGCTGGCAGCCGGGGGTGCATAGAGATGACATCATCTCTCACCGCCCGGCGCCCTCCCTGCATCCCTGCAGTGCAGTTCCCCCCACACTGTGCAGGCAGCCTCGGGAAGCAGAGAGATGACCTTATCTCTCTGCTGCCTGACTCTGGAACACAGCATGAAAGTGACACAGCAAGTGACAATCCGTAATGTGTGACATGTGAAGTGGCAAGTGACAATCCGGGACGTGGCAGCAAGTGACAACTCTGTAATGTGTGGCAAGTGACAATCCGGGACGTGGCAAGTGACTATCCGTAATGTGGCAGGTGACGTGGCAAATGACTATCTGTAATGTGTGGCAGGTGACGTGGCAAGTGACAATCTGTAATGTATGGCAGGTCACGTGGCAAGTGACAATCTGTAACATGTGGCAGGCGACGTGGCAAGTGACAATCCGTAATGTGTGGCAAGTGACAATCCGGGACGTGGCAAGTGACAATCCGTAATCTGTGGCAGGTGACGTGGCAAGTGACAATCCATAACATGTGGCAGGCGACGTGGCAAGTGACAATCCATAATGTGTGGCAAGTGACAATCCAGAAAGTGGCAAGTGACAATCTGTAATGTGTGGCAGGTGACGTGGCAAGTGACAATCTGGGATGTGGCAAGTGACAATCAGTAATGTGTGGCAGGTTACGTGGCAAGTGACAATCCGGGACGTGGCAAGTGGACAATCGGCAACATGTGGCAGGTGACATTCTGCAACGTGTGACAAGTGACAATCTGCATCTGGTGGCAGGCGACGTGGCAAGTGGACAATCCGCAACATGTGGCGGGTGATGTGGCAAGTGACATTCCGTGACAAGTTGCATCTGGTGGTAGGCGACGGTGGCAAGTGACACGCTCAGGGCTCCCACTGATTCTGCATTATGGTGAGTTGAACTATTTCATTTTATATAACAGAACAGAAATTGGTTAGAAGGCTGGAGGTCAGCAATGTGTGTCCTTTAGGGGCTGCATATAGTATACTGCATACTTTGTTGTTCAAAATTAATATAAGCTGTTGCCTGGGTACTGTGCCACACGGGTGTGGTAATCTGTTGTTCAATGGCATTAGTTCTTTTTTTTGTGGAGGGGGCGGTTTGCAGGGGGGGCCCATACAACATTTTGCTATGGGGCCCCTGTGATTTCTAGTTACGCCCCTGCATGTTCATGATGAGTTTTGTTTTTGCTGTAAAAGTCATTATTTGTTTGAGAGCAGATTTGCTATATTTATTTTCATTTATGTAAATATGTATATTTATGTATATTATATATAGTGATTTTATGCTTATTGATTGCAAGACTTTTAATAAAGAAAAATTGGGAAGAATGCTCCTTACATTGGTGATCAGTGGGAAGAATGTTCCTTACATTGGTGGTCAGTGGGAAGAATGTCCCTTACATTGGTGATCAGTGGGAAGAATGTTCCTTACATTGGTGTCAGTGGGAAGAATGTTCCTTACATTGGTGGTCAGTGGGAAGAGATCAGTGCATTTGCAATAATAAAAATAAATAAAAATACGTGCTCAGTGATGATTATTGTGTATTGCAGATTTCCACTTAAAGATTGCAAAATCAGCTACACGAAATGCTTATGTGAGAAGTATCAGGTGCCCCACGCTGACCCCGCCCACTGAGGATGACACAGAACCGGAGCGATGATGCAATATCTGACAGCAGGATCATCCTTAACCGAGTAGCCCCTCCCCATCCCCGCCCCCTTTTCATTCACTTTATCGTTCAGAGGAGAAGGAGGAGCCCCGTGCGAAATGCCCGCCCACTGGCTGTCGGGGCTGAGTGGGCGTGCCTCCGCATGTGTTTATAGACACGTACTGATATCTTGTCGTGGTCACGTAGTGGTGACGTCCATCGGGCCACGCCCCCGGTGTCAGGGTATCTTCCGGGTAGGAGCCGAGTGCTGGGAGTGATGCTGCAGCGGAGACCCGGAGAGGACACCATGAAACCCCTCATCACCCTCATCCTCCTCGGCGGACTGCTGCCATGGCAACCCGAGCTCGGGGCCGCCGCAACCTCTGCCCACGGCTGCTTCTGCCAGGTGAGGGGGGGCATTCCCATAGGGTGCCAGGGCCCCCCCACTGCACCAAACCATGGGGGCCCCTATCATCTCCCATTATTATATCACAGGATTATTATTCTCATCAAAGTTTCGGGCCTTTGATATATGCTGCTATGTATGCCATATAAGCAACACTTACATATTTTTATATTATTATTTTTAAATATTTTATATATAATTTTTTTTATTTTTTTTGGATCTTGTTTTTATTTTTCAGAGTTTGTTATGCTCTGATTGTTATAATTTGCCTATCTTTTTCAGTTTTTATTATTCACTATATATATTTATTTAATTATTATTATTATTATTATTATTATTATTATTATTATTATTTCATTAAAAAAATATATTGAGTTTTTTTATTTTTATTTTTATTTTTTTTAAATATAAAAAAAAAAATGTATTTATTTCTTAGGTTTGTATAGATCATTATTGACATTATTTGCTGCTAATATTCCATGTATAAAACCTTGTACAGTTATGTCTTTTCCTTTTTTTTTTTTTTTTTTTTATCAATTTTTTTTTCATTAAAATCCTATTTTATTTTGTCCTATATATATATATATATTTTTTTTTTTCCCTTGTATTTCTATCTCTCTATAGTTTTTATAGGACACCTTTTTTATTATTTATCTTTTAAGCTGCTCTTTTATATATGCAGAACATAGTGCTACAAAATGTATTGTTTTTATTATTTAAATTAGTCTCTCTCTCTCTCTCTCTCTCTCTCTCTCTCTCTCTCTCTCTCTCTCTCTCTCTCTCTCTCTCTCTCTCTCTCTCTCTCTCTCTCTCTCTCTCTCTCTCTCTCTCTCTCTCTCTCTCTCTCTCTCTCTCTCTCTCTCTCTCTCTCTCTCTCTCTCTCTCTCTCTCTCTCTCTCTCTCTCTCCTCTCTCTCTCTCTCTCTCTCTCTCTCTCTCTCTCTCTCTCTCTTCTCTCTCTCTCCCCTCCCTCCATGGAATATTAGCAGATATTAAAGCCAATAAATGGAGATGCCAACCAGTGAGAAATATAATACATAAATGTTAGTGTTGCATAATATCAGCTGATAAAGGTAAGCAAATTCTGAAATGATACATTATTGTTGTTGTTCCTTACTACTACTTGGTTTACTTTCATTAATATTTCTCTTTCAGGCTTCAACTTCTCTATGGGTTACATCTCTATTCGTTGGCAATTTACTTATTTTTATCTGCTGCTATTATTCCGTATAAGCAACACTTATATTTATATTCTTACTAAACCCACAACAGTAAAAATCAGTCTGTATATGCAGTAAATCATGCTTGTTATACTCACTGTGGAACCTAAGGGGTTAATCCTCTACATTGTGTTTTTGATCCTGCCTTCTCTGATCCTCCCCTTCTTCCACTGTCCCCAATCTATCCCCTGATAGTACAGAGCCTTGGCGTCACTCTGCACACGCTCAGTTTGGTGTGTATTACTGGGAATTATTTTTTTTTTTTTTTTTTCGGGGAGGTTGCATGTGATCAGCACAGGGCCAATCGGCACTGTCCAGGCAGAGGATCAGCCTCATAGGACAGTCAGAGTAGAATGAAAACTCCTCTTACAAGCTTTAACCAGACACTGATAGAAATCATAAGACTGCTATATACTGCTGATGAGAAAAGGTATTTAGCAGTTTATATTTACTAAAATAAATGCATTTCCATGTTCTGTGTACTGTGGGAGACCAGATATAGTGAATTCAGGCTCCTGGGTTTAGTAACACTTTAAAGAGGAGTTCTGGGGCCCCCACGAAAAAAAAAAAAATGTAAGTCAGCAGCTACTAATCTTGTAGCTGCTGACTTTTTAACATTAGGGCACTTGCCTGTCGGGTTCCCACGATGTCGGCACCCCAGCTGGTTTTCGGGTCGGCTCTCAGGTGCTGCCAATGCCATTCTTAGTGAGGGAAACCCGGCAATGAAGACTTTCGGCTTCACATTCGGTTCCCTACTGCGCATGCGTGAAGTGTGCTTCGCTTTCTAATTGGCCTGGCGGCGGAGGACTGAAGAGGGGGGCCGAACTTCCGAGGGATGGCACCGCTCTGCCGCCTCCTAGAAGTAGGGACAGGTACTTGTCGTCGCCCCCCCCCCTCCCCCTAAAAGGTACCAAATGTGGCATCGTGGGGGGGGGGGGGGGGGGGGGGGGGGAGTCCAGCGGAGGTTCCACTTTAAGTATTTATTACATAATATTCGTTAGTAGTCGGTCACCTTCAACTGGGCTTGTTCTGTAACGTTGAAGCTTTTTTTTTTTTTCCCTCTATTCATATTTTGCTTGGCAAGAGCGTGCGTTCCCGCTTGCAGTTTTTCATTTTGTTCACTTTAATGGGTTGCCCTATGTGCGTTGGGTGTCCTTGCTCCTTTTTGGGCGATGAGCTTGCTCAATTTTTAAAAAGGTGCGTTTTTTTTTTTTTTTTTTTTGCTGCGATTTTTCAGCACGATCCTGTCAGACGACAGTCCAGCAGTTTCCCCAGCTTGCTCCTCGGCCCCCTGCCTTGCCGTCTTCTTCTTCTTCAGAACAAAACTTTGTCACTCTGCCCATTTCCTGTAATACAACCTTCTGGTAAACCACTATAATAATAAACATAAACCCGCCCCACAGATTATATAAACGACGTAATAAAGTGCAAAGCTACTGTATCCAACTTAGTGCAGTTGTGTGCCAACAAATATTTCCTCAAAGCATAGTACTGTCACTGAGGAAATACTTCTTGTATATGTCCCCCCCCCCCCCCCCCCCCTCCCCAATGGGGGCCGTATTGAGTAATGCGTGGAAAAGTTATAGAATTTTATTTTTTTTCAGGGGTTGTAAACCCTCACCTAAAGGGACTAACCTACAAATCCTCCTACATATGTTGTACCTGTTTATCTGCCACCCATGTTTCTCTGCAGCAGTCTAAAGCGCACAGCATCTCTGAGCTTCCAGAGGCCAGGATCTGATGTCACACACTCCACTACATAAAGCAGGGAGCTGAGTGTAACCTGAGTGCAGGGAAAAAGAATTGAACCCCCCCCCCCCCCCCCCACTACTACTGCACTGTGTCTCTTTTGTGGAGTGTGCTGGGGAGGGGACAGGGCCGTCTCACAGGATTCTGTGGTGTCGGCATAACTCATGCAGATAACCAAGGGAGGAGAGATCAGAGTGGTACCACACTAGGTGCTTTGGATTCAGGTTAGTACACACCTCCTAGAACAGCGGTCGTTAACCAGTGCACCATAGAGAAAACTTTGGTGGTCCACGGGGGTTCAGCCACAAATCAACATTGTGCTGGATGTATACCGCCAGATGTTTCCAGGATTGTCCTCAATGCGCACTGACAGTCAATACTGTTTGCGTGCATTGATCCCCCTATGCTTCCTCTGTAGTTTCTGGCTCCCGTGCACGCAGAGGGAGGCGCTGGGAGTAGTGCAGTGAGCAGGAGGGGGAAGGAGGGGGACTTCCAGTGGCAGCACTGATCGGACTGTGGGAGGGATCCAAGGCTGGATAAGCAGGTGGGATCCAATGATGAGTCTGTGTAAGGCAGCAGTGTGGTGCAGAGTGAGTGGGAGAGGGGGGCATTGATCCATAGCCGTGTGTGTGTGTGCGTATAAGACAGCAGTGTAAACCAGGGGAAGGAGCAGTGAACCGGAGCGTGTGTGTGTGTGTATAAGGCAGCAGTGTGATCCAAGGTGAGGGGGGCAGAGAGCTGGAGAATTTGTGTGTGTGTGTATATAAGGCAGCAGTGTAATCCATGGGGAGGGGGGCAGAGAGCCGGAGAATGTGTGTGTGTGTGTGTGTGTGTATATAAGGCAGCAGTGTGATCCAAGGGGAGGGGGGTAGAGAGCCGGAGAATTTGTGTGTGTGTGTGTGTGTGTATATAAGGCAGCAGTGTGATCCATGGGGAGGGGGGCAGAGAGCCAGAGAATGTGTGTGTGTGTGTATATATAAGGCAGCAGTGTGATCCATGGGGAGGGGGGCAGAGAGCCGGAGAATGTGTGTGTATATAAGGCAGCAGTGTGATCCAAGGGCAGGGGGGCAGAGAGCTGGAGAATTTGTGTGTGTGTGTGTATATAAGGCAGCAGTGTAATCCATGGGGAGGGGGGCAGAGAGCCGGAGAATGTGTGTGCGTGTGTGTGTGTGTGTGTGTATAAGGCAGCAGTGTGATCCAAGGGGAGGGGGTAGAGAGCCGGAGAATTTGTGTGTGTATATAAGGCAGCAGTGTGATCCATGGGGAGGGGGGCAGAGAGCCGGAGAAAGTGTGTGTGTATATAAGGCAGCAGTGGTGATCCAAGGGCAGGGGGGCAGAGAGCCAGAGAATTTGTGTGTGTGTAAGGCAGCAGTTTGATCCAGGGGGAGGGGGGCAGAGAACCGGAGCATTATGTGTATAAGGAATGTAAAATTCATGTTAGTGGTCCGCAGGATTCAAAATTGTGAGTTTAGTGGTCCTTGAGGTCCAAAACGTTGGTGACCACGACAAATGGTGGAGCGGCCCAAGTGCTCAGATTTCTACCCTAATCCAGAGGCCATGACATGTATAGTTGTTGTTGTTTGTCCAAAAACAGAATGGGAGGTGTGATTTTGTGGAACCCCCCCCCCCCCTCTTCGTTCTAGTTGCATAATCCCATCCTTGGTACTTGAAGTCTGCATAGGTGTTAACTCCTCATTTACATGGCCGAAACGTGTGCTTTGGCAAATTGCAGGGTAGAGATGTTAAAACATTATTATAATTGGAAGACTGGTTGGTGTTGAAGGTCCCCTCGCATGTTGGTGGCTGGTTGTTCCAGTTTGATGTAGCTGGACTCTTTTGCACCTCCTGTAATCCAGTTATCCAAAATGTGCGGCTCATTGTCCTCCAGAGCTTGTCCCCTTTTTTCCATAAGATGTAGGAGGACTGCTGAGCCATAATCTCTACAATTTGCCCTTCTATGTTGGGCTGTTCGTTTGTTGAGGGGTGACTTCATCTCCCCAATGTACAGGTCTTTGCATTCCTCACTGTTGGACATGCAAGCTTCTGTTAGTGTATTGCTGGCTTTGAAAGTGTTTTTTTTTTTTTTTTTTCTCTAAAACTCCAGCTATGTACAGGATACTATTTTAATATCTCTACCCTGGAGACTTGACAGCAATTCACACGTGCATCGTGCATTCCGTCGACTCAAAGGATTATCACCTATGCAGACCTTCACACCAAGGATGGGATGATGTAACTAGAACTGGGCGGTTCCACAACTTTCACACCTCCTGTCGTGTTATTGGGCAATCAACATCTGCCTTGACACGTTCCATTGTGATTGGATTAAGTTGTCCTGGCTCCCTGTGTTGGATATAAATGGTAGGGTATGTTCCTGGCACTCTTCAGAATAGAAGAAGTGGCTTGGAGAAGTTATGAACATCTTACAGGACATGTCCATTGTATGTGAGGAACTACGACTATCTATACCATGCCTTGGATAACTGAGAACCTTCACAGACATATTATTATAGTTGTTACAATTTTATATTTCTCTAAGGTTTGTATAGATCTCCCTTTTTTTTTTTTTTTTTTTTCTTTTTTTTTTTTTTTTTTTTTAATTGGCTTTTACTGCTAATATTCCATGTGTGCTCAACTTTCATTTTTGTGTTTATTTTCTTATTTAATTTATCCTCGTTTAAAGATATTTGGTTTTTATTTTATAGGATACTTTTTAACAGCACTTACCGCTATTCATTTTTTAATTTTATTAACTGTTTATTTTTCTATTTCTGCAATACTTACATTTTATTGTTGTTGTTTGTGGTAGTGGTGGTTGTTCTTGGCTTAAGATAAGTATTTTTAGTTCTTTTTTTATAAATATTTTTCAGTTTTAAACTGGGATTATTTTGTAGGGATGTGTTTCAATTCTTCCATTAAAGCAGTTTATAAAAGTATTAACAATCACAAAAACTATGATAATAAAAAAAAGTTTTATTAATATTGTGTGTGTATGTGTGTGTGTGTATAGATAGATGTTTTATTGCTGATGACAGTATAAAATATATTTTTAATAGTATACTGTTTGTGATTTGTTAATACATTTTATAAGCTGCCTAAATGGAAGAATTTAACGTATCCCTAACAGGAGATCAAAATAAATTCCATGGAAGAGTTATAAAATTGAACTAATTAAAAAAAAAATAAATAAATATATATATATATATATATATATATATATATATATATATATATATATATATATTGTTGACCTGTGTTTTCTTGTATAAGTACTATTTTATGCAATTTATGGGTTCTATTTATGTTTTCACACAAGATTTATGGTGTTTTCAGTGCATATTCACACATTATATATATATATATATATATATATATATATATATATATATATATATATATAAATATTTTTTATTAAGTGGATTTATCATGTATGAAAACCTTTATAAACCTCTTAGAGTGTTTTTATAAAGGGAGGGCCTAGTTACACCTACATATGCACATTTCCACATGTAAGTGGGCCCTTACCACCATTATAACACACTTTATGACCTACTACTCCAACTTTTTTATTGTATTTTTTTTCTTGGGACCCCTTTTTATACTTTTTCATGCGTTGTTGCGCACACACATCACCAGACAGGTTTTTTTTTTTTTTGTGCCGTACAGCAGCCTATTCATTTAAATTGGCAGGGAACAACGCATGCTATGCCATGCTGCAGGTACATGACGGCTGCTGTACACGTGTGCTAAGGTGCTATTCTGGTGTTTGTTTTGGCCCTGAGGATTTGCTTATTAATTGGACTTTGTTCGCACCTCTGGTGCTTTTCACATCTGTTGCCGTTCATCCCTATGGAACGGCGGGCGTTCTGTTTGAATTGTCACCAAACCGTTAAAACACAGAGGAGTGAATGTAGCCGTATTGCTGGGGGATGTTTTTATTGTAGTGTTTTTAACATGTGGTTGTTTGTTTTTAATTTTATTACTTGCCCTTTCCCTTTCTATCTATATATATATATATATTAATTGTGATTATTTTTTTATGTTTGCATGGCTATTATTGCTTTAGTTATTTTATGTTATTAAATACCTTTTGAATATATTAGACCTGTATTCAGGTTGTTGCATGGCCAAAGTGAGTTGTTCGAAACCCCTAACCCCCCCCCCCTTCGTGACAGCTGGTGGGGGATCCTCTCTTCAGGTTGTAACATGTCCAAAGGGATCCTCTTCCCGCTGTCAGATTTTAAAATCGGTGGGGCTCAGCCCAAGCAGCCACATCGTTCGTTTACCGGAATATGTGAATGAAGAGACTACAAGTCCCATGTGCCACCGAGGCAGACAGTGAGGGTGCCCTCATAGTTCGACACTTCCTCCCCCAGCTTCAAGCTGACAGCCCATACAGAGGTAGGGGCAATAAAGATGGAAGGCAGTGTCTGCAGGAGCCTGACATTGCACCCACGATCCACTGATCGTGGGTGTAATGCTTTGCAGATGCATGTGAAAAAAAAATAATAAATGCGCACATAATAATAATTTATAATATTAATATAATTATTATTATAATTTTTCCCCCTGCAAAAATATTTTATTTTCAAAAAGATGAACTTGCACTTTTAATTTTTTTTTTTTTTTTTTTTTTTTTTTTTTTTTATTTTGTTGTGAATTCTGTGTTTAATATTTATTGGTTATTTGGTGATTTAAAACTCCTTTTTACTATAACTCATTTTTTTTTATTAAGTTTTTAATACTGAAGTAAAGGAATGGGCTGCAAAAACTTGCCTTAACCCTCGCTCCGGTTCTTTCCTCTTCTATCTGATATTCCTGGGTGCATGGTTGCACTTGCCATCCATGTACAGTGCAGAACTATTGGTGCTGCATTGTAGGTTACGACGTCTGTGTGACTGCTGGCCTGAGGCTACAGGGGGAAGAGACGGGGGGGGGGGGGGGGGGGTAGTGGTACAGATGGAGGGGAGCTGCTGGAGTGAGGAAAAACCTTTAAACTTAAAGGAGAAGTACAGCCAAAGCTTGTTTGGCTGTGGATTCGTTCTGCACTCCTGTGACCTGTTTTCAGCTGACAGCAGACTGCAGTCAGCTGACATCACAGAGCCGGTCCAGGCTCTGGGAAGATCATGACCACGTGGTCAGGATGCGCCCACGTGTCTGAACTAGTACCCGGCTCAGACTCTCAGCCAGCTGTTCCGCCCCCCTCCACAACCCAGTACTCCCGTGAGGGATGGGTGCGAAACGCGTCAGTTTCAGCTGTACCTGTGCCTCTGTTGGTATATGGATCAGTTTATATCAATAAAGGTATTATATTGGAGTGCGGCCGTCCAATTTAGTTTATTCTGCTAATTCCCGTGAGGGTGGGGTTGGAAGGGCAAAGCAGAGAGCAATGAGAACCGAGTGATTGGGGGTGTTTGATCGCTCGGTTCTCAGCCTTAGAGCCGGCAGTGGG
>JBBDGP010000228.1:2077500-2330000 GCA_037952835.1 Lithobates septentrionalis | reverse complement strand
ATGTACTACTCAATCTCCCTCATGACTACATTAGGTCCCATGTTCCAGTACCATCTGATGCACAGAATTTGTAACCGATCATCCATGCCATAGATTAATGGCTACTTCTGCCTAATGGCAAACAGCTAGAGATTGCTTTTCAGATTTTATTACTTAAAGTGGATGTAAACCCTCACATAATACCCAGTGACGTGAACAGCCTCAGATGATACACAGGGATGAAACAATTCTCCCTACATAAGTTTTACATGTATATCCGCTGTCCTCAGCTTTATATATTCTTTAGAAACTTCAAATCATGATAGAGATTTTCTCTTCCTGTTTAGCACCGAGTGTGAAATCTGGGCATACAGCCAAAGACAGCAGATTGGAGGAAAGGCACACACCCCCCTCTCCTCATAGGCAGAGACTCTCAGAGCCGGTTTGTGAATAGTTCAGCTTTTTGTTAATTTATATAGCAACCTACCAAGACACAAACTTCAAGTTGCTTTATCTCCCATCTTGGAGAATTTGTCAGAAGTTATCAGGCTGATAACAGAGCTACAGGACAGAAGCAAACACAAGGGACACAGTGCTTTAAAGAGAGATTTGAAAACACTACAGATATATGTTCTCAGCTCAAATGTCATAAATCGGGATTAAAGCGAAGTTTAACCCAAAAGTGGAACCTCTGCTTGTGCGCCTCACCCCCTTACATGCGACATTTGGCATGTATTTTTTTTATTGGAGGGGGGGGGGGGGGCGGGTACCTGGTTTTGACAGGTACTTTCTATCCCACTTCCGTCCTCTCGCTGCCTAGGCGACCCCATCTCTCCCCCTAGGTGACCCCTCCCTCTCTACAATCTTCTGGGACACGTCACAGGTCCCAGAAGAATGCCCGGCCACTAGGAGAGCGCAGCACGACTTGCGCATTTGCAGTGCACAACCGGCTGTGAAGCGTCAAGCTTTCACAACTGGGTGCCCACACTTGTGATGACGGCGCCGCAGGGAGGAGGGGGAGAGGAGCGGGGGTTCAGGCGGCTGCATCGCTGGACCGTGGGACAGGTGAGTGTCTACTTATTAAAAAAGTCAGCAGGTACACTTTTTGTAGCTGCTGACTTTTAATAAACTGAAAAACGAGTGGAACTCCACTTTGTATAAAACTCACAAGTCATAGCTCTTTGCTGAATCCTGAATTTACACTGTACAAATAGAGCAATGCAATTTTCTCTCCTTATCAATCATACCGTCACGTACACACAGAGGATGCCATTTACAAGTTTCTGAAAGAATCCAGAGGACGGCCAGCTTTATATGCACAGCATATCTTCTTCCGTTCATGTACAGATTTCCAGTTCAGGTTTTGCACCTATCCCTTGGTAATTCAGACCCTCCTGGGCAAACACAGTCAGGGCTCTTGAGCCTGGGGAACAGACAAGTCCTGTCTGTGGAGGCTGACAAGCAATAGGCTTGGACAGCCCGATAGTCAGGATTTTAATTGTGTAGTGAGTGCCAGGATTTGGTTTTTTTATAGTTTTTTTTTTATAACGGTTTGGTTCACTGTATAGAACTTGTAAATGGCACAAAAACAAACAACTGTGTGTCATTACATTGCTGGACTGGTATCTGTGACTGAGGGTGTGCTCACCCTCCTTGCTACCCATCTCCTCAGCTCACAGTATGTAAAATGGATAACGTATCAACGTGGAACTTGTTGTATATGATGTATCATGCGGTGTTTGAAAATGGTATTTGAACTCAACATAAGAAAAAAAATAAACCCAGCTCAACCTGAGAAAATTAAAAAAAAAAAATTAGCCAGAGATTTCTTTTCAGATTTTATTACTTAAATAAAACTCACAAGTCACAGCTCTTTGCCGAACTCTGAATTTACACTGTACAAATACAGCAGCGTCGTGTCCTCTCCTATTCATGTACACACAGAGGACGCCGTTTACAAATTTCTGAAAGAATCCAGAGGACGGGCAACTGTATATGCACAGCATGGCTTCTTCCGTTCATGTACAAATGTGCAGTTCGGGTTTTGCACCTCTCTTGGTAATTTAGACTCGCCTGGACACATAGTCAGGACTCTTCAGCCTGGGGAACAGACAAGTCTTGTCTGTTAGAGCCGAAAGGTTGGTGGAAAGCTGTCAGATGGTGCATCTGGAGGCTGACCAGCAATAGGCTTGGGCAGCCTGAGAGTCAGGATTTTGATTGTGTAGCGAGTGCCAGGAAACGTCTAGGATTATTATTTTTTTTTTTTTTAACTCCGTTTGGATCACTGTACAACACATGTAAATAGCACAAATAAAACATACCACTGTGTCACTACATTGCTGGACTGGTATCTGTGGCTGAAAGTGTGCTCACCCCAGGGAGGTTGGTACCTGCTACCTATCCTCAGATCACAGTATGTAAAATGGATAATGTAGCAATGTGGATCTAATTTTTTAGGACGTTTCATGCTGTGTGTGTGAAAATAAGGGGGTAGGGGCCTAGCTTATATTTGAACTCAGCATAGGAAAAAAATAAACACCGCTCTTATAACCTGAGAAAAAAAAAAAAAGCCAAAGATTTCTTTTTAGATTTTATTACTTAAATAAAACTCACAAGTCACAGCTCTTTGCCGAACCCTGAATTTACACCGTACAAATACAGCAGCGTCATTTCCTCTCCTGATCAAGCGTACCTGTTACGTACATACAGAGGACACCGTTTACAAGTTTCTGAAAGAATCCCGAGGACGGGCAACTGTATATGCACAGCATGGCTTCTTCCGTTCATGTACACATGACAGGTACACTTGCAGCCTGTAGGTTAGAGAGGGTTTTTTTTAAAAGGGACAGCACAGAGCGTCCTCCCGAGGAAGCCATCGTTACCCAGTAATGTTTGCAAACGAATAGGCAGATGTCTGAAGCCACTGGAACAAATTCTTTACGCAGGTGCAAACAGAATCATGAAAAAAAAAAAAATGCTAAAAAAAGGAAAATTTTTATCTTTTCAGCATCAACGGGGTTCATATAAAATCAGTAAGAAGTATGCCTCCACCCAGAGCTGCTGATCGATTATTGGTGAAGCCCCATAAGGTGCCCCCATGTCCGCAGAACTCCTGCCCAGCTGGATACTGATTGGGAAAATGAGTCCTATTAGTGCCACCCCATCTACAGGACACACCCGGGCGTATGGTCTGACTATGGGACGGTTATGTGCAGACTGGCAGGAACTGCGTCACTGGACACATGGAAAAGCAAAACCAGAGCGACGTCCATCCCCCACAGCCTTAGATACAACCCCCGGGCTCGGCACTGAAATTCTGAATAAAAGTATTTGTAGAGTTCCAGAAGTCTGTAATAAATAATGAAAATCACTGCGGACTGTGCTCTGCTGTGTAAAATAGATTTTTTTTTTCTCTTTGTACAGCAAACAAACAATGACAAAGAAGAGAGCAAAAAAACTGATCTCGCTTTCGTTTCAGATGTCACTCGGTGTGGCCAAGTGGTTGCATATGTTCAGATTGAACGCCGGGACGAGCCGACTCCTGGAAGCCTTTGGGACAGTCCGTGGTAACGTCACGTGACGCCGTGTCATTGCGGTGCCTGGCCTTCCTGTGGCTGATCTTGTTGTGGAGGAGGAGGAGGGGGGTCTTGTGCGGCAGGCCTGGGTGCTGGGGGTCGCGGGACCACCTGCGGCTGTCTTTGCCGGTAAGCGATGACTGTCCCCAGGAGTAATGCGATGATGGTCATGAGATAGAGGTCCCATTCTGGCCCCAGCAACTGATCCATATCAACATGAGACATGACTTCCTTCACCTGATGGAAGAACAGAGGAAACATATTAGAAGCAGGGACTGGGGGTTATGCTAAGACTCATGTCAGCAAATTTCACACTAAACAAAAGAAACAATAATCCGAAAAATTACAGCTCAGTCTTTAGTTTGCAGTGGCTGAGCGGGTTAGATACAACCCTAATAAAAGGTTATTAACCACTTAAGGGCTGGGCCTCTTTTTGAGATTTGTAGTTTACAAGTTAAAATCAGTTTTTTGCTAGAAAATTACTTAGAACCCCCAAACATTTATATAAATATATATTTTGGCGCAAGCGCAATTTTTTTTTGGAAAAAAAGACACTTTTTGTAATTAAATAAGACAACAGTAAAGTTAGCCCAATTTTTCTCTATATTGTGAAGGATAATGTTACGCCGAGTAAATTGATACCCAACATGTTACGCTTCAAAATTGCGCCCGCTCGTGGAATGGCGACAACCTTTGGCACTTAAAAATCTCCATTGGTGATGTTTAAAAATGTCTACATGTTACCAGTTTTGAGTTATGGAGTGGGTCTTTTGCTAGAATTATTGCTCTCGCTCTAACGATCGCGGCGATACCTCACATGTGTGGTTTGAACACCGTTTTCATACGCGGGCGCGACTTACGCATGCGTTCGTTTCTGCGCGCGAGCTCGGCGGGACGGGTCGCTTTAGAAAATATATTTTTTTACAATTTTTTCTTATTTATTTTTACACTGTCCTTTAAAAAAAAAAAAAAATATGTTTGGGTCACTTTTATTCCTATTACAAGGAATGTAAACATCCCTTGTAATAGAAAAAAGGCATGACAGGACCTCTTTAATGTAAGATCTGAGGTCTTAATGTAAGACCTCAGATCTCACATTTAGACTTAAATGCAATAACAAAAAAAAAAAAGAAATCCCCTTTAAGGGCATTGGGCGGAAGTGATGTTTGACGTTGCTTCCGTCATCCAGTGATATGGAGCCGAGTGTGGGCCATCTTTCCCTCACCTCGGCATTGAGAGGACCCAATCTTTTCTCAAACTGAATCACAAAGGGAACCTAATGGGTTAGTCCTCTGCATTGTGTAAAAAGGCTGTTTGATCCTGTCTTCTCTGATCCTTCCCTTCTTCCACAGTCCCCAATCCATCTCCTGATAGAACAGAGCCTTTGGAATCAGGCTGCACATGCTCAGTTTGGTGTGTATTGCTAGAGAGTTTTTTTTTTTTTCTTGGGAGAGTGCATGTGATCAGGACTGTCCAGACAGAGGGTCAGGGGTCCTGCAGCCTCATAGAACAGTCAGAGGAGAATGAAAACTTCTACTACAAGCTTAAACCAGACACTGATAGAAGTCACAAGACTGCTATATACTGCTGATGAGAAAATGTATTTAGCAGTTTATATTTACAAAAATAGTTGTATTTCCATGTTCTGTGTGAGACCAGATATAGAGAATGCAGGATCCTGGGTTTAGCAACACTTTAAGATAGATGCGGTCTGTTTCTACTATATCTCTTCTGAGTCCAATTATAGGAGCAGATAAACAATTCCCTCTCCTAACTGAATGCTAAATCCAGAAAATGTAATCTAGAGTTGCTGTGTATTAGCTCAGTTGGCGGGTGGGCACACAGATATAGGTCACACAATACACACCCCAAAATGATCATAATAGAAATCAGAGAAGGAATGGTCTGCCTGGTCATAAGCAGGAGGTCACAGACTCCACTCTTGGTTACATGCACAGACTCTGCACCTACCTTGGGCTACTCACATTCACCTACATACATACATGTGTGCGACTTACATTCAGTTCCTGCAGATACTGCGTAGCGTACAATACTCCAAGTTTACAGAGCGCCAGGAAGACGGGGACCTGTGCGTCCGGGCTGGCCTCGGCTGCCATGTCATAGAACCTCTTGGCCAAATGAATGTCCTGAAAAGAGGAGACAAAGAGCGAGAGAAACTGTTAAGGCTGAACTGCTAAATGTGAGAAAAGTCCTGGATAGCCGCACTCAAAATGATAATAGCCTTTATTGATAAAAACAACAAAAATACATGCCACCGCAAGAAGTACAGGGAAGCTGACGCGTTTCACACTATAATTACTGCTTAATCATAGCAAGGCTGAACTGCTGGAAGGTATAAAAAAAAAAAAAAAAGAAAAAAAGACAAAACAATGCAGCTCTGTTTTCATTAACACATCATTAGGTGCATTTTTAATTTTTTTTTATTCAAACACCACAAAGTACCAGAATGTGGCCTGGCATCCATCCCTGTACAGAGCTCAGAAGCCAGTTATAAGGCAATGCAAGGAACGTTATATCTGTTAGGGCTCGTTTACACTTGCTTCAAAACAAGGCTTCGGACATGCTTTTTTAGGGCTCATTTACACTTGCTTCGACTTCAACACACATTAAAGCGCCTACCGCTTCAACATGCTTTTTTGATGCTTTAGCGATGCTTCGTGGTGCTTTTTTGAAGCTTTGGCAGATGCTGCGTGTGTGTGTGTACACACACTATATATCTCATACCTGCAATACCTCCAAAACAAAGCGAAGCTAAAGCTGAATTAAAGCTTCTCAAAATCTTCAGGTGCTTCAAGCAAGCTTTGTCAAAAACTTTTATGGAGGCTTTGAAGCACCACTAAAAAGGGACATGGGGTTATTTTATTTAGTAAAATAGTGACAGGCGTTCAGAGAGCTTTAAAAAGAAGTGTGCCATAAGCCATGTTTTGAAAAGCAAATGAGCCTATAGAGTCCACAATAAACAATGGTAAAATATATATATATATATATTTTTTTTTTTTTTTTTTTCACAGGCACAATTTTAGATTTTCTCGGGTATTTACCAAGCTATAGTTCTATATTGGATATGGGCTGAAAGTGCACACTAAGGTTTAATTTGAGGGTAAGTACATCCAAATCAGAGGAAGGGTTTAGGAATTACAGCTCTTAAGAAGCGCCATCCCCCCTTTTTCAAGGGACCAAAAGTAATTGGACAATTGAATCAAAATTGGTTTCATCGCCAGGTGTGGGCTACTCCTTCGTTATTTCATCATCAATTAAGCAGATAAAAAGGTCTGGAGTGGATTTTAAAGCCTCGTAAAACACTGTTCGAATGTTGGCAGGGGATTGTCTGTTGATAGACTGTTGTCCTAAAATCTTACCGTTAGTACGCTCCTTTTGACAATTGTTGTCCAATTCTTCGGCCAACAAATGTTGGAAGACAGGCTAGTAAATTTTCAGTGGCCAACGACTTGAAGTCAGATTTTCGTATGGTCGGTACACAAATCCGTCACACAAAAGTCGAAAGTACAAACACGCATGCTCGGAATCAATGCTCACCAAACACGAAATTAGCAGAAGAGAAGGGGCCCAAAGGGTGGCGCTCAAGAGCTGAAATTCATTCAATTGGATTGTTTCGTTTTAATTTCATTCTGGTGGCATTCAGAGCAAAAAGTATGAAAATTGTGCCTGTGTACAAATATATCCATGCTCCAGAGTCTGGTTCGTGGCCAGTCGCGGCACACTGATTCGTGCCTCTGACATGCCAATCATTTCACTCATTTCTCTGTCATGTACCGCGCTCCGATTCAAATCCAGTCGCATCTGTGATGCACCGATTCGGTCCGGCGTCCCCCAGTTGTCTTTTGGCCTCATTTCATTCCATGCTCCACAGTCCGGTTTGTTGTCAGTCGCAGCCGCAGCACACTGAGTCGTGCCTCTGCCATGGCAAATCATTTCACAGTGCTGCACTCCGATTCGAACCCAATCGCATCCACGATGCACCGATTCGTTCCGGCGTGCCCTAGTTGTTTTTGGCCTCATTTCATTCCATGCTTCACAGCCCGGCTCGTTGTCTGTCGCAGTCGCGGCGCACCGATTTGTGCCTCTGTCATGGCAAATCATTTCATTTTCATGTACCTATCGCTCCAAGTCGAATCCAGCCGCTTCCGATACACACCAACTCGTTTCGGCGTGTTTTGTTTCATTTTTACACCGTGCTCCACAGTCCGGTTCGCTGTCAGTCGTAATCGCGGTACACCGATTCGTGCCTCCGTCATGTCGATCATTTCACCTACCTGGCATTCCGATTCACTCGCGCCAGCAATGCACCAATTTGCACTCAACATTTCACTCTTACAGGTGTTACTTGCATGTTGCCTGTCTTTACCTCAGGTTCGACAGCCGCTTTGTGTCGAGTCATTCGTGCATCTTCTAGTATCTCAGCATGGCTCCACTGATTTTGGATGGCAGTTGCCTCTACGAAGCAACAGTCCAAAAAAAAAAAGAAGAGGAAAAAACAAAAACAAAAAAGGAGGGATAGAAAGAAAAAAAGAAAAAAAAAAGAAGGGGAACAGCCACGTCTTTCTACGTCAACCCTAATATAGGTTCCGGTCGATCACGTTTCGACCTCAAAAACAAAGGACTTCGCATCTAGGGCACAAGTCACCCAGAGCCGTGTCACAAGCCGGCAGCAAAGACCTCACGTCAGCTCCTCTATCACCTTCCCCGGTTTCAGAAAGCGGCAGTGTGCAGTTCCTCAGGGGATGGATTATCCCCAAGTTGACAGCGGAACCGAGACGCTGGCGTGTGCCCTTCCCTGCTACGGCCAGGAAGGCCGAGCTCTTCAGGCTCCTCTTCCCTCCTCCAGCCACAGATGGGCTCAGCACCCAGCAAGCGTCTTTCCCATCTATAATCTGCCGCTATCCCTCAACCCCACTCCATGGTGTCATCCTTGTCTAACAAAGTCACGGACGTTCAAGCCAGAGTAGCACTCTTGGAGGGTCGCCCGGCCACGGCCATCCCTGACTCTGTCACAGTCCAGGTTCTGACACCCCCTCCTGCAGGTACCACAGGGTAAAGTTCCCCTATCTCCCCAGCTCACTTGATCCCAGCCAACATCAGGAAGGACATTCTGGACGACAAGGATGTCAACCTTGCCTACCTCCTCATTTCGGTCCACGACCTGGCAGAAGATAAATCTTATGCCTAGGGAGACGCATCAGTGGATTTTGCATTGGCCTTTGGGATGCCAAGGGATGTCCTGTGCTCAGCCAGTCTCAGCAGGAGGAAAGAGTTGGACCTGTATCTCCACACCGTGGTGGACCTCGGTTATGAATATGGAGGGTTCACGTTTTACGATCATCACAGTTCTTTTTCTTTTAAGCTTCTACCCATCCACCCCTCCTCTGGTGCTGGCATGGCATTAAATGGAAGGAGTCATATTACTTCGCTACCAAGCTGACCTTTGGCTCTAAGAGTAGCCCCTGGCTCTTTGACACTTTCGCACAGTCCCTCACCCGGATACTGTCGCACCAAGCTCAGTGTCAAAAAGTCATCTATTACTTGGATGACTTCTTGCTAATTGAACAGCCCGGTGTGCTCCCAGGAGACCTCGATAGGTTAAGAGTTATCTTTGGGAATCTCAATATACTCATTGTGGAACACAAAGTGGAAGGCCCAACACACTCCATCTCCTTCCTCAGAGTCAACCTAGACACTCGCTCCATGCAGGCCATCCTCCCCCTCGATAAACTGACCTGCATCAGGTCAGTTCTTCAAGACTTCACCCGTACACAGGGGTGTACTAAGAAGCAGCTTCAATCCCTCTCGGGAATGCTCAGTTGTGCAATGCAAGGGTCGATCTTTTATTTCACGCCTCCTGGTCTTCCTCTCCCAGACACAGGACCCCGATCAGATCCTTCGCTTAGACGCCGTGGCGGTGGCTGATCTGTCAATGTTGGAGGAGTTCCTTACTAGTTGGAACGGAATATCCATGTTTACACCATCAATATCGCCCCGATCACTGCAGGTAGTGACAGATGCCGCAGCCTCCACAGGCTTCGCTGCAATTTTTGGCCACCATTGGTTCGCGGGATCATGGCCCCCAGAGATACTCATAATCCCTGGGTTTACCTGGTCTTCCTCTCCGTTTGAACTTTACCCGATCGCGGCAGCCGCTCAGCTATGGGGTCATATCCGGACTGGTCGAACTGCAGCTTCACCACCGACAACTAGGCCATGGCCGATCTTATTAATAAAGGCAGGTCCAAGTCGCTCCCGATTATGTCCTACGCAGGCCGCCACAACTATCTCTACAAACACGGAGTTTAACGCCCACTGCACATTTGTCCTGGGCAAGTGCAACCTCGCAGCAGGCGCACTGCCCCGCTTTAATTGAATTTCTTTTCAGCAGAAATTCACAGCGCGACCCAACTCATCAATCAGTCTTAATCCCGCGATACGCTCAAATACTACCACACAGCCTGGAACGTATTCAACAAATTCCTAGCATCCTGCTCCGCGGCAACGTCAACAGACACCAAGCACATGCTGGCTTTTATCATGTTGCCATAATCGATTGGCCCCATCTCATAACACTATCCAGCTATACTTAGCCGGCATCCAACACTTTCTGGCTTTACGAGATCCTGCAAAACCATCCTTGTTCGCATCCCATGCGATTCGAGCCATCCTACGTGGCGTTTAGAAACAACAACCATAACCAAAGCCAAGCATCTGCCTATAACGGGTGCCATCTTCAGGGATTTGTCTTTATTTTCTATTTCTACGTTTGGCCTTCTCCCCAGCCTGGTCATAGAAGCTGCCATCTACCTAACCTACTACGGGTTTTGCGGCCTAGCGAGGTTACCTGCAGCAAGCCTGCCAGCCAAGTTCTGTGTAGACATCACCTGGTTCGCTACCAAGACCATTTCATCCTCCGCCTCGCAGTATCCAAAACCCAACAATCAGGCTCCGGGGTAGACATCCATCTCTTCAAAACAAACAATGTCGGGTGTCCAGTAACGATACTCGACCGCTGCTTACTGTCACTCCTACCAGAGCAGTCAAACTCTAGTCCCCTACTACCTTTCCAATACAACCCTTCATCAAGTACATGAGGATTCTTCTACGCAACCTTCACCTCAACCCCAGTCAGTACCCCGGTCACTCATTCCGAATTGGAGCGGGTCCCAGATCACGTTATTAAGAGATTAGGCAGGTGGAAGTCTGCCTGCTTTGCCTGGTACATCCACAATCCTCAAGGAAAAAAAAAATGGCACGAGCATTCACCAAGCTTGCGCAATGACTAAAGCTAAACTAATAAAAGCTACACCCCTACCTAAATGTTTTTGCCCCCTTATTTGGTATACCGACCAGGGCACACTTCTGGTCCATTTCATGTTGTAAGTCTTATGGCGAGTCTATGTTGTTCATATCCGTATCGGCCATACGGCTTCGACCATAAATTATATTATAATATATCTATATATATCTATATCAATATCAGTGTTAATTTTGGCAGCAAATTTCGATTTAGTTTTTGTCTTAGGACAAAAATGGCATTTTAGTTTTAGTCCCATTTTAGTCTTCTGCAATTGTTTTAGTTTTAGTCCTATTTAGTCGACTAAATTTCCAGTGCATTTTAGTCGACTAAAACTCATTTTAGTCGTCTGGAATCGAATGGGTGTAATTAAATTGTAATGCATTAGTTATCATTTCTCTACAATTTCCAAACTCATTATACTGCTGGAGTGAAAAATCTCATATGTTATTATTTAAGGTATTGAGGTATGAACATGCACTAAAGGCCAGTGTTAATTTTGAAGTCAAATTTCAATTTAGTTTTAAGCTGAGTCTTTTGGACTAAAATGCCATTTTGGTTTTAGTCGTATTTTAGTCATCTCAAATTGTTTTAGTCGTATTTTAGTCGACTAACATAGTATTCATTTAGTCGACTAAAATGTTTTAGTCATTTTAGTTGACAAAATTAACACTGATCTATCTATCTATCTACACATACATATACACATAGAGATATATCTATCTATCTATAACCTTCACAGGTGTGGTAGGACAGCACACAGTATATGTCCTAGTGCCAGCAATCAAGCCTTCCCAAAGGCCATATATAAAAGAAAAAGTCCAGGGATTGATGCACTTGAAATATAATAATTTCACATGTAATAAATTACATACTTTTCATGTCGTTCCAATAAATATTCATGTCGTTTAAATATTAAATAAAGAATTTTTAAGCAAAATAAGGGTCAATGCCCATCAATGCAGCCTTATCAGTGCCCATCTGCAGCCTTGCCATTGACCATTAATGAAGCCTGATCAGTGCCCATCTGCAGCCTCACCATTCCCCATCATTGCAGCCTAATCAGTGCCCATCTGCAGCCTTGCTCCTCGCTGCAGCCTAATCAATGCCCATCTGCAGCCTTGCCATTGCCGAAATAGTCAGAGCCGAATCTCCTGTGTACTCGGCTCGGCGTCACGCCCAGTCCCGCCCCTTGGCCCGGACCCTATGATGGACATAACGCCCGTCCAATGCCGGGACGCCAATGCTAGGAGCCGTCCAGGGGGAGGGACTGGGCAAGACTGCGAGCCGAGCTGAGTACACAAGAGATCCGGCTCGGTCTATTTTGACGGCGCTCTTCCCTCCAAGGCAGCCTATATCGGCGTATAGCACCCACACGCGATTTTCCCCCTATTTTAAGAGGGGAAAAGTGCATGTTATACGCTAATAAATACAGTATGTAATTTATTACATGTGAAACTAATACATTTTAAGTGCAGCAATCCCTAGATTATAATTTTTTTTTGCTTTGCTTTGTTCCCCCCTCTTCTTTTTTAGTCACATGCTGTATAAATGATCTCACTCCTCACTGACCTGTTTGATTCCCAGACCCTTCTCATGCATGTATCCCAGGTTGAACATTGCCTGGGCACTGTGTTGCTGCTCCGATGCCAGTCGGTAATGAATGAACGCCGTCTCGTAGTCTATCTCTGTCCCGTAGCCGTAGTAATGATAGTCACCCAGCTTTAGCCGGGCCAGCGTGTACCCTGCAGGACACCAAGACACAAATTACTGCAATTTCATTTCCTATGAAATTACTCAGATGTAAGGCATATAAGGTGTATGTCCAGCCAATACTTTCTTTTAAGTTTTGAATAGAGTGGGAGCGATTACAACCTGTCAGCTTTTGATATCTAGTGCTCTGTAAGGGCTTGTTAATAGACATGGTGCCCTCTGAAGAGTAATGTGCACTCAGATCGCTCTTCAGGGGGTATTTAACAGGTGATGAGGAGGTGCCTCCTCGCTGCATAGCATATCAAACCCGACACCAGTGTGCTACAACAGTGTGGTTTGCAAGGCGCTCCCATCCAAAGCCCCGCATGACAGAGGGATCATTTTTCCCACTCCACTATGCAAAGCATCGCAGCTGCGGCAAATGTACACCTCCATCCGCCACGCTGGTAGCTTAAAAAGGTGGAGCAATAGAAAAACATAGCTCAATGGCATGTTTCTATCACCCCCCATCCACAAGTGTTCACAGAGTCTCAAGCCCCGTCCACACCGGTCGAATGTCGGGTGGCATTGGCCAGTCCAACAGAAATCAGCCAACATTCGGCCCGTGTGTACTGCAACCGGTCCAACAAAAGCCGGCCGTTGGGGGCATGACCGAAAAAGGTCTACTGATTGGCATCGATCTCAGCCAATTGCTGTGAGCACTGACCAGGGTGTTCTGGTGGTGGGGGCTTTCCCCTGTCAAAACACAATAGCTCAGTGGGGGAGATCACTGTACATAGATCGCATAGTTAGTACAAGATCTCCTTCTGAGCTCGTCCGTTTTTTCTTCATGGGTAGAATGAAAAAAAAAACAAAAAAAAAAAGCTGTCAGTGTGTACCAGGCTTTAGAAAGATTTGCCTTCACTTCCTGTCCAGGTGAGAACAGTTTTATTAGACAGGAAGTGAGGGGCAATGCTCCAATAGCAACACAAACAGTAGGGTGAGGCCAAGAACCGTCAGCGTTATATTTATCGGTGTCCCTCTTGCACATTTCCCTTCACTTCCTGTCTGGTGGTAGTACACGAGGGAAAATCGCTCTAATGGAGCCCCGATTAGCAATAAAACACCAAAGCGGGTTTTAATCCTTCCCCACACCATCAAAAAATTTAAAACAAACCCAGTTTGGACTGGACATACGCTTTCAATGGCAGAGACACCATCATGTAAAATATCTGCACTAACCTTGAGCGGCGGCTCGGTTCCAATGTAGCAGAGCTCTTGGGAAAGTCTCATTCTCACCGACCAGAGAGGCTTCTTCTGTGGACAGAGATGCAGAAGGTTAAACCTCTGAAGCTGTGGGGGAGGGGCAGCACATGTGACAAGGAACATGCTGATAGGAGGAGAAACTATAGTGACAGACAGATGGGCTGCTGTCCAATCACAGAGTGGGGGCTGGGAGATGACCAAGCATTATTGCTTAAAGTGGTTGTTAAGCCACTCTAACCTGTAATAACACCATCAGCACTTCCTCCTATTGCAGTGTCCCCCTCGGTATGTGATTTATAAGAGTAAATACTGCAAATACCTAATTTCACTGCCGAGACTGCGATCACATGACTGGCCAGCTTTCTCCTTTCCTCTTCTGAGAGATGCAACGGGCGGGGCTGAGATTCACCTGCTGACGTCAGTTCTCGAGGGGAGGAGGAGAGAGCTGGCTGGTCATGTGATCGCAATCTCGGCTGTGGAATGAGGTATTTGCAGCATTTATATTTATAAAATCACACACAGAGGGGACCCTGCAATAGGAAGTAGTGCTGATGGTGTATACAGGTTAGTGTTATGAGAGCAGCAGGATGGGGGAGGGGTGGCACTGTCACGAGCTGAGAGGGGAGGGGGGAGGAGGACACAGGAACAGAGAGGAGAGAAAGCACATAGCAGGCTGCTGATGACAGAGGCACGTAAACTGACCACGGTGTCAGGCTCAGCAGCCATCATACACCGTGGTCAGTTTACAGAGGGGAGGGCAGAAATAGCCAGGTTTTTTTCAGTGTTACAGGGGGCCAAATGACACAGGACAAGCACTGTGTCATATAACATGCTTTAAAAGGAGCAGGATCAATTTTGTATTGTTTTTTGGGTTAAACACTTTAACCGCTTGCCGACCGCCCGCTGTCGATTGACGGCAGCGGAATGGCACTCCTGCGCGAATCGTTGTAGCTGTACGGCGGACACTTTAAGGAGTACAGGGTGTGTGCCCGCCATGTGACGTAGGAGCCCGTGCGCGTGGCCGGCGGCTACCCTTGATTGCTCCTGAGAAGGAGAGAACGGAGATCTGTCAATGTAAACAGAGAGATCTCTGTTCTGTCAGGGGTGAGGAGAGCAATCTGTTGTTCCTACTGCTTAGGAACAACAATCGGTCTCCTCCTCCATGCAGTCCCCCCCCCCCAAGTTACAATCACTCCCTAGGACACACAATTAACGCCTTGATCGCCCCCCTAGTGTTAACCACTTCCCTGCCAGTAAAATTGATACATTAATCAATGGCTATTTATAGCTCTGATTTCTGTATAAATGTCAATGGTCCCAAAATAGTGTGAAAGGTGTCCTGTCTGCCGCAATGTCACAGTCCCAATAAAAATAGCAGATCGCCGCCATTACTAGTAAAAATAAAGAAAAAATAACAAAAATGCCATAAATCTATCCCCTATTTTATAGACGCTATAACTTTTGCCAATCAAAATCAATCAATATACGCTTATTACCATTTTCTTTTACGAAAAATATGTCGAAGAATACATATCGGCCTAAACTGATGAAGAAATTTGTTTTTCTTATATATTTTTGGGGGATATTTATTATAGCAAAAAGTAAAAAATATTGTTTTTTTTTTTTCAAAATAGTCCATCTTTTTTTGTTTATAGCGCAAAAAATAAAAACCGCAGGAGGTGATTAATACCGCCAAAAGAAAGCTCTATTTGTGGGGGGGGGGGCATCAATTTAGGTTGGGTATAGCGTCGCACGACTGCACAATTGTCAGTTAAAGCGACGCAGTGCCGTATCGCAAAAAAATGGCCTGGTCAGGAAGGGGGTAAATTCTTCGGGGGGGCTGAAGTGGTTAACTGCAGGAGAGAAAAGTCAGGTCACCAGCCTGGCTCTACTGTGTACTGATAATAAAAAAATCTCAGGACTGGATAGACAGAAAAACAAAGTCTTTGGCAGGTAAAACATCTTCTCTATTAGTACTTCTGTGTAATTTCACTGTTTTCCTGGAGTTTAGAGTTAGACTAAATTTGATCACCACTGTTTTTTTTATTTTTTGGGCTATAAACAAAAAAAAAAATAAAAATGTCTTCATCAATTTAGGCCAATATGTATTCTGCTATATATTTTTGGTTAAAAAAATCCCAATAAGCGTATATTGATTGGTTTGCACTAAAGTTATAGTGTCTTCAAAATATATGAATAGAGATAGAGATGATAGAGATGATAGAGATAGATATGATATAGAGATAGAGATGATAGAGATAGAGAGATGATAGAGATAGAGAGATGATAGAGATATAGAGATGATAGAGATATAGAGATGATAGAGATATAGAGATGATAGAGATATAGAGATGATAGAGATATAGAGATGATAGAGATATAGAGATGATAGAGATAGAGATAGAGATGATAGAGATAGAGATGATAGAGATAGAGATGATAGAGATAGAGATAGAGATGATAGAGATGATAGAGATAGAGATAGAGATGATAGAGATAGAGATGATAGAGATAGAGATGATAGAGATAGAGATGATAGAGATAGAGATGATAGAGATAGAGATGATAGAGATGATAGAGATAGAGATAGAGATGATAGAGATAGAGATGATAGAGATAGAGATGATAGAGATAGAGATAGAGATAGAGATAGAGATGATAGAGATAGAGATGATAGAGATAGAGATAGAGATGATAGAGATAGAGATGATAGAGATAGAGATGATAGAGATAGAGATGATAGAGATAGAGATGATAGAGATAGAGATAGAGATGATAGAGATGATAGAGATAGAGATAGAGATGGAGATAGAGATGGAGATAGAGATGGAGATAGAGATGATAGAGATAGAGATAGAGATGATAGAGATAGAGATAGAGATGATAGAGATAGAGATGATAGAGATAGAGATAGAGATGATAGAGATAGAGATAGAGATGATAGAGATAGAGATAGAGATGATAGAGACAGAGATAGAGATGATAGAGACAGAGATAGAGATGGAGATAGAGATAGAGATAGAGATGATAGAGATAGAGATGATAGAGATAGAGATAGAGATGATAGAGATAGAGATGATAGAGATAGAGACGATAGAGATAGAGATGATAGAGATAGAGATAGAGATGATAGAGATAGAGACGATAGAGATAGAGATAGAGATGATAGAGATAGAGATGATAGAGATCGAGATAGAGATAGAGATAGTATAGAATAAAATTCCAGTATATAGATATATACTGGAATTTTTTTTTTCATACTAGTAATGGGGCGATCAGCGATTTATAGCGGTACTGCGATATTGCGGCGGGCAGACACTAACTGATACTAGATACTGATTGCGATCAAAGGCTTAAACGTGTACCTAACCAGTGTTTTGGTTATACTGTGCGAGGTGCTTTTACTAAAGGGAAGCAATTGATTTTATTCCCTGCTTTGTGGGGGGGGGGGGGGGCAATCGATTATTTCCCCGCTGACAGGACAGAGCTCTGCCTTGTTTACCATAGACAGAGGCCTGTCTGGCCTGTTTTCCAGACAATCGGCAGGTGTCGGCAGTGATCTATTGGCTGCCACCTGCTGATTGGCATCTGCTGTGATTAGGCACAGCACAGGCAGATCGCTAGCGGCACGTGCCCCCTGCCTGGAAGTGTCAGATCACGTACCAAATATGTGATCTGGCGCAGCTGGGCCGCCTATCCAAGTAAAATGGTCGTCAAGCTGTTAAACCCAAAATGTGATATATTGCAGCTTACCAATCATTAGACGTGGTGGCTGCATTAGTTTTCTTTCTATTTTCCCTCTGTTTTCACCTGGTGATCTGGTCAGTAACACACCTCCTGTATTAAAGCGGCTCCACTCTGGATGAAGGAGCACAGGGTGCACCTTTGGACAGCAGCATTGTCAGTCTGGGGGGGGGGGGGGGTGTTTAGATAGACTAGCAGATTTGGATACGCTAACAAATTGGAGTAAAATTCCAGCTCACACTGCAGCTACATCAACACTTCTTTTGGGTAAAAACATTTTACATGAATAAATAAAACTGATCATTGGAATCACCCGTCAGTGGTAAAACGGTTTGTCTCATTCCTGCAATTGCTACATCTGCAAGAGAGCTTGTTCTGTTGAAAAATACTTACTAGGTGGATCACCAGGGGGAAAGCAAAAGAAAAAAAAAAAAAAAAAAAAAAACATTAAAAAGAACACTAATGCAGCCATGACAGCTAAGAACTGGTAAGCTGCGATATAATAAAGGTTTGCTTTTGGGTTTAATACTGCTTTAAATTTATACAGTAACCTGGACACAAATGTAATCGCTGAATGCATTTCAGTTTATTGATGTGCAGCAGATGGTGAATCAGACTCTCAGAGTCTATAATAAAACCGTAAACAAATTCAGGTCGTTATCACAGGGCAAAGGGCTTGTGAATGTGGAGATTAGCGGCATCTTGTTTACCAAATTCAGCTACTTTATTACCTTTGGCCGCTCAGACTAATGCACGCCTTCAAATGACTTGTAAGATACCAGGCACTTCTGCCTTGCAGCACTGGGGTCCCCGGTATTAATCCCAGCCAGGACACAATCTGCATGGAGTTTGCATGTTCTCCTTGTGCTGGGGTGGGCTTCCTCCCATTCTCCAAAGACATGCTGGAGGTTCATTGGCTGCTGTATAAAATGGTTTCTAGTATAGCTACGTATGCATGTAAAAATACAGCCCTTACACTGTAAACCTCCCCGAGGGCAGGGACCGATGTGTATGTACCGTAAAGCTTTGCATACATTATTGGCGCTATAAATGATTATGAATAATAAATAGGCGGAATATCAGAGATAATCCCAAATATGACAGGACTTTAAAGGCGTTGTAAACCCTTGTTTTTTTTTTTTTTTTAATTAAAACATGCCTCTACTTACCTACTCTGTGCAATAGTTTTGCACAGAGCAGTCCCAATCCTCTCTTTCTGGGGTGCCCCTGGCCCCTCCTCTTCATCTGGTGCGCCCACAGAAAACTGCTTTCCCTGGGGGCACCCATGCGTGCTCGCTCCTGAGTTCCGCTGCTGCGTCCATTGACACAGACAGCGGAACTAATCCCCGCCCCCCGTGTCACTGGATTTGATTGACAGCAGCGGGAGCCAATGGCTCCTGCTGCTATTAATCTGCCCAATGAGGAGAAGGACAGCGGATGGAGCCGCTGTGGGGGTTTGGGGGGAGCTGCAGCACAGAAGGTTTTTCACCTTCATTCATAGGATGCGTGAAGGTGAAAAACCTTGAGGCTCTACAACCACTTTAACCCTTCCTGCATTACACCTCATGTGTCTCACAACAGCAGACAATCCCTTACTCTGGTCCAGGATGAAGGCCGCGTTGCTCTGTGCCACCTCGTAGCCTTGTTCAGCCAGTAACAAGTACTGCACTACAGCCGTGTTGGCGTTTCCGTTCTTGTAGCTGTTATACGCCGTCATCAACCTCTCAGACCACCGGCCGCGCTCACACACGTTCTTGAACAGCTGGGCAGAGAAGAAGGAAGACAAGTGAAGAGCACTGAGAGCCCAAGACAGGATAACAGGCTGGAGAGTGCAGGGAAGCGGATACAACTTTATTAGGTCTTCTGACTGCTTCTTGTTATTGACCTTTTATCTACTGCACATTTAATGTCCCTTGAACCACTTCAGCCCCGAGACTCGTTTTGGGATTTGTTGTTTACAAGTTAAAATATATATTTTTTTTTGCTAGAAAATTACTTAGAACCCCCAAACATTATATATTTTTTTCCAGACACCCTAGAGCAGGGGTCTTCAAACTATGGCCCTCTCCAGATGTTCAGGAACTACAATTCCCATCATGCCTAGTCATGTCTGAATGTCAGCGTTATACAATGCCTTTTGGGATGTGTAGTTCCGCAACAGCTGGAGGGCTGTAGTTTGAAGATTCCTGCCCTAGAGAATAAAACGTCAGTCATTGCAATACTTTATATCACACCGTATTTGCGCAGCGGTCCTACAAGCGCAATATTTTTGGGAAAAAATACACTTTTTTGAGTTAAAAAAATAAGACAACAGTAAAGTTAGGACAATTTATTTCTATATTGTGCAAGATAATGTTACGCCGAGTAAATTGATACCCGACATGTCATGCTTCAAAATTGCGCCCGCTCTTGGAATGGCGACAAACTTTGGCACTTAAAAATCTCCATTGGCGACGTGTAAAAATTTCTACAGGTTACCAGTTTTCAGTTACAGAGGAGGTCTAGTGCTCCAATTATCGCAGCGATACCTCACATGTGTGGCTTTAACACCGTCTTCATATGCGGGAGCGACTTACGCATGCGTCGCTTCTGCACACGAGTTTGGTGGGACGGGGAGCTTTAAAAAATGTTTTTCTTATTTAATTTTAGCTTTTATTTTTACACTGTCCTTTAAAAAAAAAAATAATAATAACTTTGGGTCACTTTTTTTCCTATTACAAGGAATGTAAACATCCCTTGTAATAGAAAAAAAAAAAAAAAAAAGCACGACAGGACCTCTTAAATATGAGATCTGGGGTCAAAAAGACCTCAGGATCTCAAATTTACACTAAAATGCAATTAAAAAAAATAAATAAATAAAAAAAGTAAAAAATTCCCCCTTTAAGAGCATTGGGCGGAAGTGACGTTTGACGTCGCCTCCGCCCTCCAATGTTATGGAGCTGAGCGGGGGCCATCTTTCCCTCACTCGGCATCCATGCAGTGAGGGGAGCGGACGCGATCGTCTTCGCCGCTGGTTTCGATAAGCAGCGGAGACGACCGGAGCACGACGGGAGGGGGGCCCTCTCCTGCCAGCGATAAAAGTGATCTCATGGCGAATCTGCCACAGAGACCACTTTTACCTTAAAGAGAAATGCACGCCGCTTCTGAAAATACCGGGGTTATGGCAGCTAGCTACTGCCACAACAACCGTATTTAGCTTCAAATTACCGACGTACAGGTACGGCGATTTGCGCAAAGTGGTTAAATGGTTTGTTTATGCCAAGCTGGCCCAACAAACTATTTACTGCATTAACAGCTGCACTTCCTGGCTGCGCTGTATTAACTGTAGGTAGCCTCAAGTACTTACAGTATACAGTGCCGTGTTCCGGGCAGTGGGACATGAACTTTCCGTCTCACTCCCAGAACAAAATAGAGTCGGGCGCCATTCGTGGAAAGCTTTGTATTCTACGGACGAATACAAAGCTTTCTCTGATTGGCTGAAGCGGAGATCACGATGTCATCCACCTGCCTCTCCGCCCCATCAGAAGAAGCTTTGTATTCATGCATATAATGCAAACCTTTCCTGTGAACGGCTGGGCAGCTCTCAGCCTGACTATTTTGTTCCAGGAGTGGGACAGGAAGTCCCATTGCCGAAATAGTGTTGTATACTGTATATAGCTGAGGCTACTTACCATTAATACAGCTTGCCCAGCAAGCCCACCTATTATTGCAGTAAGAAGTTTGTGTGGGCCAGCTTGGCCAAAATGAACTACCGTATTTATCGGCGTATAACACGCACCTTCATTTTAAATTGAGGAAAGTTTCAGGAAACAAAACTTAAATTTAAAATAAAAAGAACTTCGAAACCAAATAAGGGTCAGCGCCCTTCAATGCAGCCTCACCAGTGCCGGATTATACCAAAAAGATAGAAGGTTGCCTGTCAGAGAGGACACCACATCCCATTTTATTATGAAGAATACATGAAAAAAAAAAACTACCAACTGTGGGACTTTTAAGGAGTCAATAAATGAAGAATATTAGTATTTTTTTAACTATAAAAAATAATTTTATTAATGTCAATAAAAAATAAATAATGGATAGCGGATTACACAATACGGGATCTCCTGTGTACTCGGCGCTCCTCCTGGAGCCGGTCCAAGAGGCGGGACTGTGTGTGACTTTGAGCGACGAGTACACAGGAGATCCCGGCTCTGTGTAATGCGGCGGCGCTCGCCCCCACCTTCCCCTCCAAGGCAGCCAGGTATCGGCGTACAACATGAACATGTGATTTGCCCCCTATTATCAGGGGGGGAAGTGCGTGTTATACGGCGATAAATACGGTATTTTCAGGGACATTAATTGTGGAGATTAAGGAGGCTTTAACCTTTACGAAGTCATTTCAGAAGATGGCAGGGACTCTGCACTCGGATAATGCGCAACCATACCATTTGTTTTTTTTAAAGTCCCACTCCAGGGGACATGTGACTGTGGACAAACAGAACAGGTTAATGTCCTATAAAGCTTTGAAATACCACTACTACGCTTAAGGTGCGTTCTAATTAGTAAATGACTAGTAAATGACTGCAATGCTGGACCAAAAAAAATTTAACAGTGATTTGTAGATGTGGCCCAGATACTCACTGGCCACTTTATTAGGTACACCTGTTTGATTGCTTGGTAACACAAGTTCCTAATCAGCCAATCACATAGCAGCAACTCATTGCATTTAGACATCTAGACGTGGTGAAGACGACTTGCTGAAGTTCAAACCGAGCATCAGAATGGGGAAGAAAGGGGATTAAAAGTTACTTTGAACGTGGTATGGTTGCTGGTGCCGGGCTGGAGTATTACAAAAACTGCTGTTCTACTGGGATTTTCACACACAACCATCTCTCAGGTTTACAGAGAATGGTCCAAAAAAGAGAAAATATCCAGTGAGCGGCAGTTATGTGGAGGATGTACCCATCTTCTGATGGCTCCTTCCAGCAGGATAATGCACCATGTCACAAAGCTCCAATCATCTCACCACTGGACAATGAGGTCCCTGTACTCCAATGGCCTCCACACTCACCACATCTCATCCAATAGAGCCTTTGGGATGTGGTGGAATGAGAGATTCGAATCATGGATGTGCAGCCGACAAATCTGCAGCAACTGTGTGATGTGATGTTATGTCACTATGGAGCAAACTCTCTGAGGAACGTTTCCAACACCTTGTTGTATCTATACCACCAAGAATGAAGGCAAAAGGGGGTCCAACCCGGGACTAGCAAGGTGTGCCTAATAAAGTGGCCAGTGAATGTATATGGTGAATTGTGATACATATGGTATTATATAGGAACATTATTGCTCAGTTACCTCCACAGCGGTTTGGCAGGATCGTAGAACCCCGGTGCCGGTGGCATGCATCTGAGCCAGATTGTAAAATGCCAGAATGTGACCCCCCTGGGATGCCAAATTGAAATACTTCAGGGCCTGTTTGTAATCTCTCTTCACTCCGACACCGTCTGCAGGGAGAACAGAAAGCAAAAGTCAGTGTCGCCCAACAAGATTACATTCCTATCCTATACATCAGGGAGATGCAATTAGCGGAGCTCCAGCTGTTGCAAAACTACAAGTCCCATCATGCCTCTGCCTCTGGGTGTCATGCTTGTGGCTGTCAGAGTCTTGCTATGCCTCATGGGACTTGTAGTTCTGCAACAGCTGGAGGTCCGCTAATTGCATATCCCTCCTATACACGCTTTCACCTACATGATTCACAATATTCAAGTGGAAGGATTTTTGTCTCTTTTGGTCACCACATCCTAAAACCTAAAAAGATCTATACTGCTCAGAATAAACAATCATTTCCCACCAGAACCAATACTATTACTTTAATCATAACAAATCTCATCAACTCAGCTGTCACTTATCATATTATGCTGGTAGAATGTCACAAACTAGACCCGTCTCTTGCTGGGATCACTGCTGCCATGTGACAGCTGCTTCCTAATACTTTGCTATCTGTCCCCCTAACGTTCTGCCACTTTTAACAGTGCCACCACCATCCGATAACCCACTGTACCCGCTCTACCAATCCATAGTTGGCTACCATACCCCCATCAAATCATTCCCTGCATCTATTACCTTTTGTATCACCACCCCCTCCCTTTAGAATGTAAGCTCTACGACCCGGGCCCTCCTGTCCCTCCTGTATTGTAATTGTGCTGTCCCCCCTCTACATTGTAAAGTGCTGCGTAAACTGTTGGCGCTATATAAATTGTGAATAATAATAATAATAATAATAATAATAATAATAATAATACCATACTGAACACCCTCCTGCCAAATGTGTGATCACAAGAGAACGTCCAGAGCAACACTTACTGTAGTACATGGAGCCGAGCTGAAGCTGCCCGTCCACCCAGCCCTGCTCAGCCGCCTTCTGGAAATACTTCAGTGCCAAGTCGTAATTCTGTTAAGAAGAAAAAAAAAAAGTCAGATTGGGATGGAAGATGTCGGAGCACCGGGGCCAGATAAGTATGCAGGGAGAGGGAAGATCTACAGTTATCATGGAGTAGGAGGCCTTGTACTGTGACATAAACCTAAAGAAAATAGGGGGTGATTTACTAAAACTGGAGCACACAGAATCAGGCTGCCATGCACAGCTGCACCAATCAGCTTTTAACTTCAGCTTGTTCAGTTAAGCTTTGACAATAAAACCTGGAAGCTGATTGGTTTCTATGCAAAGCTGCACCAGATTTTGCATGCTCCGATTTTAGTAAAACTCCCCCACAATGACCTATCGAAGTGGCTGAGCGACTAAAAAAAAAAAAAAAAAAAAAAAAAAAAAGTACTATAATTATATATATATATATATATATATATATATATATATATATATATATATATATATATATATATATATATATATATACACACACACACACACACATATATATTATATATACACAAACATACACACACAAAAAAAAAAAAAATGTATTATACATACACACATATACACAATCAGAGTAACAGACTATTTTGAAGCTGTATTCACATTTTGAGCGCACAGGCAGAATTTACCCACTCGCCTCCATCAAGGTAACCCAGTGCAATACTGCACTGCGTTACCTTAACGGACAATTGCGCGGTCTTGTGACGCTGTACCCAAAAAGAATTTATGTTCTTTCCCCTCCCCCCACATATAGAGCTTTATTTTGGTGGCATTTGATCACACCTGCGTTTATTTTTTGTGCTATAAACAAGAAAAAGACCAACAATTTAAAAAACAAAAAAAACAAAACAAAAAAAAAACATTTTCTTTCACTTTCTGCTATAAAACATATCCAATAAAGAATAAAATTTCTTCATCAATTTAGGCCAATATGTATTCTGCTATATATTTTTGGTAAAAAAAAAAAAAAAAAAAAAAAAAATGCAATAAGCGTATATTGATTGGTTTGCGCAAAAAGTTAAAGCATTTACAAACTATGGGATCTTTTTATTTATTAAAATTTTTTACAAGTAATAGCGGTGATCAGCAACTTATAGCAGGACTGCGATATTGCAGCGGACATTCTGACACTTTTTGAAGACCAGTGACACTAAGGGCCCTTTCACACGGGCTGTCCAATCAGGTCCGCCTGTCAGTTTTTTAAGCGGACCTGATCGAACCCTCCAGTCCCCCCTATAGATCGGCAGATGTCAGGGAATACATGTCCGCTGACAGCCACAGCTATCCGATCTGATCCTGCCCGCAAAAACCAGACAGATGGTGGTCCTATTTTCCTTCCACCTGGCGGATCGGATGGAAATGGACAGGCGGTCCGTTTCCATCAGATTTCCCCATAGAGGAGAGTGGGACTGTGTCCGTGTCCACTCTGCACAGCGGGAATCAGCAAAGCGAGCAGGGGAGAGGCTTTTCTACTCAGGCTGTTTTTTGCGTTGTATGGACCTGGCAGCAGGGGGGTATTACACACAATCTGGTGGCTGCAGCCATCGGGATTGTGTGTGAAACTGACAGGCAGACTTCTGCCCGTCAGGCGAGAGCATTCGGGTGGCTCCGCTGCTGCCCGATCACTTTCACACACCCCCTGTACCAGCGCCCCGCCCCTTCCCCCCCACCATGCTTTCCGGGCTCCGCTTGCCCATCGGCGGGCCCGGGAGCTTCATGGCGGGTGGAGGGGAAGGAGAAGAGCGGACACGGACACATACACCCCTGCTCCCCTCCCCCTTCTTTGAGTGACCCGGAAAGCAACGTCTCTGACGTCACTCCTGGGTCAAGCTCTTGGTGTCCCCGGCTCGCTCAGCTGGGAAATAATGTTTTGCCATGCGATCTGCATGGCAAAACATTCAGTGAAGCACAAGGGAGAGGATGTGAAGGGTCTTTTAGACCCTGGATGTCTCAGTAAAGAGAACCTGTCACCTAAAAATCATCACATAGGGGACTTTTTGTCCCCTATGTAATGAAAAGAAAAAAAAAAAAAAAAAGTTAAAAAGTAAACATTTTTTTTAATGTTTTTTTTTTGCAAAAAAATAAAGTTACACCCAAGCACATAAAATCCCCACCCCCCCAAAAAAAAATTTTTTGGAGGCACCTCCCACCACCCAAACGCACATAAAACGCATACGCGGGGGCGCCTACGTGTGAAACCATCAATCGCGATGTTACATATTGCCGTGCTCGAGAGCAATAATTCTAATACAAGACCTCCTTCGTAACACTAAACCGATACCTATAGGGGGCTTTTCACAAATGTCAATAGAGGATACTGAAATTTGTCGCCATTTCACGGGTGCACGCAAATTTAAGGTCGGACATCTATTTACTCGGCGCAACTTCGCCTTTTAAGTTTTACCAAAAATTTGGGTGGTTTATTGCGTTTGTTTGCCCTAAAATTCACTTTAGTGTGTTTTTTACTGAAATTTAGCACTCCTAGACCTTTACAGTCATAACGTGTGACATAAAAAAATTGGAACTGCCACTATTTTATTCTCTAGTTATGTGCAAATAAAAACGCAAAAACGGCTCTGGCAGTGAAAGGGTTAACGATCAAATTATTATTATTTTTTTTTTAAACACAGGTACAGTATGAACTCTCATCTGAACCAAAAAATGACTTTTATTCCAGAAACATCGCTGTTATGCGCCCATTATGGAGAATATAATGTTGAATAACTAGGTAAGACAGACTCTGCTAGATCATATTAGGACATGAAGTTACGGGATACAGCCAATACAAGCATCATCATAAATACAGAGCATTTTATCACCAGGAAATGAGAAAGCTCAAAGAAACCACAAACCTACCAATAGAGAAAACAAATGGACCCATCCAGGGCAATACTCACCACAGGAACACCTCTGCCGTACAAGTATGCCATGCCTAGACCGCTCTGTCCTACTGGATTACCCTGTTAGAAGAATAAAGTTGTGTCAGGTTCATTTGGTTACATGCTGCCACCTACTGTATGCAATCTGAAATGGATGTGCTGGCTTAAAGTGGAATTTTAGCCATAACAACTTGATTAAAAAAATAAATAAATAATGTTCTTTAGTAAGGGTCCTTTCACACTGGGGCGGGGGCATTGTCGGCGGTTAAGCACCGCTTTTGTAAGAGGCTCTTTACCGTCGGTATGCGGCCGCTAGCGGGGCAGTTTTACCCCCCTGCTAGCGGCCAAGAAAGGGTTAAAACCACCGCAAAGCGCCTCTGCAGAGGCGCTTTGCCGGCGGTATTGCCGCGTCGTCCCATTGATTTCAATGGGCATGAGCGGCGAAGGAGCGGTATACACACCGCTCCTTCACCGCTCCGAAGATGCTGCTGGCAGGACTTTTTTTACCGTCCTGCCAGCGCACCGCTCCAGTGTGAAAGCCCTCGGGGCTTTCACACTAGAATGAAAGCAGCAGCACTTTCGGGTCGGTTTGCAGGCGCGATTATTAGCGCGATAGCGCCTGCAAACCGCCCCAGTGTGAAAGGACCCTTAGGAACATACATTCCACATTAATAATTTGACTACCAAAATGAGTGTGTGCTGCAAATTGCCTTCAGCATTGCTCCCGTTTCTTCTTGCTGGAGGCGGCCATTTTGTTAAAGCCCAGAGCCACTGAACAGCAACAAATTATGAAGTTAAACGAAATCCATAGTTTTAAGAATTTCAAAAAACAGTTACATTCCTGGAATGCAGGGATTGAAAACGGTCGCATTTGCTCGTTTCATCAACCAAACCATCAAATGGCTGAGGTAATAACTGATCACATGCAGCACCATGGCAGTTTCAGATCAAACAGAAGCAGCTTCCTAGGCTGTAAGGATGGGAGGGTTTAATTCCACTTAAAGGCTGTCAAGCAGGTCGGCCTCTACAAATTCAGCACTGCCTAAAAATAGAGAGCAACTAAGCATGTGCAGAGCAGGGTGAGACTGAGTATTACTGGAGTTTAAACAGTATAGGCACTTAAAGCGGAGTTCCACCCACAGCCGGGCCCCCACAGTTACAATGCCGGCGCCGTGGAGAGGAGCGAGGCTTTATGCGCCCTCATCGATGGACCATGGGACAGGTGAGTGTCCGATTATTAAAAGTCAGCAGCTGCACTTTTTGTAGCTGCTGACTTTTAAATGCGTGGAATTTTAATGTATTACATAGCTATAGCTGCAAAAGGGGCCAGCCTGAAGTCATCTAGCTGGACTTAATATTCGGACTAAAGCTCCACCTTAAAAGTGCTTGTAAAGGCTTAAGGCTTTTTACCATTCTACAAAGGTAAAAAAGCCTTCTATTTGCAGCAAACCCCCTCCCCCCAGCCCCTCCTAATACTTACCTGAACCCCATCGTGATCCAGCGATGAGCACAAGAGCAGCGGCTCTCCACCTCCTCATTCGCTGAGACAGCAGCGGGAGCAATTGACGCCCACTACTGTCAATCACAGCAAGTGAGCCAATGAGAAGAGTGCAGGGGCAGGGCCGAGCCACTCTGTGTGTGCGAATGCGAAATTACACTTCACATAGATACATTTTTTATTTATAGCAAAAAAGGTAACTTTATCAAGAATAACTTATAAAGTGTCGCAGATCACATGGTCTCTATCTAACAATAATTACTATGGCGAGTCTATAACTGTAAATAAAACACATTACCAACTACAGCACTGACACTATTGTATACAGAATTAATCTAAAGACTAAAATGTTCCCTTTTAGCTAATTTCTACCTTTTCTACCCCGTCCCCATTTCTTGCACACTCTTATTCTCCCAACCTTTCCTCATGTCCACTGATTGTAACATTATCCCCCCCCCCCGGCAATCTTATCTTCTCCTACCATCCACCATACACCCCTCTCTTCCTCCAGAAACTAGTCTTACCATGTCAGCTGCTTTCTTGAAGTACTGAAGAGCGGTTTCATTGCTCTGCATCACCGTGTCACTCCCCTCTGAGTACATCTGAAAGACATGAGAGAAGACACAGCTGACCACACAGACACCTCTTGTGACAAACCCAACCAGGAAAGGGGCTTTTAGGAGGGGACTGCAGGGTGGCCTCTTGCCTACCGACTATGGGCCCTGGCTTTTAAGGGGACTTTATTCTTGGGAGGTGTGTGCCTGGGGGACCTTTGGAGTGGTCTTGCTTTAGACCCAGGTCCATGTCTCCTCAAAACACAAAGACTCTGGGAATCTAGGAACTGGATACACATTTGGAGACACGGGGCTCAAACCAGCAATGATTGCTTTAGACTCTGAGACTCAGAATAGATGTTAATATAACCAGCTCAAAACAACCTGATGCTGGGGTCTCCTGCTATAATATGTTTAAGGTGTTATGTGTTTATGGTTAAGTATGTCTCTCCCATTGTGTGCCTCTTAGGTGTGAATAACCATTGTTAATTGAGTCACCTATTGTTCCTATCTGTCTGATCATCTCTTGGAGATGTGGTTAATGTTGTGTCCACTTTACCTGGTTATCGAACCATTGTGGGATGTTTATGCTTATGATAATGTGTAATGCACTTTATGCATCCAGAGTTGTGGAATTGTTGCCGGATTGTCTGGGCACTCCCTGGCTAATCAAGGCTTATTGGTAATTAGCGTACTGTGTATGTTTATGTTGGCTTTCCTTAGATGTGCTAATTGTCTAGGATAATGTGATCAAGCTATTATCTGATTTTGCATGGTATATATTCTGTGTGAATTTACAATAAAGCCAGTTCCCGTTTGCACCCAAGCTAGTGTCGTCTAGTCCTTGGGTGCTCCGCTATAATACCTGGTTCCTGGGTCCAGCCTGGAGGAAGCTGTATACTGACGGAAGCATCCAAGCTGGTTGCTGGACGGTCAGTCACATTTTTCTCCATGGGGTCTGTGTGCTTCCTGTACACCAGCAACACATAATTAAAAACATCTCCCCTGGGATATCCCACTCCAGTTCTGTCTCCAACACATGTACAGACCGCAGCTCCTATCTTCTAGATTTTGGTCACAAATGGTGCCTGTTGAATGGGGATGGGGAGGAAGGAGACAACTATCCAACTGCCGATTGCCAGCTCTGCCTGAACTCTTTGTTCCCTAAGCCTCTTTGGCTCTTACCTTCCCCAGGAAAGCCATGGCATGAGAATTCCCAGCATTGGCAGCTTGATTGAAGTATTCAAAGGCCCTCTGTAGAGAATTAGTGTTCAGTGTTAATTTGCACAAGGTACACACCCAGCACCGATGAATATACAACATACACACAGTGCACACCCAGCACAACATACACACAGTACACACCCATCAATATACAACATACACACAGTGCACACCCAGCACCGATCCATATACAACGTGCACACAGTACACACCCAGCACCGATCCATATACAACATACACAGAGTACACACCCAGCACCGATCAATATACAACATACACACAGTGCAAGCCTATCAATTTACAACACACACAGTGCACACCCAGCACCGATCAATATACAACACGCACACCCAGCACTGATAAGTATACAATATACAACATGCGCAAAGTGCACACCCAGCACCGATAAATATAAACCATATGCACAGTGCACACCGATCAATATACAGCATACACACAGTACACAACCATCACCGATCAATATGCAATATACACACAGTGCACACCCAGCACAGATCATACAGAATGCACAGTACACACCCAGCACAGATCAATATACAACATACACACAGTGCACACCCAGCACCGATCAATATACAACATACACACAGTGCATACCCAGCACCGATCAATATAAAACATACACAGTGTGCAAACCCAGCATTGATCAATATACAACATACACACAGTGCACACCCATCAATATACAACACACACAGTGCACACCCAGCACCGATCATACAGAATGCACAGTACACACCCAGCACCGATCATACAGAACGCACAGTACACACCCAGCATCGATCATACAGAATGCACAGTACACACCCAGCACCGATCATACAGAATGCACAGTACACACTCAGCACTGATCAAAGAATTACAATGCTAGACACTAGACACTTGGACATACCTGATGGTTTTGCTCTACTCCACGTCCCCCATGTAGGTGAAGCTGCCCCAGACCCACCTAAAGCATAAAAAGACCATTAATAGGACACAACTTGTAGACAATACATAGAAAAATTAGCGGGACTGTATAAAGAAAAGCACTAGGCAAGTCTGGACCAATCAGATGTCACGGCTGTTTCAAGTTCAGGAGAGAGAATAAAGTTAAAACTCAATTTTTTTTTTTTTTTTACATAAACCAACGTGTGTGTGTGTGTGTCCAGAAGATGTCTGGATCATTTTCCATTACTGTGAGCATAACAGTCCTGTTGTCTGTCTGTGACATGTTAGGTCATCCGTTACAGTATGAAAGTAAAACTATAGGCAAAACTTTTTTTTCCATTTTGAATAGATTAAAACCCCTGTCGGATTTTCTTTTGCCATCTCTGTCCCATTGCGTAGATTTCCCTTCACTTCCTGTCCCATAGCCAAAACAGGAAGTGAGAGGAAATCCCTGCAAATCAAGGGAATTCCGTGGGGACCTCCAGGACACCAGAACTAGTGTCCCCATTGGAAGATTTCTCCTGGGGACAGCCCAAAATTTGGGATTTTCTTTTACTTTCAATGATAATAGTAAAAAGGACATATAGAGGAGGGTGAATCTCCCTAACGGGGGCAAAGACAGCAGTAAAAACTGACAGGGATTCTAATCTCTCTCCACTACATCCACAATAATAAAAAAAAAAAAAAAATACAAAAAATGTGCCTTTAGTTATACTTTAAGTGTGATAATTACAATACAAAGTGTAAAAGGCTGACCTGTGCCTGGACATCTCCCTTCTCCGCCAGAAACTGGTAATACTGGATCAAGTCCTCCTCCAGCATCCCGCTGGCCATGCCTGGGTTCTCCACTTCGTCTGCCAATCGGATCCTCTGTACCACAGTGCCGCCCGTCAATGAGATGTCACTGGCAACTGTAAGATAATGGAGGACAGAAAGAAAAATCATTTGATGTTCTACTAGAGAAAAAAAAGTGGCTTCAGGAAGTCCAAGGTCACCTTTCTTGACTGGCCAAACAATGCAGGAATGTCTTATATCATCATCACCGGGACATCTCCAACCCGCCACACTTTTTTGTTGGTGACCCCAGTGTTTTGGGTGCCCTGGACTGAGAGCTAAACTTCCCACGGTGACCCCCATATGATGGCAGCATAATTTACACTTTGGTTTTTATTCTTGGCGACTCTATGTACTCTATGAACACAAAAAAAAAAAATAAATAATAATATGAATCTTGAACCTGGAAGCTTCCCCCCCCCTGAAAAAGAGATATACTGTCTCCAAACGTGTTGGGTGTTGCTACATGTTGTACATGCTATAGGTTCTGATATTGTGTATAGAACCTCTTTTTGGTTTCCATTGTATGATCGCCTCGATTGTATATTATGTACCTTTTATCATGAATTATGTTTTTTTATGCCATTTTCAAATCAATTTAAATATTTTTATACCAAATATCAAAAAGTTTATACAGTTATACAGTGCGTCAATGACCTGTAACAGGTATTCTCTACTATGTGTATAATCATGCATCAATTATTCTGTGTTTTTGCATAACATGTAATAACTCCTTGTTGAAGTATTAACGAAAATGTATTGTGTGGTTCTAATGAACTGTATAAACTTTTTGATATTTGGCATAATGCAATGAGTTAAATAAAAAATTATATGGAAATTTGGAATCAAATTAAAAATTGTTTTATGTTTAATCAACTGTTCCTGCCTCTGTGTGATTCATGCAAAGTCCCGCTTCTTGTTCTCCCATTTTTTATGTGTTGAATCGGGATGGAGGAGGGGAGTTGAACGACCCCTGTTACCTCATTTAAAGTCCCACTAACCCCTTCTCTTCTTCTCTCTTTATTTAAATATTTTTATATTTACTAAGGCTATTTGGACATATTGCTGCATTAAAGTCCTGACACTTGGAGGGTACTAGTTTGGCTGTTGAGACCACCCAGTGACGTCATGACTGGGTCTTTCCACTGGTCTTTGCTGTTTGATGGAGGGGTCTGACAGGCTCCTGTAAACATCACAGCGCCCTGGATCCAGCATCTTATGAAAAAACACATCCTAGACACCCCTTTAGATATGCATGCTTCTCTGTGCTGGCCACTGTGTACTGATTACGTTAGCTGTGCAATCTGCTGATCGGATCTAATAAAGTGTAATCAAGCAAATGATCAGCGGATTGCACAGCTAAAGTCTGTACCACACAGTGGTCAGCAGGAAGAAGCTGAACACTAGTGTGTTCTTAGATAGAATGTTTAGAAACAGCACCACAGTGACTGATGCCGGCCCTAAAGATCCACACTTGAAGAGCAAAGAAAGCCAATAGCAGTGAGAGGCAACCCAAAATAAAAAAAAAAAAAAAAAATGGATGAATCAGGTGGATTAGAGATCGATGATGATTGGAATCCTTCAGACAGGAAATAAAGTTGAGCTCAAGAAAGCTGCTGCAGCTTCAAAGGGTTATATTGTTGGGAGGGAAGTTTGCAGAGGATTGAGAATAATCAGTTTGATACAGGAAGGGACTTGCTTTGTGAGGGAAAGGCTGAAGTTCAACTTTAAAATAAAATTTCATCAGTCCCCGCGCCCCCCCCCCCTCCCCCACACCGATGGAGTTTACTAATGCCCCAAATACAGTCAGTCAGAAAGGAGGGGCAATGTTCTTGTAATGCCAAGTAGTCACAAGCAATTCCTAAAGCCCAGTACACACGTTCGGCATATTTGGCCCACGAGTACAGCAGCCGGTCCGACAGAAGCTTCCCTCATCAGAATACAATAGTACAGCAGGGGAGATTTCTGTACTAACATTGCATAGTTAGTAAAGCGGCTCCTCTTGAGCTCTCAGTTTTTTTTCATTTAGTCCGCTGGGTTGGAAAAAAAAAAAAAAAAAAAAAAAAAAGGACTAGCAGTGTGTACCAGAGGCTTAAGAGCAGTTCTGCCCAAGCAGTAGGAGCCGAGTGACATCAGAAAGACATGAAGTGTCCTGCCCCAAATAGATGAACAGCAGGAGACTGATGGAGAACGATGCAACAACATTTCTGTAGGTTTGTAGTGAAGTACTCAAGCTTAACATCTCTTCCAGCAAATAAGAGTGTGACGTGATCACAGCAGGTTCACAGAAAAACCCCGCTAAGGTTTAGACTCACACAAGTACTCTGTCAGGGGCCGTCATCCTGCTGTGATCTTGCTCCACTTTTACATACTGGAATAACTCAATCAGCCACTTGCCTGCCAGCTATCTGGGTCAGTGCAAACCCTCTCTTTCTGATGTATGTCCTCCGCCTACTCATCATATACATTAGCTAGTACAGGTGGAAGTCAGAGTTAGCAGTGTGCTTTTTTGATTGTGACAGAACACCGGAGCTAGCAATGGAAACCCACAAAAACATGAAGCAAAACTCGCAGAATGGAGAGATGGGAAAGGAACCCAGAACCCCAGCGCTGGGATCCTCTCTAGGCCCCTGCAAATGCATATTATGTATGTGTAATATATATATATATATATATTATAGTTTGAAGACACTATAACTTTTGTGCAAACCAATCAATATACGCTTATTGGTATTACATACATATATACACACACATATATACATACACACTCTAATGAATATATATTTTTTAAACAAATGCTGTTTGTGTAAATGTTTATAAAAGATACAGAAAATGGGACTTTAAAGGTGCCAATAGAAAAAACAATAGGTTTTTAATTACAAATACATTTTATTAATTAAAAAAAAAAAAATTATAATATATATATATATATATATATATATATATATATATATATATATATATATATAATTTGTATTTAGTTATAAATTCATACACTATTACAGCCACTTCTACTCAACATGTTTCACTCTGCAAGAGCTTCTTCAGGAGAGATTTTTAGTGCTGCATGAAGTTTAATACTGTAACGAGAATATATAATATTACCAATTGTGGATAACATTAAAACATCATTACAAATTCAGTTTCAGTGATGATGATAAATTTTACATTTCAAAAAATCATCAAACTATTGTCAGGCCTGAGACTTTTTTCAAATGTAAAAATTGTCATTATCACTGAAACTGAATTTGTAACGATGTTTTAATGTTATCCACAATTGGTAATATTGTACAAAATCGTTTGTTGGTAATGACAGCTTCAAAACGCCTCCTGTATGGAGAAACTAGTCGCATGTGTTGCTCAGGTGTGATTTTGACCTATTCTTCCACACAGTCTTCAAACCTTGAAGGTTCCGTGGTCCTCTTCTATTAACTCTGATCTTTAGTTCTTTCCATAGATTTTCTATTGGATTCAAGTCAGGTGATTGGCTGGGCATTTCTAGTAGCTTTATTTTTTTTTCCTTTCTTTGAAACCAATGGAGAGTTTCCTTGGCTTTGTGTTTGAGGTCATTGTCTTGCTGAAATGTCCACCTTTGTTTCATCTTCATCATCCTGGTAGGTGGCAGCAGATTTCTATCAAGAATGTCTTGGTACGTTTTTCCATTCATCCTTCCTTCAATGATATGAAGTTTGCCAGTACCGTATGCTGAAAAACAGCCCCACCCCATGATGTTCCCATCTCCAAACTTCACTGTTGGTATTGGGTGTTTTTGGGGTGATGTGCCATTTGACTTCCAAACATGGTGTGTACAATGGCAGTGGTCTTCAACCCTGTCCTCAGGGCCCACCAACAGGCCAGGTTTTATGTATTACCTTGGGGGAGATGCAGACTAGAATACTGCAATCACTGAGCAGCAAATGATATCACCTGTGATGCATTTCAGGTATCTTTCAAACCTGGCCTGTTAGTGGGCCCTGAGGACAGGGTTGATGCCTACTGTACTATGGCATCCAAAGAGGTCAATTTTGGTCTCATCTGACCAGACTATATTCTCCCAGTATTTCACAGGCTTGTCTAAATGTTGTGCAGAAAACTTTAAAACGAGCTTCAACATGCTTTTTCTTCAGAACTTGCGTGGTGAGCGTGCATATAGGCCATGGCAGCCGAGTCCCAACAAGACAAATTTGGAGGTGTATCAAGTAAATAGATAAATAAATACCAACCCAACGTCTCTAACAGCAATTGGTGCTCTGCCCTCCAACCTCGCATACTAGTGAAAACAAAAGGAAAACCTGATCCTAGGAGGGAGTAAAGCTCCCATATAGGGTGGCAAAGCAGTTAATACAGGCAGAAACAAGAATTGATGGATGCTGAAAAAAGCTTGTATTTCTTACAAAAGGCACGTCTGGACTGGGTAATCAGGGATGTGCAGCGTCAATGCTAGTCCACAAAGGATAGTGAATTATGAGGAAAATCTCCTCTATAGCATCAAACACTGACTTTTGCAGCGCACACATGCCCCGGGGCTACCCATACAAATCTAAATGCTGCATAAATATAACAGTGCACTGTGTGGTCAAAAATTCACTGGAAAGAATCAAATTGGCCATAATAAGCACAAATTGGGCTGCATGTGATTGTGGATGGGAATACCTGGAGACAATATAGCAGTCCTCCAAGCTGGAAGTATGGAACAAGGGAATGTCGCTGAGCCGTGCAACTGTCCACACCTATTATTAGACAGAGTACCTAGAGTTAGGGGGTCCTCTAAGGGATGTGTATGGAGTGGGGGAGCAAGCGGTCTTACCCCATCAAGGCTGGTCCGACAGGCAGTTCTGTGTATTGGCTCCAGCTCCCAATGTTCAAGAAACTCCAAATACCTGTAGCTGAGTGCATTACTTATTTTTTTCTTTCAAACAATTGTACCTGCCAATTCCAGGTCTTTCTGAAGCTCTCCACAATTGAATCTTGGATAACTCTTCTCATAATTCTTTTCACTCCTCTGTCAAAAATCTTGCAAGGAGCACCGGGTCGGGGCCGGTTTACGATTAAATGATTTTCTTTCCCCTTCTGGATTATGGCCCCAACAGTGCTCACTGGAACATTCAGAAGTTTAGGAATCCTTCTGTAACCAATGTCTTCAGTATGTTTTGCAACAATAAGGTTGTGAAGATCTTGAGAGAGCTCTTTACTTTTACCCATCAAGAGATGTTTCTTGTGTGACACCTTGGTAATGAGACACCTTTTTATAGGCCATCAGATGAGACTGAACCAGTTGATATTCATTTGCACTGACAAGGGGCAGGATTGCTTTCTAATTACTGATAGAATTCAGCTGGGCTCTTGGCTTTCCATGCATTGCACCTCCCTTTCCTCAGGTGTTCAATACGTTTTCCCTGTGTCAATGCATTTTATTAGACATAACTTTGTTTCGGAATGTATTTGTTTTGGTTTCTTTGTATGTATGGATTGCTACTGACATGTGGTGAAAATTTCATGTCAATGGCACCTTTAGAAACCTATTTACCTAGAAAAATGGTGACGTGTTCAATACTTATTTTACATATACACATATACATACAATATATATATATATATATATATATATATATATATATATATATATATATATATATATATATATACACACACACACATAACAAAAGAAATTATATGACACATTTCCTGCATTTTATTACAATCTACACTTCCTTACCATGATTTGCCACCAGGCGGTAATGTGTGAGAGCTGATTCGCAGCTCTGTAGTACTCCGATTCCAGCCCAATATCGATAGCCCTACAGCAGGGAGAATACACATTACAACCAGTTACCACACCAACACACGTACGCTACAGAGCACCTGTGCTTCAGTTTTTCTTCATATTTGTCAGGGAGGAGTGTGGGAAAAGGCAGACCTCATAACTGACCCATCCAATGAACGTGCTTTATTGTATTTTGGAAGTGGCCGCCTTAGGCCTGCTACAACCGTAAGACACCCCCTTCCTTTCCTGCACTGCTGCTCTAACATAGCTGAGAGATAAATACTTATGGGTGGAGATACTCCAGATAATTTCTGCCACAGAAATGTGGAAAATCAACTGATGAACCACAGTGATTGTATTACTGCAGGTCAGGAACTGAAACATCAGACTTACCAGAACCATGTGTGCGATCAGGTTACCTCCCAATGCTCCAAACGTGTAATAGACCAGAGCCTGGAGAGGATAAAATTCCAAAGTGACATCGCATGTACATGCACAGACCGCAAAACATACATACACAGACTGCACAATGTACATGCACAGACCGCAAAACATACATACACAGACTGCACAATGTACATGCACGGACCGCAAAACATACATACACAGACCACACAATATATATGCACGGACCGCACAACATACATGAATGACTGACAAGGGAATTACCTTCGCCTGACTGCTGTTCACCCCTAATCCGGAGGCGTACAGATATCCCAGAGCCTAGAGAATGAGAAGATGGTGAAAGGCTTATAACAAAGGTTTTGGAATCAAAAATCAGTGAGATGCAAATACTATAATGCCATGTGTAAGCTTTAAATAAGAACCCCTTAAATAACCAGAAATATACAGAAATGCTATGGAAAGCGGTCAGACTGCAGGCGAGCAACAGAAGATAGCCAAAGAATATGGCTATGGTACAGGAGATGGTCAGTGACTACAGATCTGCTATACAAACTGCTGGAGACAAGGAATATACTTTAAAAAGTGTTTTTTTTTTTTGTTTTTTTACCTTAAAGCGGGGTTCCACCCAAATTTTGAACAATATCTGTATGTATTATTTTCCTTGCCTAGATGCTGACACGGTGATTTAAATTTTTTTAAACGGCATAATTACCTTTTATTTTTCTATTCTTCTTTGCACTTCCTGGTTCTCCTCCCGTGGGAGTAGGCGTGTTTCTAGCCTCTCCCAGACTCCTGGGAGCTAGTCTCAGGCTTCCCAGGATGCCACTGAGCATGTGCGGGAACGAGCGGTGAATGCTGGGAGCACAGCATTCACCACATCCAGGAAATAAATGCTTGTGGGCTTCAAATGCCCACAATGAAGATGGAAACCACCTGCAGTGAATAATATAGGTTATTCTTTCCGACGAAATCTGACACAGGCGGACATATTACACACAATATGCGAGTATGTAATGCTGAGAAGAAAAGTTTGTGAATGAACTCAAAAAAAAAAAAAAAAAAACGATAGATAGGTGGACCCCTGCTTTAATGCATTCTGTGCATTAAAGCTGAATTCTAACTTATTTGCACTAGAACTAAATAGAATGATCAATCCCAGCCTAGATCATACCTCTGTACCATGTTGCTCTGTTGTCTGCAGATCCCCAGATATTCTGGATTTAGTTGTGTCCAGTGGCAGCCGCCCCCCCCCCCCCCCCCCCCAAATCCATGCACCCGACCCCTAATCTACATGCAGGGCGCCAGACGCATGGATTTCAATGGGGATGGGGGGGAGGGGGGTTTAAGCACAAGATTAGAGCCAGAGGCTTCAAAAAAAGGGTGGGCTCGGGGCCCACTTCCTGTTCGGCCAGGAGGAGAAGCAACGCCTGTAACGGGAGACAGAGCGGACGAGCGGGAGACGATGCGGGGAGCAGTGCGAGTACCTACCGAGGCCCGGCCCGGGGCGGGGGGAGGAGGACGAGGAGGTTTGTTTAACGCCCCCCCCCCCCCCCAAAAAAAAAAAACCATTGAGCACCAGCTGGCACTGCCTGTGTCTTTGTATCATGTGACACTCTATATCCTGCAGATAGACTCTGTCCCTTCCACAGCCACTTCCTACAGTGACCAGAGTATAAAACTCCCATTTGTAGTCTTTCGGCCTCTGCAGCAGATGCAACTTCCTTCACAGCTCTGACGGTTGGTGGGATTACATCCTAATTAGCATTCAATCCCACCAGTCACAACTACAGAAAAAGTCCAAACCTCCCAAGTGCTGCCCCACAGATCACAGCATTTTTCAAAAAGGAAGCCCCTTCATATACACAGCCTGCTCGGAAAGCTAGCTGTGCTGCTGCTTGTAAGGAATGAATGGATCACAATTATAAGTCTATCCTGCCAAGTCAAATATGCTGACCAGTGTGAACCAGGAGAGTCCCACCCCTCAGATTCTGCCCTCCTAGAGCCCTGCTCTCTGTAAAGTGATTCAATTACATATGAAGGAAACACCTTTATAATATCCTCCCATAGCCCTTCCTCTATAGTCTTGCAGTAAGCAATTATTCTTTGGGATGATGAAAGAAGGAATGATATAGGACAGGGATATGCACTTAGCGGACCTCCAGCTGTTGCAGAACTACAAGTCCCATGAGGCATAGCAAGACTGTGACAGCCACAAGCATGACACCCAGAGGCAGAGGCATGATGGGACTTGTAGTTTGGCAACAGCTGGAGGTCCGCTAATTGCATATCCCTGATATAGGAGGAGGTATGACACCTTTACACCTTTCACCATTCACATGAAGGCCAAGAAACGCCCACAGAAACCCTAGGACCCACCTACCTCAACTCCCAGAACTGGGACAAGTGACTCCCATAGCCCACCCTGAAGCTACAGAGGCTCAAAGGATCATGGGAGATGTAGTATCAGGACTGAAAAAGGAAGGACGCTAAGAAAGAGCCCTTTCGCACTGGGGCGGGGGCGGCATCGGCGGTAAAACCCCGCTATTAGCGGCGTTTTACCGTCGGTATGCGGCCGCTAGCGGGGCGGTTTTACCCCCCGCTAGCGGGCGAGAAAGGGTTAAATACCACTGCAAAGGGGGGGGCGTGGCCAGCGCGGCATGTGAGCAGACGTCTAGTCACAGAGCTCCCGCAGTGATCCTGATTTGATCCGGTTACCGGCACTCTATTACCCCCGTTTTCGGCTTGATCGAACGGGGAGAACCCCCTGCACATTCCGCGCCCGCTCTGGTGTACCAGAAGGGCATGATGACCCGTGGACAGAGAGGAGAAGGCTCCAGGATGGATCCTCAACATGGCGCCGCTCCGCCGTCCACACAGAAACGTGACAAGCTGAAGGAGGGACAGCACAAGCAGCTGAAAGGCTCTAAGGATGGCTCCGCTGATCACCCTAAGGACATGAGGTACTATGCTCAAAAACTGTCTGAAAAACCAGGCCTAGATGCAGCACAGTCATTAAATGAATGCCCTGACCTTAATAGCACTGAGGAGGAAGAATGTATGGAAGCACAGGGAGCAGGGGCCATGTTGATACAGGGAGAGGATAGTGAGGCTATAACTGATGAGCCTGAAGAACATGAGGAGGAGGAGGGGGGTGCACAGCCCACACTGGCAGACATTTTAAAAGCAGTTAACAAATGTACAGCCTCTGTAAACAATCTACAAGTACGATTTGGTGGCCTCAAGGAGGAGGTTAGTCTCATCAGACAAGATATTCAGAAAATTCGAGAGCGTACCACTGCTGCAGAAAGCAGAATAAGTGAGCTTGAGGATAAACTACCTACACTGATTAGAGACTCCCAATCCACCACACGTCTAGCAAGAGCTACGGATACCCGCGCTGAGGATTTTGAAAATCGCCTCAGGCGCAATAACGTGCGCATAGTTGGCTTACCGGAAAAGGTGGAGGGCCGTGACCCCACGCAGTTCATAGAACAATGGATGGCTGAAATATTTGGCAAGGAGGCCTTCACTCACTTGTACGCGGTGGAAAGAGCTCACAGAATACCTGCCAGACCTCTCCCGCCAGGAAACCCCCCCCCGCCCAATACTGGCCCGTCTCCTGAATTATAGAGACAGAGAAATTATCCTGAAATTAGCCAGAGAAAAGAGGAATGTCCAGTACAATGGCACGCGGATTTCATTCTACCCAGATTTCTCAGCTGCAGTCCAGAAGAACCGCGCGCGGTTCTCGGAAATTAAAAAACGCCTGCAGAGAGTACAAGCCTCTTATGCAATGTTATATCCTGCAAAACTCAAAGTTACATTGAGAGGCAGAGCATATTTCTTTGAACACCCGGCGGAGGCTGCGGATTGGCTAGATGCTAATGAAAATGAGCTTCGTCAGGATAGGAGACCAGAAGCGGAGATAGATTGACATCCCTAACAAAGGCCCAGGGACCTATCCCTTTCTTTTCCCCTCGGAGGAGGGTTGTGCCGGAAACATATATTGATTCATTCTCTACAAAAATGCGAGTTCGATGACAAGATGGATCATGGCATTGTACTTCCCAGCAAGTACCAGAAAATATGTCATTGTTGTTTGGGAGGGACCGGTTGTCCCACACAGTTTTGATATATCAGTTGACACACCGGTGTCGTGGATTACAAAAAAAAGTTGCCTTTCAATACGACAAGTGCATATTGATGGATAATCCAGGTCAGAAGAGGCACTTTTGTTCGATTTATGCACCGTTGTGCGTTTTACGATACTTCTACACACAAGTTTGTTCCAGAGCAATCGAGGTATTACGGTCCTTGGATAGAGCGGTAACTTTCTTTTTCTTGCATTGGCAGTTTCGTCACTTCTTGGCCCCTGCTGGGTACTGCGTGATGGTCCTCCCCCCCCCCCATGGGTGGGAATCAGGGGGGCTCTATGTTGCTTTACCCTGTTATTTTCCAACTAGACACCCAAAAATGACGACAGTAACTGTCCTTTCTTGGAATATTCGGGGTTTGCAGGACCCCCTAAAGAGGACGATGGTATCATCCTTATTGAGGAAACGTCTCCCGGCTATATGTGCTTTACAAGAGACCCACCTTACTGCTGATTCTCTGTCATGCATTAATTTTAGATGGGTGGGTAGGGCATATCACTCCACTCACACCTCATATTCTCGGGGTGTGAGTGTACTGGTACCTGGCTCCATAGATTTTGTGGAGTTAGATTCTGAGCTGGATGATGAGGGGAGATATGTATTTTTATGTTGTAAATTGTTTTCCTTTAAATGTATACTGGCATTTGTATATGTACCCCCGCCGTACAATAATCTGGTGTTGAGGTCCCTGGTGACGTTCCAAATGAAGTATCCGGATACGCCAATGTATGTCTTCGGGGACTTCAACAATTATACGGACGCAGTACTAGATAAGCACCCGCCTGTGATGGGGGGGAGGGGAGTACACCGCACGGCTCTGGGGAAATTTATTGAGGAGGTGGGATGGAGGGACCCATGGAGAGCCAAAAACCCGGGGGTAAAACAGTTTTCCTGTTTCTCAAAGAGTTATGCATCACTATCAAGGATAGATTTATGCCTATGCTCTAGTGCAGCTGAACGACACATCTCTGAGGTGACTTATGCTCTTAGGAGTGTGTCGGATCACTCCCCATTGATAGCAACTCTAGAGGTGCGCCCCCCTTCCACGATGGCAAAAGCCCCTTGGAAAATGAACGCTTTTTGGCTGAGTCTCTTCCCTTTCCATGAGCAGATAGAATCTCATATAATAGATTTTTGGCGCCTACATGAGGCTGACGAACAATGGCTTGTGAATTGGGAAGCCTTTAAGGCTGTCCTGAGAGGCCTATTTATAACTGAAATTCAAGCTGTTAAGAGAAAGACACATGCTCAGAGGGAGGGAATTGAAAACATGGCAAAAGAACTGGAGAGCAAATTTATCACAGATCCAACCCAAAGTAACAAAGGAGGCGTGGCTCTCTGCGCAAGATGCGTTGTATAAAATCACGACATCTACAGCAGAGAGAAAGAGATTTTTCCATAAAGCAGCATATTACGAGGAGGGGGAGCACACTGGACGCCTGTTAGCAACCATTGCCCATGCCCATCAAACTTCCCCCTCAATTGGGGCCTTACGTACACACCTTGGTGGGCTAACCAATGCCCCGGACCAAATCTTAGCAGAATTAGTGGAATTTTATTCCTCCCTCTATGAGTCTAAACAAACATATACCCTAGACTCCTTAACCGAATATCTGGATAATATTCAGCTCCCCTGTTTACAAATGGCAGCTAGGGGGGAACTTGACGCCCCTTTGACTGTTGAGGAACTGCAGTTGGCGACCAGTTTGTTCCCCAATTCCAAGGCCCCGGGTGACGATGGACTCCCCATCGAGGTATACAAACAATATGGCGAGCTTATACTTCCACGTCTATTGAAGGTATTTAATGCAGCGAAACAGAGTGGCAGCCTCCCTCAATCAATGACTAGAGCAAATATAGTTTTGATACTAAAACCCAATAAAGACCCTCTCGACCCGGGGTCATACCGCCCTATATCTCTTTTACAAACTGATGTAAAGATATTAGCCAAAGCATTAGCAATCCGCATGAATAAAGTCATATCCAGTATAATCCACTCGGATCAGTCCAGATTTATGCCCCAAAAGTCGACCGCGATAAACCTCCGCAGACTTTTCCTCAATATCCAATCCCAGGCGGACAATAGGGGAGATAGAGCGTTGCTGTCACTGGACGCCCACAAGGCGTTTGATAGCGTCGAATGGGACTATCTATGGGCAGTGATGCGAAAATTTGGAATTGGGGAAGACTTTATCAAGTGGGTGCAGTTACTCTACTCGTCTCCTATAGCGGCCATTAGAGAGGGAGGAAGGATTTCATCACCCTTTAAACTATACAGGGGTACGAGGCAGGGGTGCCCCCTGTCTCCGCTCCTGTTTGCTATGGCTATAGAGCCCCTAGCGGCTACGGTACGCGCTAATCCCTTGATACAGGGTTTTAGATACGGAGACATTCAGGAGAAGGTAATTATGTATGCAGATGACACCATGCTGCTACTGGGTGATACATCTAACTCACTGACAGAGGCAATGAGTGTGATTAAACAGTTCGGGAAATACTCAGGCTTAGTTATTAACTGGACCAAGTCCTCTCTGCTGCTTCTGGACCGTGACCCGCCCACAACCCAACAAAATATGCAGGACATACCAGTCTCGACATCCTTCAAATATCTGGGTATACAGATTACAGCTCATATATTAGACTATGTGAATCTTAATCTAACCCCATTGATCAATAGATGTCGGGATCGGGTCAAAGTGTGGAGTAAATTAAAGCTGTCCCAAGTAGGCAGAATAAACTTAATAAAGATGATTCTTATGCCACAACTACTATATGTGCTCCACAATTCTCCAATGGTTATTACTCTGAAAAAGTTTAGAATCATCAACTCCCTCTTCCGTTCATTTATATGGCTTTCAAAGCCTCCTAGAATTAAACTAGAACAGCTACAACGTCCTAAAGACAATGGAGGTTTAGCATTGCCTAACCCCTGGGTGTATTATTTGGCCTCCCAGCTACAGCACATTGCTAGAGCCATAGGTCCCGGGGAGGACCTGGAGATGAACCTGAGAGACCCTTCGGCCCACATACTCCGGTTCACTTCCAGGAGAGAGGTTACGGATGGATTAGAGGCCTTACAATATAACAAATCTAATAAACTTTTCCCAACTTATGCACTTATGCAGAAAATCTGGAACAAGGTCAGGATGCTGCAAGGGGTGGAGGGCTTCACCAGGTATAGCCCCATCTGGGAAAACAATCACTATTCAGAAATAGCTAAAATACCCTACGGACCCAAATGGCAACAGTACGGGGTGTCCCACATGGTACACATAATTAGAGACGGTAAATTGAGACCCTTCTCGGAGCTCAGGGAGGCCTTTCAATTGCCGGGCTCTATGCTCTTCTATTACAGACAACTTAAACATGCAATAGATGCACAAAGGGGCCCCGATATTTGGAACCTGCAACCCACTCCTATTTTCAACCACCTACTTGCCATAACCACTTATAGAGGTTTTATATCTGACTGCTATACCATGCTTCTGAACCTTTTCCTAGGGGACGCGCCTCTGAGGGTCGTGTCCCACTGGGAACAGGATGTTGGCTCCTTTGAGGAGGAACAGTGGGAGGAAGCCTTGCTGGCGGTTTCCACGTGTTCATTAAATGCTGCTCAAAAGCTCTCACAGCTCTATATTATTTCCAGAGTGCACTACACACCGGCTAGACTGGCCCGTATGGGTTTGGGCACTGATCCCACCTGCACCAGATGCTCCAGAGACCATGGAGATCTCATACACCTCCTGTGGAGATGCCCAAAATTGCACCTCTATTGGAACGAGGTCATTAACACCATTAATAGAGTTTTCCAAATAGTGATACCTTTGGATCCAAAGCCATGTCTGCTGGGGATTGTGGATGATCTACTGACTGAGGATATCCCTAGACAGGCTATCAGACGAGCTTTGTTTCAGGCCCGCCTACTTATCCTCAGGCACTGGAGGTCCACGTGTCCTCCCACGGTACAAGAATGGATTACACAAATGGGGGCCACAATCCAGTTGGAAAAAATTATTTACCAGCATAGGGGAGCGACACAAAAATATGAGAAACTATGGGCTCCATGGTTGGATACACCAGGTCTAGCGCCAATAGATTTGATATATGATCGCTTATTCTAAAAGTGGCCCTCATGAACCTCAATTCCTATGGGATATATGTTATGCACTATATAATTAGCCAGTATGCTAAGAGGTAATAAGCAAATGATCCATTGGAGGAGTGTGGATAGCTCACGGAAGGATTTTTCTGATGAGAGGTTGTGTTTTCTCCTTTCTCCTATTTGTTTTCTCTTCATCCGATGTATTGGAGTATGTACCCCCTTTTTTCTGTACTTATTTTTATATATTGTTTTTGTTACTTATCCTAATACATATGTAAGATGTGACTTCTGCCATGTAAACTGCTGTATGAGCTCTGGAACTGTATACACTTATTCAATCTTAATAAAACTTTTTGTTTGAGAAAAAAAAAAAAAATACCACTGCAAAGCGCCTCTGAAGAGGCGCTTTGCCGGCGGTATAGCCGCGCCATCCCATTGATTTCAATGGGCAGGAGAGGTGAAGGAGCGGTATACACTCCGCTCCTTCACCGCTCCGAAGATGCTGCTAGCAGGACTTTTTTTTACCATCCTGCCAGCGCATCGCTCCAATGTGAAAGCCCTCGGGGCTTTCACACTGGAATGAATGCAGCGGCACTTTTGGGTCGGTTTGCAGGCACTATTATTAGCGCAATAGCGCCTGCAAACCGCCCCAGTGTGAAAGGGCTCTTATACTTACCTGAGCCCGATCAAGTGATGTGCACACGAGCAGTGGCTCTCTCAGCTCTCTCCTTATTGGCTCAGGGACCCTCCCTCTTTATTGGCTGTGACTGACAGCAGCGGGAGCCAATGGCTCTCGCTGCTGTCAATCACAGCCAGTGAGAAGGGAACAAGGGGCAGTGCTGAGACGCTGTCTGTGCGTTAATGGACACACAGAGCCACCTCGGGAGTGAGCAAGCACGAGTGTCCCAATAACAAGTGGATTGCTATAGGAGCATGAGCCAGGAGCACTGGTGGGGGACCACAGAAAAGGAGGATCAGGGCTGCTGGATACAAGTCCACCTGTCAGTTTTTCAGGTTGTCCTGATCAGACACGCCGTTCACCACTATGGACTGGCGGGTGTAAATGGACTGGTGTCTGTTTACACCTGCCTACTTTAGTATGATCTAGTCTGCTGCTTAAAAAAAAAAAAAAAAAAAAAAAAACCCGAATGCTGCCACCAACCCCAAGGATATCCAACAACATATTACATTTTTGTTCTTGGGTTTAAATACACTTTAACCTCTTCACGCCGGCCATAAGCATATATATGGGCCTCTCTGTGGGTGGGCCTTAAAACAATGAGTGGCTGCATACACGCATACCAAAATGTAAAACAATGCTGTGCCAAGAGCATGCACCCTCTGCGCTCCCAGCACAGTTACCAGCGGGTAACAGAAAGCTTCCAACCGCTACTTGTGATCGGGAGCTATCCGATCATGTGACAACTAATCACAATGGTCACATGACTGAAATGCTTGCCTCCTCCTCCTCCCAGCATCTGAAACCTCTTAAAGGGCCGGGAGGTGTCGGCGCTAAGGGGTTAAGGTAAGAACAACACATCATTCTGGGTTGCTGGGTCAGATTAGCTAAAGTTTATATTATAACCCCCCCCCCCCCCTCCCCCCAGTGATTTTAACCTTCTACTCCAAATCAGTATCTATTTAAGTGGGGTCTCTATGAGGGTGAAGACCCAGATGACACCATCAAGTAGCATTGTAGCAGGCTGGGGGGGTGGAAAGTCACACAGAAGTGCCAACCTGCTCAGAGCTCTACTGCCTGTCCTGCTGTCACCACCCTGCAGCGGCAGGACAGAGCACTGTGGCAGGCTAGTGGGGGAGTGACACCATGTTTTACCACATCAGGTGACACCAACCCTAGTGACACCACTAATCTAAATTTGTTATAGAAAAGAAAAAAAAGCAATCACTGGCTACATATTCACATAGTAGGAAAATCTTTATGGAGAGAAGAGAATCTGTCCTGGGTGCTGCCACACAGAAGCCATGTGTGCATCAGAAAAACACTCAAAACAGCTCGGAACAGTATTAGAAGCCATACTGAAGATAGGTGAATATGAAAAACAGGAAGTGTATCAGGAAAAATTATTACCAGGAACAATTAAGAGTTGGCAGCGAGGAGAAGTGTCACGTTCTACAGCTCCAAATCACAAGGCCAGCTTACCGTCTGTCCTCTGGGGGATCCCTGCTCGGTCAGTTTTACCAGGAGATCTTTAGCTGCAGGAATATCTTGCTTTATGGGGTCCCCAAACAGTAAAGCATAAGCCACTTTCTCCATAGCTTTCACATGATTCATGTCTGAAGCTTTGATGAAGTACTGGAAGGCCCTGCAAGGAGAGGAAAACACGGAGGGTTGGACAAGGCACTGAACCACCAAGCTATTGCATCCTGCTACAATAAAGGCCCATGAAGCTATATAGCATCACACACCAATGTAAGATGGATCTTCTCCCATTGAACATCAATGTAAGGTGGACCTACTCCCATTGAACACCAATGTAAGGTGGACCTTCTCCCATTGAACAGCAATGTAAGGTGGACCTTCTCCCATTAAACATCAATATAAGGTGGACCTTCTCCCATTGAACAGCAATGTAAGGTGGACCTTCTCCCATTGAACAGCAATGTAAGGTGGACCTTCTCCCATTGAACAGCAATGTAAGGTGGACCTTCTCCCATTGAACAGCAATGTAAGGTGGACCTTCTCCCATTGAACAGCAATGTAAGGTGGACCTTCTCCTATTGAACAGCAATGTAAGGTTGAGCTTCTCTCAATGACCATCAATTTAAAGTGAACCTTCTGCCACCGACCAACAGTATAAGGTGGACCTTCATTTAAAGGGGTACTTGGGCTATCTAACCCACAATCGGAGGATACTTGATAAATATAAGCAGTGCATAGTCTTATAAAGAAGCTAGGCTAGAGTGCAAGATGGGTGGGGTGTTGGGAGAACATACAATATATACACAACATACTCCTTCTTCTGAGATCTCTTTGTGCTCCCATTCAGGATCTTCATGCCCAGCTGGTAGAGGTCCTCGGCTTCCTGCATCTGCCGCCTCTTGCTAGCCTGTTCTTCCGCTGTGGGCATCAGAGACAGAAAGTATCAATACTGCAGTCCTTGTACAACCCAAAATACGCAGGACAGTCCAGACAATTCTTATCACTAATGGGCACACAATGACTTCTTTAGTGGCAACCACTGCTGTCCCTCCTGCACTGAGGACACTTCTTCCTGTGGAAATGCAGCATCCTCTAGTGGTGGTTCTGCCCAAGGACTGGGTCTCCTGAAAATCATCTAAACAAGCTGCTGTGTGCCATTATGGCAACTAGGAGGCAGCTGGCCAGCTGTGGAAGTGTGGGAGTCACAGAGCAGAAGTGAAAGGAGTGTTTTCAGGGAGGGGAAACACAGTCGTGATAGAAATGAGAAGATAAGTGGGAGATAAAACACCAGCACCTATTTAGCATGAGCTAGAAGGTGTGGGAATTGGGACTGATCTGGGGTGTGAAGGTGCAGGAACTGGGACTGATCTTACATAGTTAATCAGGTTGAAAAAAAAAAGACAAGTCCAACCATAAAAAAAATAAAAATAAAAAGATATCATACAATCATATATACACAATCCTATACCCACAGTTGATCCACAGGAAGGCCAAAACCCCAGCAAAGCATGATCCAATTTGCTCCAGCAGGGGAAAAAAATTCCTTCCTGATCCCAGAGAGGCAATCGGATTTTCCCTGAATCCAGGCCTTTCTTAAAGCAATCTACTGAGCTGGCCAGAACCACCTCTGGAGGGAGTCTATTCCACATTTTCACAGCTCTTACTGTGAAGAAACCTTTCAAGATTTGGAGATGAATTTGCTTTTCCTCTAGGCGTAAAAAAGAGTGCCCCCTTGTCCTCTGTGTTTACCATAAAGTGAATAACGCCAAGTTCACTTTATGGACCCCTTATATATTTGTACGTGTTGATCATATCCCCCTTAATCTCTCAAGAGAGAATAAATTCAGTTCCTCTAATCTTTCCTCATAGCTGAGCTCCTCCATGCCTCTTATCAGTTTGGTTGCCCTTCTCTGCTCTTTCTCCAGTTCCCCGATATCCTTTTTGAGAACTGGTGCCCAAAACTGAACTGCATATTCCAGATGAAGTCTTACTAATGATTTGTACAGGGGGGCAAAATCTCTCTCTCTCTCTCTGGAGTCCATACCTCTCCCAATACAAGAAAGGACTTTGCTCGCTTTGGAAACCGCAGCTTGGTATTGCATGTTATTATTGAGCTTATGATCTACCAAAATCCCCAGATCCTTCTCCACTATGGATTCCCTCAGTTGTACTCCCCCTATTATGTATGATGCATGCATATTCTTAACTCCCAAATGCATTACTTTATATTAAATCAACATTAAACCTCATCTGCCACTTATGCCTCGTTTCCACTGAGCGGATCGGTTCGGGTCGGTACAGTTTGAATGGCCTAGAATGGTCCGGTCTATTCTGGTGAGCGTTTCCACTGCAAGTGGGACCACAAGGGGCCATACAGGGTTTAGAAAAAATGCCTCAGCATAGCACAGCAGAGGGTTTTCTGTCAGCCAATCATTGGAATGTATCTTAGCTCTGCCCTAACCGAACCATTCTATTTTCTATGGCCCCACATCTGAAGCAGGATCCTGAATGGAACGGTACGGTTCGGTTGTATGGGCCGCTTTCATAATGGAAACACCCAAAATAGAGTACCGTATCGAACCGATTCGCTCAGTGGAAACGAGGCATTAGTTGCTCAAATAGACAGAGCATTGAGGTCGGCTTGTAAATTGGAGACATCCTGTAAGGACTAAATTCCACTGCATAGTTTGGTGTCTTCTGCAAAGAATGAAATGTTACTTTTAATCCCAGACCCAATATCATTTATAAAGTTATTAAAAAGTAAGGATCCCAACACTGAACCTTGGCATACACCACTGATAACCTTAGACCATTTAGAGTAAGAATCATTAACCACGACTCTCTGAATTCTGTCTTTTAGACAGTTTTCTATCCATTTACAAACTGATCTTTCCAAGCCTGGAGACTTTACCTTACACATGAGCCGTGTTGGGGAACTGTGTCAAACACTTATGCAAAATCCAGGTATACCACATCCACAGCCACCCCTCTGTCCAAGGTTTTACTTACCTCCTCATAAAAAGAAATCAGATTTGTTTGACAACTTCTGTCTTTCATGAATCCTTGCTGTCTGTTGCTTAAAATATTTTTTTCCCAGCAAGAACTAGTCTATGTGGTCTTTTATTAAACTCTCCAGTATCTTCCCGAATATAGAAGTTAAACTAACAGGTCTATAGTTACTTGGTAAAGACTTTGTTCCCTTTTTAAATATAGGCACCACATTGGCTCTACGCCAATCCAGTGGTACCATTCCTGTCATTAAGGAGTCCCTAAAAATTTGATACAATGGTTTTGAAATGACAGAGCTCAATTCTTTTAGGATCAGTGGGTGGATACCATCTGGTCCAGCTGCTTTATCCACCTTTATTCTGTCTAACTATTTCTGGACCATATCACTTTTGAGCCATTGTGGATCATTTGGGGCTGTGTCACTACCACCCCCTTTCTGGACATGAGCTCCCCCATGCTCCTTTGTATACACAGAACTGAAGAATGTATTTAATACATTTGCCTTCTCTTTGTCCCCAGTCAGCCACTCTAGATTTTTTTTTGTAAAGGGCCTACATGCTCAGACCTGACCTTTTTACTATTAATATATTTGAAGACTTTTTGGGGGGTTTCTCCTATCTTTTGCAATCTGTCGTTCGTTTTGAATTTTTGCGCCCTTGATTTCCTTTTTACATATCCGGTTATATTCTTTGTAACATTTAAAACAACAACAATAGTGTTCCTTCATTTTTATATTTTTTAAAAGCTCTTTTCTTGTTTATAGCTTTTTAAACTTTGGCCCGTGAGCCACATAGGTTTTATTTTTAGCCTTTTAAACTTATTACCCATGGGAATATATTTTGCAGTGAGGTCCCAAACAGTCTTTTTGAAGAATTCCCATTTCTGTTCTGTGCCCATTGATGCCAATATTCCCTCCCAGACTAAGACCTGGAGAGCAGCCCTCATCCTTGGAAAATTTGCTCTTTTAAAAGTGTTTTTATCTTTCCCGTATGTGTGTTTTGCTTACAGCTAACATCAAATGAAATCATGTTGTGGTCACTGCTACCCAGATGTTTCTTTATATGAACATTAGTAATAAGCTCTGCATGGTTTGAGATTACCAGGTCCAACACAGAGCATCATTCCTAGTTGGGGCCTCAAAAAACTGGAGCATAATATTGTCCTGTAATAGGTTCATAAATTGTTTGCCCTTTGCCCTGATCTGAGGTGGGAATGTTCAGAAACTGATCTCTATTTTATCCTCGATCTTCAAACTAAACGTGTTTAAATTTGCTGCCAGAAGTATTACTATGAAGAAAAAAAAGAAAAGAAAGAGAAAAAAAAAGAAAAGAAAGAAAAAAAAAGAAAGAAAGAGAGAAAAAAAAAGAAAGAAAGAGAGAAAAAAAAGAAAGAAAGAGAGAAAAAAAAGAAGAAAGAAAGAAAAAGAAAGAAAAAATATATCTAGATAGAGATAGAGATATGAATATATGAGAGAGAGAGAGAGAGAGAGAGAGAGAGAGAGAGAGAGAGAGAGAGAGAGAGAGAGAGAGAGAGAGAGAGATTTTATCCTCGATCTTCAGTAAGAGAGCAGAATGTTTCCCATAATCAGGATTGTATTATATTGTGAAGACATCCTCTAAACCAGGGGTCCTCAAACTACGGCCCTCCAGCTGTTGCGGAACTACACATCCCATGAGGCATTGTAAAACTCTAACATTCACAGACATGACTAGGCATGATGGGAATTGTAGTTCCTGAACAACTGGAGGGCAGTAGTTTGAAGACCCCTGCTCTAAACCAGTGATTAACCTTTTTTCAGTCAAGGCACCCTTTAAAATTCTGCACGATCTTGAGGCAGCCTATTCTAAAAAAAGATTAAAAAAAAAAGCTAAACTTATAGGTTTATACGATACAGCAAAATCCACACACGTAGGACACCCGGCGTTCGAGGCGATTTATTCTTTCAAAGCAAATACACCAAAGCAGGAGAGGAACAAACAAGGATGCTGTTCACATTCCCAACGTCCTCCTTATCACCTGATGATATCACTGGTTGTTAGAACACTGGCGACTAGAAGGTCCTAATGGTGCATAATGAAAACCTGTGACTTTGTGTAACTAAAAAGGGAAAGCTTGATCCACCTGCTGACTTGTAAACAATTTTTGGACAATGTTTAGGCATTTTGCCAACACACCCCTGAGGAAACCTCAAGGCACCCCAGTGTGACTGGGGATCCTGGGTGAAAAACGCTGCTCTAAAAACACTCACTTTCACAGAAGCCCCACTTTAGGTCTCTCTTGTAATCGTGGGTGGTGGCGCACCATAGCCTGCCGTCCTCCCGCCCATCCGATGTACATTCGTCATATTCCTTGTCCATGAAGAGGAAAGGGAAGTGACATGGCTCCCCATCTGCTGTCCCTCCGATGGCAGTAGTGACTGCAAGAGAACACAGGAAGAGTTATATATCATGCTTTGACAAACAATTAAAAAAAAAAAAAAAAAAAAAAAAAAAAAGGAAAGAAGAAAAAAATGCCTACATTGCAGCTTACAGGAATCTGCGGTATATTTTCTTTGATGACCCAAATTCTACCTATTATTGTAATGGTTATGCAACTTTCATACTTTACAACACATTGCAGGGACAGAAGGATATCGGTGTGAGGCAGAAAAGATCTGGACAAAGTGCACTTTATCCTCTCCTGAATGCTGTGGGTGGCCCTGCATGCTGCCTGCCCTTGATTAGCGTCCGGCCATAGTGTTGGTGGGACACCACGCTTCCTGGCCCTAAAGCTTAATTGTTTGTTTTGGTGCTGATGGCTGGTCCGCACCATTTTTTTTTTTTTTTAACCCTGGAAGGATTTACCCCCTTCCTGACCAGGCCCTTTTTTGCGATACGGTACTGCGTCGCTTTAACTGACAACTGCGCGGTCGTGCGACACTGTAACCTAACAAAATTTACGTCATTTTTTTCCCCCACAAATAGAGCTTTCTTTTGGTGGTATTTGATCACCTCTGCGGTTTTTATTTTTTGCGCTATAAAACAAAAAAAAGGAGCGAATATTTTGACAAAAGAAAAAAAAAGCAATAAAAGCGTATATTGATTGATTTGTGTATAAGTTATTAAGTCTATAAATTAGGGAATAGATTTAGGGCATTTTTATTATTCATTTTTTTTTTTTTAATATTAGTAATAGCGGCAATTTTTATCGTGACTGCGACATTGCATTGGACAGATCGGACACTTTGTACACTATTTTGAGACCATTCACATTTATACAGCGATTAGTGCTATAAAAATGCACTGATTACCGTGTAAATGTCACTGGCAGGGAAGGGGTTAAACACTAAGGGGCGATCAAGGGGTTAAGTGTGTTCCCTGAGCATGTTCTAACTGTAGGGAGGATGGGCCCACTAAAACATGACAGAGGGAGCAGCAGATCCCTGTCATGTTACTAGGCAGAACAGGGAAATGCTGTGTTTACATAGGCATCTCCCCGTTCAGCCTCTCTGTGTCGCGATCGCGGGCCATCGGCGGACATAGAGTCTGCGGCCCGCTAGCCTCCGATGACGCAGCGACGTATGGGTATGTGATTTTGTGCACCCATGCCACTTTGCTGACGTATAATCGGCGTGAGCCGGTTGGCAAGTGGTTAAACATGTGTGCAGCAAAAAAAAAAAAAAAAAAAACGCAAAAACTGCTCTGGCAGCAAAAGGGTTCACCCCTAACCCCATTAAACCCTAACCCAAGGCTCTTCAAACTACGGCCCTCCAGTTGTTCAAGAACTACAATTCCCATCATGCCTAGCCATGTCTGTGAACATCAGTTTTACAATGCCTCATGGGATGTGTAGTTCCGCAACAGTTGGATGGCCATAGTTTGAGGATCCCTGACCTAACCCCTTTCACAGTGAGGCATCGGCGGTAAAGTATTTTTAGCGGCGCTTTACCGTAGTTTTTGCAGGGGTTTTCGGACGCCAGCGGGGCGATTTAAACCCCCACAAGTGGCCGAAAAAAGGGTTAAAAAAACGACCAGCAAAGAGCCGATTCAGCAGCGGTGCCCATTCAGTTCAATGGGCAGGAGCAGTGAAGGAGAGGTGTATACACTCCGCTCCTTCACCGCTCCAAAGATGCTGCTTGCAGGACCTTTTTTTAGCACCCTGCCAGCGCATCGCTGCAGTGTGAAAACCTGAGGACAGGAGAGGCTCTTTACAGGCACTATTTTTTAGTGCTGTAGCGCCTGTAAAGCGCCTCCGTGTGAAAGGGGTCTAAAACTAATATTAACTTCTAATCCTAAACCCTAACATTAAACCCTTATCCCCAACTCTAACCCTTAACCCCAATATAAAAACCTAACACTATTAACCCCTAACCCTAAAAATAAACCCTTAACACTGATATTAACCCCTAAACCATATTAACTCCTAATCTAAAACCCTAAAAACCACTAACCCCTAATCCTGAACCCCAACATTAACCCCCAACCCTAATATTAAAACCTAACACTGATACTAACCCCCAACCTTAACCACGAGTCTAACAAAATAAATAAAAAGTAAATAAATTAATCCCTAACATGAAACCCCCTAACCCCTTAAAACAAACAAAAAAAACAAAAAACAAAAAAAAAAACAAAAAAAAAAAGTAAAACAATGAATAAATAATAAAACAAATAAGTGGATGAAAACGCTGACAAAATGATGAAACAGATGATATTTTTCTCTACTCACTCAATTAAAAAAAAACAAAAACCAGCAAAAGCTCAAAAACGCTTTAAAAAAAATAAAAAAAAATCGCTGTACACAAACGCTTGAAAAAAAAAACAAAACATCCAATGTGACGCTGAGGTGTGAATGCAGCCTAAAAAGGCAGAGCGACTTTGTGTTCATTTTGAAAGCTTTCAGCAAACGCACTGGAGAGACCTTGTTTGATACTTACAGAAGAGAAGCAGTCAAGGTTGAGTGCGATTCAGACTTTGCAATGTATATAACTGATCTGGATGGGATGGTTTTTATTGTCTCCACAAAACTAGTGTTTTTTTTTTTTTCCAGATTTTTTATTATTATTATACACAACAATTATTTTCCTGTTAGCGGTATAAACAAGCTCTGAGAAACGGGTTTCAGTTCACTTTCTCACCGCAGGCTTCTGGAGCGTTCACACAAAACACTGCCGTGGGCCAATCAAAGTACAGGAAGAGGCGACACCTCCTCACACGTTGAGCCTGGGGACGACATGTACAGCCGGGTGTGACAGATGGTGGTTTCACATGGACAGACATCTGGCTGATGAAACTCCTGACATGTATGGCATGAATCTCTCCTGTAATGATTGCATCCTACATGATGACTGCTGCAGGCGAGACGCTGAATATCACCTACAGAGAACCACAAAACCACCATCACACTACATACACCGACACCCCAATACAAGGGTGGTGTGCAGTACCGGCATCAGCTTAGTAGATTATAGGAGAAGCTGCATCATGATGAACACATGGGGGGGGGGGTAATGAACAGACATGACCCATATCAGCAGTACTGTACTGTGCAATCTGGGGGGACACCTAAGCTACCCCCAGGCATGTATAAATTAGCTGCAATGGTAGCCCTCAGGTGGAACCCCTTGGGGTCATCTCAGCAGAACCCTATCTTTTCCACAATTTATATTTTAGTCCTGGGTATGGGGTTAGGAGAACCTAGTAAGACAGTCACCTAGTTTGGTGATCCGAAGTTGTTTAAGAACATCAAATACAGTCGCTTTGTTTCAGAAGAAACCAACCGCCCCAACATTTTTCGCCATGAGCTTATGCTAATACCGCAGATCAATTTAGCCCTAAAATGGGCAAAATTCTTCTGGTTTCAATTACAAATCGTATGCTTAAGCCCTGAAGAAGAGAGGAGGCCCCCCCCCCCCTGAAAAGTGTTATATATATATATATATATAAAACGCTCTTAACCCCTCAGTGACTGACAGTAAGTCCTCATGTACACTGCTGCTGGTAAACAGACGTTCCGAGGCATTTGGATGCTTTTTTCAGCTGCCCCTGAACTCATCCAATCTTATCTTGAGTGTACATGTACACAGGTTCGTTTACTGTCGTTTTTAGGCAGGCAGTTGCATCTATAGGCTTTCCTTTGAAGGCAAAAAATTGAGTTCAGACGCCAAATTTGCTGACGTTTCAGACGCCAAACACGGCTAAAATGCGGTAACTCGCATTTTTTTTTTTTTCAAATATAAATTTTATTTATTTTTTTGAATGCCCAACATGGCCGTAGACAATACAATACAATACAATACAATACATACACACAATGGGAATAACAAGAAAGGGAAAGGGAGGGGCATAATTGATTCATCATATGAAGAGAAGGAGAGGCATGTTCATTTACATTTCTAATTATGAGTGTACATTAGAGAATCTCCAACAGAAGAGGGTAACCAGCAAAAATTCTCAGTCATCCTACCCCTCCACTAACCTCCAATCGCTCCCCACCCCACTCAGGCAAAACCTCAGTGCCCAAGAGCCCATTCACACAGGGACGACTTGTCAGGCGACCTAGTCGCCTGACAAGTCGCCTCCCGTTCTGTGCTATGGAACCGTTCTAAGGGGAGTGACGCAAGTCGCTCCGACTTAGAAAAAGGTTCCTGTACGACTTCGGGGGCGACTTGCATAGACTTCTATACAGAAGCCGTTTTGCAAGTCGCCCGGGCAGTCGTGTGCAGGTCGCCTCGGTGAGGCGACCTGCAAGTCGTGTTGCCCCTGTGTGAATGGGGTCTCAGAGGGAAGGGACATCAGAAAAAAACAAATAATACAAAGGGGGGGAGAGAGGGATAGAGAGAGAAGGAAGGTAAAAGGAGGGAAATGGGGCAGTTGTAGGGAAAGGGGGGGGGGGTAACTCGCATTTAGCTGCGTTTTGTTTACAGGCGTTTTTCATTTTTGGCTATTTTGAATTATATATATATATATATATATATATATATATATATATATATATATATATATATATATATATATATATATATATATATATATATATATATATAAATAAAATAAAATGTATGTCCTTTTTTCCCCCACAAATAGAGCTTTCTAAGTAAAAAATATAATTTCTTGGGACGTTTCCAAGATGGCTACCTGAGCGGACGCACATTAAGCGAGCTCCGGACCCATCTCCCGAATCTCGGCTGTTTCCCTGCAGTCTGCGACTTGTAACCTGCCCCGGAGATAGAACACCCTGTCGGGAACGGAATGGCAAAAAGGGAGGGGAGCTTCGAACTCCCACAAGAACCACTCCCCCCTCGAAACAAAAAAAGTCAGGCCCGGGACCCTCTCCTTCCACCTCCACGCACATGGTGTCCCAAAACGGAAGATTCAGAGCCGGCGATCTGAGAGCGGTCCAATTTTGATACCCTGATGCAGGCGATCAACACGTGCCAGACTACCCTTATGGGTAAGATAGAAACGGTCCAGCTGGATATAAAAGTCTAATAAGGCGAGACATGGACTGCTTCCGATCGAGGCTGACAGAAGCTGAACGCCGCGTGGGGGACTCAGAAGACACGCCAAAAACCCTGCACGCCAAAATGAAAGACCCTTGAAACAAGGGCGGAGGACGCCGAGAACCACAACAGGAGGAATAACCTCCGAATAGTGAAGCTACCTGAAGGCTCGGTCGGAGCAGATCCCATGGTCTTCTTGAACACCTCCTCCGCACCCTCCTGCCACGTGCACCATTCTCAGAGTTCTTTGTATTGTAGGGAAGCTCCTCCACGCACGTTTGTCCTCCGGCTTCTGAAATTTAGGGACCGTGACCTGGTCCTTAGAGAAGCAAGAAAGTTGGATGCCCTGTGCCATGAGGGTGCAAGACTCATGATCTTTCCGGATTAGTCGGTTGACACCCAGAAGCTCTGATGATCTTTTGACCAGGTGAAGCTTAACCTACGCAATAAAAAGATTAAATACAGCATGATATTCATGGCTCAGCTGCAAGTGCAGGATGGGGAGACGGTCGGTTTCTTTACCTCCCCCGAGGATGCTTCATAATGGCTGGAGACCCTTCCTAGAGGATGATCCTGTCCGTAAGATGCTCTTCAATGAGCCCTTGTTTGTTTCTTGCCCGTTGGGAGGTTAGGGAACTGTACAATTAGCCCCCTTCTGCCCCATGCCTATGCACAATCTAAGGGGGGGGTTCTTTTCTCTTCCCCTTGCTGCTAGACAGTAGCTACTCCATCACCTAGGCCCCCCCCAACACTTTAATGAGCAAACATCGCTCCTGTGTGGGCGGCAGGGGGTGAGGGGCTATGATTTTGTTCTCTTTGTGCCCCCGGAGCTCATCCGGGAGAACTATGAATCTGCAGGGACCGTTCATCCTGTTTTCGTGTCCGGTCGGAATCTTGGTGTTAAGACTAAGACACTTGGCTGATTCATCGTTCACAACCCTCCATGGCAGGTGCCATGTTTTCCAGTTTTGGGGGGGGGGGGCACACCGAAGTTCGGGGGGTGGTGCCGGATGGGGGGGGGGGGGTTTAAATGGTGTGCAATACTTCTTCCTGGCTTAGTTTTTTTTCTTCCCTCCTACTTTCTGTCAGCTCCAATTGTGTGGTTTTGTTCTCCTCCCACTAGGTGGCGTAGGAGCTCTATTTACATGTATTGAACTACTACCTAGTACTGTACTTGTAATGCCTTATGTAATACTGGTATCTATCTATGCAATGCGGATATACTTTAGAAGACAACAATGGCTCCCTGACCATTTTATCTTGGAACGTTCATGGTTTGAACTCCATGATCAAAAAAGGTTGCTGGTATTTAAATTATATCAAGAAATATGTATCCCAAATCTGTATACTACAGGAGACACACCTGGTGGGGAGCAGAACACTGGCTCTCAGGAAACCCCGGGTCAGCTTATATTACCACTCCATTTTCTCTGCATTCTCTAGGGGTGTCAGTGTTCTAGTCCACAAGTCCCTCCAGTATCTACACCTAGACCAGGATGGGAGATACGTGGCTCTTCATGCAATCTGTGACAGGCTTGAGTTGCTCATTGTGGGGTGTTATATACCCCCACCGGCAGGAGGTGGCCAAAGTTAAATCTCTCAAATTATTCCCTAATCAAATTAATTAAACATATTCTTTGAGATACAGTCAACATATAGTTATATATAAGGACTGGTTCACACCAGAATGTAGTGTGGGAAAGGTGCATCGCATGTGCTAAATTTTGATACTTGGGAACAGAAGTCCAAAGAGACCCCTCCCTGTACCTAACCGACAATGTATACCCGATACTCCAACACCTCACATCTAGATACCAGACCTGGAAGTCCCTGCCTCTCTCCCCGGTTGGGAGGATTAACCTACTTAAAAAGACGTTTCCCCCCAAATTCCTTTATGTATTTCGTAATACCCCTGTTCCCATTCCCAACTCCTTCTTTCGGAAAATACACCAAATAATAACCAATTTCATATGGGCCGGGTCTGCTCCTAGAATTGCCAAAACTACCCTGCAACTTCCACTATCCCTTTGAGGGACTGGCACTTCCCTGTCTCAAACAATATTACTGGGCAGCGGTTATGGTGACGGCGAGATGGTGGTTTACCCAACCTCACACTAACCCCTCGGTGAACTTAGAGGTGGCAATCCTGGGGTCCTACTCTGCATTGAGTAACCTGGTGTTTAGAGGCCCAGGAGCACATCCAGAAATGACCACCTTGATGCAAACGATGGTCCGAGTGTGGGAACATATGTCAGCTAAGCTTAACAAGGCCAATACCATCTCTCCATACACATCACTACGGGGCAACCCTAAGCTACGTCACTTACTGACAGTCCCTGACCCGGCTCTCTGGGCTCGGTATCATATCAAAATTATACAACACATTATGCCAGAAGGCACGCTGCTTTCATTCGACTCTCTACGAGACGCCTTTCAGCTCCCATCCAGAATGCTATTCCGATACCAGCAGCTACGCCACGCGGTGCAAGCACAATTCCCCCTAGGAGAACAAAAGTTCTGGTTGGATGTAGTCTCTACGATCAACTCAGTTGGAGGCTTGTCGATCGGCATCTGTGATAATATCACACAAGTACACACAAACAGCTCTTCATATTCTATGCTACATTGTACGCTAGGAAAGCTATCCTATATTCATAGATTTGAGAAGATATGGGAGGTAGGTGGACTAAGAGCTGAACACTGGAGATAGGCTGAGGAACCCATGGAGTCCAGAAAAGCAAGGGAGGGTGAATGAGCCTTGGGAGATTGATTTGCCCCTCTTCACTGTGGCGTACTTTCTGTCATCCCTCATCCCCCCCCCCCCCCTACTAATCTCCTGTCCGTTACAATCCCCCCCCCCCCCCCCCCCCCCCTAGTACAGGAAGATCAATATAATCTATTGTCAGACCTAGAAATCGATTGCAATAATAGGTGAATAACTGTATAACTTGAAACCCACACAATCTAAAGTTGGTTCCTTTTCAACAGATTGCTGACGTTATTATTTTATACTTTGTACTTATAGTACCCTGACCTGGAAGATTAATTGTACACTGTAAAAACTTATCTGTTTAAAAAAAAAAAAAAAAAAATTCTAAAATTTCTTCATCATTTTAGGCCAATATGTATTCTGCTACAAATTTTTGTGAAAAAAAAATAAATAAATAATAATCCCAATAAAGCGTATAGTGATTGGTTTGCGCAAAACAAACTATGGGATATTTTTATGGAATGTTTATTTTTTTTAAATGTTTTTACTAGTAGTGGCGGCGATCAGCGATTTTTAAACGGGACTGCGACATTGCGGAGGACAAATCTGACCCTTTTTTGGGGACCAGCGACACCAATACAATGCTAAAAGAAAAAAAAAAAAAAAAAAAAAAAAAAAAAAAAAAGCACTGTCACTGTATAAATTATACTGGCGGGGAAGGGGTTAACATCAGAGGCAATCAAAAGTGTTAACTTTGTGGGGGGACGGATGCACTCGAGGAAGAGACACATCGGTGTTCTTGATCATCAGGAATCACAGATGTCTCTTCCTGTCTGACAGAACGACGGTCTGCCTTGTTTACATAGGCAGACCGTCGCTCTGTCTCTCCAGCGAGTAAGTGGCCGGCGGCCACCATACCCGCCGATTGGCTCCTGCTGTGTCCAAACACAGCGGGAACGTGCGCGCATCCCAGAGCCGTCCACAGGAATCACGTACAGGTGCGCGATTTTGGCGCTTAAGTACCGCCCCGCCGCAGTAAATGTACATGGGGCGGTCCTTAATTGGTTAAACAAAAATATACCGACCCTGACCTTTGACCCCAAACAGTGACCTAGATCAAATCTTGATGTAGCTATTTTTTTCTTTTTTTTCAATTATTATTTGGGTTTTTATTTTTTTTTATTCTTGCACACCTCTTGCTCGTTTCCATTTTTTCTCTTCTGAAATACACGTATCTTTCTTTCCATTTAAAGGAGAAAGAGGACACAGGAGCGAGTTGCACAGCGACTGATCATTGTGATAGCTAGGGAACTTGGAGTCTCGGGTCCTGAACGTTGGTACGAGACCCGGGGCTCTCAGTTTAGCCCAGCATCTGTGCTTGGAAAACACTGTGTGGCGCACACCCAGCACAGACTGGTACACATAGGAGGCCCCTTGGATAAAGATGCACTTCCATGAAGCCCACTAAATGTATACTTTCGGTGCAAAGGGGTAAATAAGCAATTTTTAAGAATTCCCAGATTTAAAATGGATCACCCAAAAGGGGAAATTACGCTTGTCTGCATCCCCCTCCACATTTGGCACTTTTGAGGGGAGAGAGCGGCCCGAGCGGGTACCCGATTTTGACAGGTAACTACTCCCACTTTCTGTCAAATGTGGCATGACCATCTGAGCTGGAAGTTCTGCCCCCCTCCTTCCCCTGCAGCCTTCTGGGACACATCACAAGTCACAGAAGACTGGGGGACCATTCACAGAGCAGTGCAGCTCGCACATGCGCAGTAGGAAACTGGCCATGAAGCCAGAAGGCTTCATGGCCGGTTTCCCTTACCTAAGAAGCTGGCGCCTACACCCGAAGCCGATTGAAGAGCCAATTTGGTTGAGGCCAAAACGCTGGATCCCTGGACAGGTAAGTGTCCTTATATTAAAAGTTAACAGCTACAGTATCTGTAGCTGCTGAATTTTAAATTTTCCTTGTGGGAACCTCAAGCTCCTTTTTAATGACTGTCTTTACTAGGTATTGCTAACCCTATACCCAGGAATGGATTACCCAATTTACCAGAAAGGCAGCAACTTAGGATATTGACCGGTTCCACACACACCATGCTTTCACTACGGGTGGATCTCTCCAAGGTCCCTTGGACAAAAGCCATCCAGCTGCTGTGCACCCCTCCTGGAATTTTATAGTGTAGATGCCCCGCTGCCTGCACTGGTAAATTCTGTGGCAGGCCGCACCTGGACAGGGCTGAACGATATACCAAGTGGATCAATGTTGGGGTATTTGCCAGAACAGAAATGTCTGGGAGAAGCTATGAAACGTCTTCAACATTACAGAACACGTCCAGCTGGATGTAACCAACTAATACTAGAGAGATCTACGGACTGATTATATAATAGTGCATAGAACAGACACCTGGCTTATATAAGACAGTACAAAGGGCACATTTACATGTTAAAATGACTCACACCAGAGACAATAAATCCAATCTGGAAATCACCAGCATAAAAATAAAACTAAACTGGCTCTCCGTTACTCTTAGGAGACACGAACATTAAAAGTGATAGTAAATCTTCAGCTAGGATTGCACCGATACTCCCCTTCTTTTTTTTTTTTACTGGCGAGTACGAGTACCAATACTTATGGTCAAGTATTCTCAGATACTGATTCCTTTGCGGTGCAATTTGAGCCCATACAAATTGAATGGGCTCAAATCGCACTGCAAACAATCACATGCGATCTGAACATGAATGTGCAGTGTTATTCCTGTCCAAATTGCATGTGGTTTCCTCCACGTGTGGCTTGAACACCGCTTTCATATGCGGGCGCTACTCACGCATGAGTTGGCTTCTGCATGCGAGCTCGGCGGGACGGGGTGCATTAAAAAAAAATATATATTTTTTTTTATTTATTTGACCTTTTTGTTTTTATACTGTTCTTTAAAAAAAAAAATAATGGTGTCACTTTTATTCCTATTACACCTTCCTATTTTACTTTTTATTTTGACACTGTTCTTGTCATAGGAATAAAAGAGACTTTTTTTTTTTTTTAAAGGAGTGTAAACATCCCTTGCAAAAGAAAAAAAGGAGAGGACCTCTTAAATATGAGCTCTGGGGTGAAAAAGATCTCAGATCTCATATTTACACTAAAATTCAAAATTTTTATAAAATGTCCCTTTAATAGTTATGGGCGGAAGTGACGTTTTGACGTGGCATCTGCCCTGCAATGATATGGAGCCGGGTGGGGGCCATCTTCCCTTCACTCGGCTCCATGCCAAGCAGGGGACAGGATCCGATCGCCTCCGCTGGCACCTCTCCCGCCACCAAAAAAAAGTGATCTCCAGATTTAATCTTTTTTAAATTGAGGCCCCTTATAGCTCATAAGCTGACAACGGCTGCATTACCTGGTCTCTGAGGCTCTACATTCAGCCGTTTCTCTTCCTGATCCTGGGCTGCAGATTCCCCCTCCTGATTGTCCGTATCTTCCAGAAATGTGACTGTCTGAGTGATCTCTGAGAACACAACTGGCTCATATGGGGGTTCCAGATCCGAAGTTAAGGGGTCCGAGGACTGAGAATTGTCTGAAGTCTCGGAATCAGTCTCTGTACTGTCCAGGGTGACCACATTCTCTGTCCACCACGCTGCTTTCCCATTATGCTGGTCCTCAGGTTCAGTCTTTGGATCGCCTCCGGTAGGGAACTCCGATTCCACCTCTTCTCTGGGCTCAGAAATGTGCTGGGGGGGGGGGGGCAGAAGAGAAGACAGCAGTGAGCACAGACACCCTCAGTGTACACAATGATATTATAAAGCCTGACTATCCTACATCAGACAGAACGTGGTATTGTATGAGAACACCCCCCACCCCAAACTGCATGGCTAGAAGAGCCAATCCATCCAATCACAGCGAGATCATCCTGTGCAGAGGAAACACTTCACATGTACATAGAGATTTCGGATATATTGCATAGATCTATGTTGGAAGACAGTAAAACATCATTTATAGTCTGTAATCACTTATCGGCTTTTATCACTTGTGGACTCTATTGGTCGGGGAATATCATCTCTCCGCAGCAGATTACAAGCTGAACACTGGGAAAAATTTTCATGAATTGGCAAGCCTGGGGCTCCTCTCAGCAATATTTCTCCTTCATTGCAAAACCCTCCTACAAAGTGCCATGTACAGATCACTGCCATGTCACACACAGCCCAACACGGTACAATCTGCCCTGACCCCCCCAATGCCTTTGTACAATGAACCCCCAACATATTACCCTGAACCCCCAAAACATCTCTACAATAAACCATCAGCACATCTGTACAATGAACCCCCTAATACAGGGTTTCTCAACTCCAGTCCTCAAGGCGCCCCAACAGGTCATGTTTTCAGGATTTCCATTATTTTGCACAGGTGATTTTATCAGTTTCACTTCCTTAGTAATTACCACAGCTGTTTCATCTGAGGAAAATCCTGAAAACATGACCTGTTGGGGCGCCTTGAGGACTGGAGTTGAGAAACACTGCCCTAACACAATACAATCCACCCTGAACCCCCCAATATGTCTACACAATGAACCTCCAACACGTTACAATCTGCCCTGAACCCCCCCTCCATATGTCTACACAATGAACCCCAAACACGTTACAATCTGCCCTGAACCCCCCCTCCATATGTCTACACAATGAACCCCAACACGTTACAATTGGCCCTGAACCCCCCCCCCCCCAATATGTTTACACAATAAACCCCCAACACATTACAATCTGCCCTGAACCCCCCAAATATATGTCTACACAATGAACCCCAACACGTTACAATCTGCCTTGAACCCCCTCTCCCATATGTCTACACAATGAACCTCCAACACTTACAATCTGCCCTGAACCCACCCCATATGTCTACACAATGAACTTCAACATGTTACAATTGGCCCTGAACCCCCCCAAATATATGTCTACACAATGAACCCCCAACACATTACAATCTGTCCTGAACCCCCCCTTCATATGTCTACACAATGAACCCCAACACGTTACAATCGGCCCTGAAACCCCCCCAACATGTCTACACAATGAACCCCCAACACATTACAATCTGCCCTGAACCCCCCTCCATATGTCTACAAAATGAACCCGAACAGATTACAATCTGCCCTGAACCCCCCCAAATACATGTCTACAAAATGAACCCCAACACGTTACAATCTGCCTTGAACCCCCCCTCCATATGTCTACACAATGAACCCCAACACGTTACAAACGGCCTTGAACCCCCCCTCCATATGTCTACACAATGAACCCCAACATGTTACAATCGGCCCTGAACCCCCCCCCCCCCAATATGTCTACAAAATGAACCCCCAACACATTACAATCTGCCCTGAAACCCCCCCCATATGTCTACACAATAGGGCTGCAACTAACGATTATTTTCATAATCGATTAGTTGGCCGATTATTATTTCGATTAATCGATTAATCGGTTAATAACCTTTACAAAAAAAAAGTGTGGTGTATAATTTAGTTAATATGTAAAGTTTAAAAAAAAGGCAATTTATTCTTAAATATATCTCTATGCAGTGGTAAATATATAACCAACTATATGGTTAGGGAGCAAAATATCTAATCCACTCTGAGAATAACAGACAGAGATATACTCTATATACTATTCGAGGAGAGATAGTATATACAGTATATATCCTCTAACAGTATATTAAAGGGTGAATCTGGTAAATATCATCTGATTCAGATCAAATTTTTTTTTATTTTCATAAAACAAACAATATCTTCCTTAAAAAAAAAAATGTCATTTTAAGAACGTTTGTTCAATTTTCTAATTGTTAGTGAGGTCAAATTGACATTCATTTTCAACCACAGTGATGGGAAAATTTGGAAATAATAGAAAACTTCTTGGTGAAAGGAATTTTCAGACAGTGGATGTGAGATGTTAAAAACAAGTGAAAATTTCATGAAATGAAAAATTCTTTCATTCAGTGAATGTACAAAGATTTTTCATCTAAATATTCTCGTCTGAAAATTGATCCGTGTGGGCAGCATAAGGCTCAGTACACACCTATGCAGTTTGCTTTTGATCTGTTTCTGCTGTGCTTTTTGATTTTTTGCACACGTGATTTTGCATTTTTTTTGGACAATTTGTTGTTGGGCAGATTAAAAAACACAAATTGCTGCAAAAACGCATTACATGTTTTTCTGCAGCTTCTCCATTAAAGTGTATTGAACCAAAAAAGCACCGTTTTGTGTTTAAAAAAAAAAGTCCCTGACCTTTCCAAATATGCAGTGGCTGAAAAAAGCCTTGTTACAGTAGCCATTATTTGCTCTTTTTGTATTATAAAGGGCTCATTTTAGTTTTTTTAACCCTGTTATGTTACTGGCCGATTAATCGATTATGAAAATAGTAATCGATTAATTTAATAATCGATTAGTTGTCGATTAATCGATTAGTTGTTTCAGCCCTACTACACAATGAACCCCAACACGCTACAATCGGCCTTGAACCCCCCCTCCATATGTCTACACAATGAACCCCAACACGTTACAATCTGCTCTGAACCCCCCCCCCACCTAAAATGTCTACACAATGAACCCCAACACGGTACAATTTGTCCTGAACCCCCAACACATCCATATGAAGAACCCCAACACATCTCTACAATGAACCCTTAACACATTATAACCTTCCTTAAACCCCCAAAATGTCTGTACAATGAACCCCCAACACATTATAATCTGCCCTGAACCCCCAACACATCTCTACAATGAACCCCAATATGTTACAATCTGCCCTGAATCCTCAGCATGGAACAATCTGCTCTAAATCCCCAAATGTCTCTACAATGAACCCCCCAATATGTCTCTACAATGAACCCCCCAACACGTCTATATAAAGCATCCCCAACACATTATAATCTGCCCTGAACCCCCAACACATCTCTACAAAAGCAGCTGAATGAGGAGAAGCCGTATAGATCTGGTGACTCTGAGTGTATGTACGGCATTATAATGTCAGCAGAAGATTAAGGTCACCATCTTCTAGCCATGACTGACTGCTGCCTGAATTCTGGAGGAGGATGTAGGGGGCTGAGGTTGCAGTTGTGTAGATCTGTGCAGAGTTCTTACCGGGATTTCCTCTGTGTCTTCTTCATTCTTGTTATCTGGAAGAGAAGAGAAGAAAAAACATTTCAACTCGGCACTATGTATAGGACCGCACTTCTCCACACCCATCACTCAGCACCATGTATAGGACCGCACTTCTCCACACCCATCACTCAGCACCATGTATAGGACCGCACTTCTCCACACCCATCACTCAGCACCATGTATAGGACCGCACTTCTCCACACCCATCACTCAGCACCATGTATAGGACCGCACTTCTCCACACCCATCACTCAGCACCATGTATAGGACCGCACTTCTCCACACCCATCACTCAGCACCATGTATAGGACCGCACTTCTCCACACCCATCACTCAGCACCATGTATAGGACCGCACTTCTCCACACCCATCACTCAGCACCATGTATAGGACCGCACTTCTCCACACCCATCACTCAGCACCATGTATAGGACCGCACTTCTCCACACCCATCACTCAGCACCATGTATAGGACCGCACTTCTCCAGACCCATCACCATGTATGGGACCGCACTTCTCCAGACCCATCACTCAGAACCATGTATAGGACCGCACTTCTCCAGACCCATCACCATGTATGGGACCGCACTTCTCCAGACCCATCACCATGTATGGGACCGCACTTCTCCAGACCCATCACCATGTATGGGACCGCACTTCTCCAGACCCATCACCATGTATGGGACCACACTTCTCCAGACCCATCACCCAGCACCATGTATAGGACCGCACTTCTCCACACCCATCACCCAGCACCATGTATAGGACCGCACTTCTCCACACCCATCACTATGTATAGGACCGCACTTCTCCACACCCATCACTCAGCACCATGTATAGGACCGCACTTCTCCACACCCATCACCATGTATAGGACCGCACTTCTCCACACCCATCACAGAGCACCATGTATAGGACCGCACTTCTCCAGACCCATCACCATGTATGGGACCGCACTTCTCCAGACCCATCACCATGTATGGGACCGCACTTCTCCAGACCCATCACCATGTATGGGACCGCACTTCTCCAGACCCATCACCATGTATAGGACCGCACTTCTCCACACCCATCACAGAGCACCATGTATAGGACCGCACTTCTCCAGACCCATCACCATGTATAGGACCGCACTTCTCCACACCCATCACAGAGCACCATGTATAGGACCGCACTTCTCCAGACCCATCACCATGTATGGGACCGCACTTCTCCAGACCCATCACCATGTATAGGACCGCACTTCTCCAGACCCAGCACCATGTATAGGACCGCACTTCTCCAGACCCATCACCATGTATAGGACCACACTTCTCCACACCCATCACTCAGAACCATGTATAGGACCGCACTTCTCCACACCCATCACAGAGCACCATGTATAGGACCGCACTTCTCCAGACCCATCACAGAGCACCATGTATAGGACCGCACTTCTCCAGACCCATCACCATGTATAGGACCGCACTTCTCCAGACCCATCACCATGTATGGGACCGCACTTCTCCAGACTCATCACCATGTATGGGACCGCACTTCTCCAGACCCATCACCATGTATGGGACCGCACTTCTCCAGACCCATCACCATGTATGGGACCGCACTTCTCCAGACCCATCACCATGTATGGGACCGCACTTCTCCAGACCCATCACCATGTATGGGACCGCACTTCTCCAGACCCATCACTCAGCACCATGTATAGGACCGCACTTCTCCACACCCATCACCATGTATAGGACCGCACTTCTCCACACCCATCACCATGTATAGGACCACACTTCTCCACACCCATCACAGAGCACCATGTATGGGACCGCACTTCTCCAGACCCATCACCATGTATGGGACCGCACTTCTCCAGACCCATCACCATGTATGGGACCGCACTTCTCCAGACCCATCACCATGTATGGGACCGCACTTCTCCAGACCCATCACCATGTATAGGACCGCACTTCTCCAGACCCATCACCCAGCACCATGTATAGGACCGCACTTCTCCACACCCATCACTCAGCACCATGTATAGGACCGCACTTCTCCACACCCATCACCATGTATAGGACCGCACTTCTCCACACCCATCACTCAGCACCATGTATAGGACCGCACTTCTCCACACCCATCACTCAGCACTATGTATAGGACCGCACTTCTCCACACCCATCACTCAGCACCATGTATAGGACCGCACTTCTCCAGACCCATCACCATGTATGGGACCGCACTTCTCCAGACCCATCACTCAGCACCATGTATAGGACCGCACTTCTCCACACCCATCACCATGTATAGGACCGCACTTCTCCAGACCCATCACCATGTATAGGACCGCACTTCTCCAGACCCACCACCCAGCACCATGTATAGGACCGCACTTCTCCACACCCATCACTCAGCACCATGTATAGGACCGCACTTCTCCAGACCCATCACTCAGCACCATGTATAGGACCGCACTTCTCCACACCCATCACCATGTATAGGACCGCACTTCTCCAGACCCATCACCATGTATGGGACCGCACTTCTCCAGACCCATCACCATGTATGGGACCGCACTTCTCCAGACCCATCACCATGTATGGGACCGCACTTCTCCAGACCCATCACCATGTATAGGACCGCACTTCTCCAGACCCATCACCATGTATGGGACCGCACTTCTCCAGACCCATCACCATGTATAGGACCGCACTTCTCCAGACCCATCACCATGTATAGGACCGCACTTCTCCAGACCCATCACCCAGCACCATGTATAGGACCGCACTTCTCCAGACACATCACCATGTATAGGACCGCACTTCTCCAGACCCATCACCATGTATAGGACCGCACTTCTCCAGACCCATCACCATGTATAGGACCGCACTTCTCCAGACCACCACCCAGCACCATGTATAGGACCGCACTTCTCCAGACCCATCACCATGTATGGGACCGCACTTCTCCAGACCCATCACCATGTATGGGACCGCACTTCTCCAGACCCATCACCATTTAAAGGACCGCACTTCTCCAGACCCATCACCCAGCACCATGTATAGGACCGCACTTCTCCAGACCCATCACTCAGCACCATGTATAGGACCGCACTTCTGCAGACCCATCACCATGTATGGGACCGCACTTCTCCAGACCCATCACCATGTATAGGACCGCACTTCTCCAGACCCATCACCATGTATAGGACCGCACTTCTCCAGACCCATCACCATGTATAGGACCGCACTTCTCCAGACCCAGCACCATGTATAGGACCGCACTTCTCCAGACCCATCACCATGTATAGGACCACACTTCTCCAGACCCATCACTCAGAACCATGTATAGGACCGCACTTCTCCAGACCCATCACCATGTATAGGACCGCACTTCTCCAGACCCACCACCCAGCACCATGTATAGGACCGCACTTCTCCACACCCATCACCATTTAAAGGACCGCACTTCTCCAGACCCATCACTCAGAACCATGTATAGGACCGCACTTCTCCAGACCCATCACCATGTATAGGACCGCACTTCTCCAGACCCACCACCCAGCACCATGTATAGGACCGCACTTCTCCACACCCATCACCATTTAAAGGACCGCACTTCTCCAGACCCATCACCCAGCACCATGTATAGGACCGCACTTCTCCAGACCCATCACTCAGCACCATGTATAGGACCGCACTTCTCCAGACCCATCACTCAGCACCATGTATAGGACCGCACTTCTGCAGACCCATCACCATGTATAGGACCGCACTTCTCCACACCCATCACCATGTATAGGACCGCACTTCTCCACACCCATCACAGAGCACCATGTATAGGACCGCACTTCTCCAGACCCATCACCATGTATAGGACCGCACTTCTCCAGACCCATCACCATGTATAGGACCGCACTTCTCCAGACCCATCACTCAGAACCATGTATAGGACCGCACTTCTCCACACCCATCACAGAGCACCATGTATAGGACCGCACTTCTCCAGACCCATCACCATGTATAGGACCGCACTTCTCCAGACCCATCACTCAGAACCATGTATAGGACCGCACTTCTCCACACCCATCACAGAGCACCATGTATAGGACCGCACTTCTCCAGACCCATCACCATGTATAGGACCGCACTTCTCCAGACCCATCACTCAGAACCATGTATAGGACCGCACTTCTCCACACCCATCACAGAGCACCATGTATAGGACCGCACTTCTCCAGACCCATCACCATGTATAGGACCGCACTTCTCCAGACCCATCACCATGTATAGGACCGCACTTCTCCAGACCCATCACCCAGCACCATGTATAGGACCGCACTTCTCCACACCCATCACTCAGCACCATGTATAGGACCGCACTTCTCCAGACCCATCACCATGTATAGGACCGCACTTCTCCACACCCATCACTCAGCATCATGTATGGGACCACACTTCTCCAGACCCATGGTAATGGGCTGTACCGGTGTTAGGTCCGGTCAGTTTGTCGGTAATGGGCGCTACCGGTGTCAGGGTGTTGGTAATGGGCGGTACCGGTGTCAGGGTGTTGGTAATGGGTGATACCGGTGTCAGGGTGTTGGTAATGGGTGGTACCGGTGTCAGGTCAGGTCAGGGTGTCGGTAATGGACAGTAACGGTGTCAGTAATGGGCGGTACCGGTGTCAGGTCCAGTCGGGGTGTTGGTAATGGGCGGTACCGGTGTCAGGTCTGGTCAGGGTGTCAGTAATAGGCGGTACCGGTGTCTGGTCCAGTCAGGGTGTCAGTAATAGGCGGTACCGGTGTCAGTAATGGGCGGTACCGGTGTCAGGTCCGGTCAGGGTGTCAGTAATGGGCGGTACCAGTGTCAGGTCCGGTCAGGGTGTCAGTAATGGGCGGTACCAGTGTCAGGTCCGGTCAGGGTGTCAGTAATGGGCGGTACCAGTGTCAGGTCCGGTCGAGGTGTCAGTAATGGGCGGTACCAGTGTCAGGTTCGGTTGGGGTGTCGGTAATGGGCGGTACCGGTGTCAGGGTGTCGGTAATGGGCGGTACCGGTGTCAGGGTGTCGGTAATGGGCGGTACCGGTGTCAGGGTGTCGGTAATGGGCGGTACCGGTGTCAGGGTGTCGGTAATGGGCGGTACCGGTGTCAGGGTGTCGGTAATGGGCGGTACCGGTGTCAGGGTGTCGGTAATGGGCGGTACCTGTGTCAGGGTGTCGGTAATGGGCGGTACCGGTGTCAGGGTGTCGGTAATGGGCGGTACCGGTGTCAGGGTGTCGGTAATGGGCGGTACCGGTGTCAGGGTGTCGGTAATGGGCGGTACCGGTGTCAGGGTGTCGGTAATGGGCGGTACCGGTGTCAGGGTGTCGGTAATGGGCGGTACCGGTGTCAGGGTGTCGGTAATGGGCGGTACCGGTGTCAGGGTGTCGGTAATGGGCGGTACCGGTGTCAGGGTGTCGGTAATGGGCGGTACCGGTGTCAGGGTGTCGGTAATGGGTGGTACCAGTGTCAGGTCCAGTAAAGGTGTCAGTAATGGGCGGTACTGGTGTCAGGTCCGGTCAGGGTGTCGGTAATGGGCGGTACCGGTGTCAGGTCCGGTCAGGGTGTCGGTATTGGGCGGTACCGGTGTCAGGTCCGGTCAGGGTGTCGGTAATGGGCGGTACCAGTGTCAGGTCCAGTCCGGGTGTCCGTAATGGACAGTACTGGTGTCAGGTCGGTAATGGACGCTACCGGTGTCAGGTTAGGGTGTCGGTTTCGTGTCTCACCAGTGTAGTCCGGTAGTTCGGTGGTGGCTCGGCAGCAGAGTCCGCTCAGTAGTATGAAAACCAGCAGCGCACACGGCGCTCTCCTCTCCCCCATCCTCCCGTCTGTCAGTCCCGGGCTCCGGCAGCGGCCTAAACCAGCCAAGCCGCACCACCTTCCCAGCCAATCGAAGCCTCCAGCTCTTCTACCTGGACCAATCACCTCGCGTCGGCTGCCTAGCGACCAACCAACAGCGAGAGGAGGTATGTCCGGATGAGAGAGCTTGTCAGCAGCCTTCCACTACATGGCCCTTCCTGATTGGCTGCTCGCGGGGGATTGTAAACAAACTCCAAATCCCGGCGTGCCTCGGGGTGCTTTGCGGCTGTGGGAAAGGGAGGCTGGTAACCGGGCCAATCAGGAGGAAAGTAATCTAATCACATGAGCAACACCGCCATGTCTTCAAAATCCAGCAGGTGCGTAGACCGGAAGTAGTCTCTTGAGCACCGGAAATGCCATGTGCATGTAGCAGGCTGCGGTAACGAGGAGGTGAGGCAATCCGGAGACATCTGGGGGTTGGGGGATAAGTGCTGAGTGTGTCCCCCATCCTATGGCGAGGGAGGAGCTTCCCACAGCTTCTGGGGATTATACAGAGGATAATATAGTCATTGATGTCCTTGGGTGACCCCAGTGCTGATATATGAGGGGGAGTAGATCTGGTGACCTCAGTGCTGATATTTGGGGGGGGGGAGTAGATCTGGTGACCCCAGTGCTGATATATGGGGGGAGGGGGAGTAGATCTGGTGACCTCAGTGCTGATATTTGGGGGGGGGGGAGTAGATCTGGTGACCCCAGTGCTGATATATGGGGGGAGGGGGAGTAGATCTGGTGACCCCAGTGCTGATATATGGGGGGGGAGGGGGAGTAGATCTGGTGACCTCAGTGCTGATATATGGGGGGGGAGGGGGAGTAGATCTGGTGACCTCAGTGCTGATATTTGGGGGGGGGGAGTAGATCTGGTGACCCCAGTGCTGATATATGGGGGGGGAGGGGGAGTAGATCTGGTGACCTCAGTGCTGATATTTGGGGGGGGGGAGTAGATCTGGTGACCCCAGTGCTGATATATGGGGGGAGGGGGAGTAGATCTGGTGACCCCAGTGCTGAAAAATGGGGGGAGGGGGAGTAGATCTGGTGACCCCAGTGCTGATATATGGGGGGGAGTAGATCTGGTGACCCCAGTGCTGATATATGGGGGGGGAGTAGATCTGATGACCCCAGTGCTGATATATGGGGGGGGAGTAGGTCTGGTGACCCCAGTGCTGATATATGGGGGGGGAGGGGGAGTAGATCTGGTGACCCCAGTGCTGATATATGGGGGGGAGGGGGAGTAGATCTGATGACCCCAGTACTGATATATGGGGGGGAGGGGGAGTAGATCTGGTGACCCCAGTACTGATATATGGGGGGGAGGGGGAGTAGATCTGGTGACCCCAGTACTGATATATGGGGGGGGGGGAGTAGATCTGGTGACCCCAGTGCTGATATATGGGGGGAGTAGATCTGGTGACCCCAGTGCTGATATATGGGGGGGAGGGGGAGTAGATCTGGTGACCCCAGTACTGATATATGGGGGGGGGATTAGATCTGGTGACCCCAGTGCTGATATATGGGGGGAGTAGATCTGGTGACCCCAGTACTGATATATGGGGGGGGGGATTAGATCTGGTGACCCCAGTGCTGATATATGGGGGGGAGTAGATCTGGTGACCCCAGTGCTGATATATGGGGGAGGGGAGTAGATCTGATGACCCCAGTGCTGATATATGGGGGGGGAGGGGGAGTAGATCTGGTGACCCCAGTGCTGATATATGGGGGGGGGGAGTAGATCTGATGACCCCAGTGCTGATATATGGGGGGAGGGGGAGTAGATCTGGTGACCCCAGTGCTGAAAAATGGGGGGGAGGGGGAGTAGATCTGGTGACCCCAGTGCTGATATATGGGGGGGAGTAGATCTGGTGACCCCAGTGCTGATATATGGGGGGGGGAGTAGATCTGATGACCCCAGTGCTGATATATGGGGGGGGGGTAGGTCTGGTGACCCCAGTGCTGATATATGGGGGGGAGGGGGAGTAGATCTGGTGACCCCCAGTACTGATATATGGGGGGGAGGGGGAGTAGATCTGGTGACCCCAGTGCTGATATATGGGGGGGAGGGGGAGTAGATCTGCTGACCCCAGTGCTGATATACGGGGCAGGGGGGGAGTAGATCTGATGACCCCAGTACTGATATATGGGGGGGAGGGGGAGTAGATCTGGTGACCCCAGTACTGATATATGGGGGGGAGGGGGAGTAGATCTGGTGACCCCAGTACTGATATATGGGGGGGGGGAGGGGGAGTAGATCTGGTGACCCCAGTGCTGATATATGGGGGGAGTAGATCTGGTGACCCCAGTGCTGATATATGGGGGGAGGGGGAGTAGATCTGGTGACCCCAGTACTGATATATGGGGGGGAGGGGGAGTAGATCTGGTGACCCCAGTACTGATATATGGGGGGGGGATTAGATCTGGTGACCCCAGTGCTGATATATGGGGGGAGTAGATCTGGTGACCCCAGTACTGATATATGGGGGGGGGGATTAGATCTGGTGACCCCAGTGCTGATATATGGGGGGGAGTAGATCTGGTGACCCCAGTGCTGATATATGGGGGAGGGGAGTAGATCTGATGACCCCAGTGCTGATATATGGGGGGGGAGTAGATCTGATGACCCCAGTGCTGATATATGGGGGGGGGGAGTAGATCTGGTGACCCCAGTACTGATATATGGGGGGGAGGGGGGTAGATCTGGTGACCCCAGTGCTGATATATGGGGGGGGGGAGTAGATCTGGTGACCCCAGTGCTGATATATGGGGGAGTAGATCTGTTGACCCCAGTACTGATATATGGGGGTCTTGGCTGGGATGAGGAGGACTGTCTGACTGATGTACAATTAGATGGTAAAAATATGGTCTGATGACAGATGACCCCCAATAGTGATATTCTGGGTAAAAGAGTGGGTCTGGGAACCCCAGTAGAAATATATGGGGGGGAGGAGTAGGTTTGGTGACCCCAGTATTGATATATGTTGGGAGGGGAAGGTTTGGGGACCCCAGTAGTGACATATGGGGGGAGATTTGGGGACCCCAGTAGTGACATATGGGGGGCGGTTTGGGGACCCCAGTAGTGACCTATGGGGGCGGGGGTGGTTTGGGGACCCCAGTAGTGACATATGGGAGGGGGAGGTTTGGGGACCCCAGTAGTGACATATGGGAGGGGGAGGTTTGGGGACCCCAGTAGTGACATAAGGGGGGGGGTAGGTTTGGTGACCCCAGTAGTGACATATGGGGGGAAGGTTTGGTGACTTCAGTAGTGATATATGGGGGGGGGATTGGTAGATTTGGGGACCCCAGTAGTGACATATGGGGGGGAGGTTTGGGGACCCCAGTAGTGACATATGGGGGGAGAAAGATTTTGGGACCCCAGTAGTGACATATGGGGGGGGGGTAGAATTTGGGACCCCAGTAGTGACATATGGGGGGGGGGTTTGGGGACTTCAGTAGTGACATATGGGGGGGGGGATTGGTAGATTTGGGGACCCCAGTAGTGACATATGGGGGGGAGGTTTGGGGACCCCAGTAGTGACCTATGGGGGGAGAAAGATTTTGGGACCCCAGTAGTGACATATGGGGGGGGGGTAGAATTTGGGACCCCAGTAGTGACATATGGGGGGGGGTTTGGGGACTTCAGTAGTGACATATGGGGGGGGGGATTGGTAGATTTGGGGACCCCAGTAGTGACATATGGGGGGGAGGTTTGGGGACCCCAGTAGTGACATATGGTGGGAGAAAGATTTTGGGACCCCAGTAGTGACATATGGGGGGGGGATAGAATTTGGGACCCCAGTAGTGACATATGGGGGGGGGGGTTTGGGGACTTCAGTAGTGACATATGGGGGGGGGGGTAGGTTTGGTGACCCCAGTAGTGACATATGGGGGGGAAGGTTTGGTGACCCCAGTAGTGACATATGGGGGGAAGGCTTGGTGACCCCAGTAGTGATATATGGGGGGTAGATTTGGGGACCCCAGTAGTGATATATGGGGGGAGGAGTAGGTTTAGTGACCCCAGTAGTGACATATGGGAGGGGGAGGTTTGGGGACCCTAGTAGTGACATATGGAGGGAGAAAGATTTGGGGACCCCAGTAGTGACATATGGGGGGTTAGGTTTGGTGACTCCAGTAGTGATATATATGGGGGGTAGATTTTGGGCATCCCAGTAGTGACATATGGGGGGGTAGATTTTGGGCATCCCAGTAGTGACATATGGGGGGGGGGGTAGATTTGGGGACCTCAGTAGTGATATATGGGGGGGTGGGTAGATTTGGGGACCCCAGTAGTGACATATGGGGGAATGGGTAGATTTGGGGACCCCAGTAGTGACATGGGGGAATGGGTAGATTTGGGGACCCTAGTAGTGATATATGGGGGGAGGGGTAGGTTTAGTGACCCCAGTAGTGACATATGGGGGGAGGGATAGATTTGGGGACCCCAGTAGTGACATATGGGGGGTAGATTTGGGGACCCCAGTAGTGACATGGGGGGGAGGGGTGAGGTTTGGTGACCCCAGTAGTGACATATGGGGGGGAGGGGTGAGATTTGGTGACCCCAGTAGTGACATATGGGGGGGAGGGGTGAGGTTTGGTGACCCCAGTAGTGACATATGGGGGAGGGGGGGTGAGGTTTGGTGACCCCAGTAGTGACATATGGGGGAGGGGTAGATTTGGGGACCCCAGTAGTGACATATGGGGGGGAGGGGTAGATTTGGGGACCCCAGTGGTGACATATGGGGGGGGGGGTGAGGTTTGGTGACCCCAGTAGTGACATATGGGGGGGGGGTAGATTTGGTGACCCCAATGGTGGTATATTGAGGGGGGTAGTAGATCCGGTAAGCCCTTTATACATATATTGGGGTGTAGGTGGACCCCCTTTTTTTGCAGTCTTATGATACATCTCCATGGCGGGGCTCCCATGTTCTCTCCTCCTACAAAGGCGTGTCGGCGGTTTGCTGTGAGCGGACACGTAAGATCTGGAGGTACATCAAATCAGAGCGGAGTTCCTCTGTGTGTCTCGGATGAGACTCCTCCCACTGCGCTCTCACATTCCTGAAGGGAAATGATGTATTGCAGAGATATATTCAGTATTTTATGGTCTGTTTGATTTCTCTTCATTTTCATTCTCTAGGACGGCTTACATGAGGGATGGCTCCGCCCACTTACAGTGAAAACAAGACTGGGAGTTTTAAAGGGCTCCCAGGGGCCAGTAGCCTCGTGTCATCTGTTTCCTGTAAATACTTTCACCTCCTGGTTTACTATACCCCCCCCCCCCCCCCCCCTTTCAACTGGGATTTGGTGACCACAGTAGTGATATATCCGGGTGGTGGTGGGGGGGAGAATATATACGGTGACCCCAGTAGTGATCTATTGAGAGCAGGGTGCATATGGTGACACCCCCCAGTAGTGATCTGTGGGGAGAGGAGTGCATATGGTGACCCCGATAGTGGTTTGTGGGGAGAGGAGTGCATATGGTGACACCAGTAGTGATCTGTGGGGAGAGGAGTGCATATGGTGACCCCGATAGTGGTTTGTGGGGAGAGGAGTGCATATGGTGACACCAGTAGTGATCTGTGGGGAGAGGAGTGCATATGGTGACCCCGATAGTGGTTTGTGGGGAGAGGAGTGCATATGGTGACACCAGTAGTGATCTGTGGGGAGAGGAGTGCATATGGTGACCCCGATAGTGGTTTGTGGGGAGAGGAGTGCATATGGTGACACCAGTAGTGATCTGTGGGGAGAGGAGTGCATATGGTGACACCAGTAGTGATCTGTGGGGAGAGGAGTGCATATGGTGACACCAGTAGTGATCTGTGGGGAGAGGAGTGCATATGGTGACACCAGTAGTGATCTGTGGGGAGAGGAGTGCATATGGTGACACCAGTAGTGATCTGTAGGAAGGGGGATGCATATGCTGATGCCAGTAGTGGTCTGGGGGAGGGGTGCATATGGTGACCCCCAGTAATGATCTGTGGGGAGAGGGATGCATATGCTGACCCCATTATTGATCTGTGGGAGGAGGGGGTACATATGGTGACCCCAGTAGTGGTCTGTAGGGAGAGGGGGGCATATGCTGACCCCGGTAGTCTGTGGACTGCATATGCTGACCCAAGTAGTGGTCTGTGGGGTCAGAGATGCATATGTTGACCCCAGTAGTGATCCGTGGGGGGAGGGCTAAATAAGGTAACCCCAGTATTGATATATGGGGGGGAGGGGTGCATATGAGGTAGATTTGGTGACCCCAGTAGTGAATATTGGTGGAAAGTGATTATCTGGTGATCCAAATAGTGATTTTTTTTTTTTTTTGTGTGGGGAGGGGGGTGGTTTATTCTAGTAGTAGGGTGATCCAATGATTCCAGGCAATGACATTTGGGGGGGCACATAGTGACCCCAGGAAGTGATGTATTGGGGGAGAAGGGTGGGTGGAGTAGATCCATTGTCCCCAGTAGTGATATTTCTTCTGTCTCCTGCAAACACATGCTCCCCCCCCCCCCCCCCCCAAAAAAAATCCTCAAGGACGGTGAGCTCTCACCTTAACATTTTTTTTGTAGTGGTCTCATAAAGTACTGAGGCTAGTGGCTCCTGGGAGCCCTTTTATACTCCTTTTTTTTTTTTTTTTTTTTTTTTTATTCTTGTATTTCTGTGAAGGTGGGTGAAGCCATCTCTTCATGTGACACATCCTGGAGGATTCCTGGAAATTGAGGTCATCAGGTAATAAGTCATTTATTTTTTTGCCCAGATATACGATTTGACGTAGCGCCTGTTTGGTATCGTTGTGTACCACAATGAACATGGAGCAGAGAAAGCGGAAGAGAGAGTTGTCTGAGGAGGTCCGAATGAAAATCATAGACCAGCATATCAAAGGTAAAGGCTACAAGACCATCTCCAAGCAGCTTGAGGTCCCTGTGACTACAGTTGCAAACATTATCAGGAAGGTGAAGGACCACGGTAGCGTAGCCAACCTCCCCGGACGTGGTCGCAAGAAGAAAATCGACCCCAGCTTGATCAGAAGGATCGAGCGAATGGTAGACAAAGAGCCAAAGAAAACCTCTAAAGAGATACAAGCTGAACTCCAAGGCCAAGGTACATCTGTGTCTGATCGAACTATCCGCCGCTTCTTGAACGAGAGCGGGCTCAAAGAAAAGAGACCCAGAAGGAAAGAAAAATCAAAAAAAAAAAGACCATGCATGTTGACAAGCCACAATGCTTCTGGGTGTACGGATGTGGCAAAATGAGCTTTCAGGAAAGTCCCATCAGCTCTATGTTCACATAAATATTATTATTTTTTTATTATTAAAGGAATACCATACCAACTGTGAAACATGTAGAAGGCTAGGTTTTGCTTTTGTGGCTGATTTGCTGTGTCTGGCACAGGGTTCCTTGAGCCTGCCAGGTATGATGAAATCAAGACTATGAAGAAATTCGGGAGCAAAATCTCTGAGTCGTAGGTCATGCGGCCTGAAACGGACAAAAAAAAAAGCAAAGGACACACAAGAATAGCTTAAGAGCTAAACTTTGGACTCTTCTGAAGTGGCCTTCTGTGAGCCCTGATCTGAATCTAACCTCTATGGAAGGAGCTGAAATGTGCAAGTTGGAGAAGGCGCCCTTCAAACCTGAGACAGTTGGAGCAGTTTGCTTGAGAAGAGCGGGCCCAACTACTTGTTGGCAGGTGCGGAAATCTGAGTGAGGGATACAGAGATCGCTTGTTGCAGTGATGACTTCTAAGGCTCCATTCACACATGGGCGTTTTGGGATTGCGGCAGAATTGCTGTGATTCTGGCCTCGATCTCAAAACGCAGGTTCAGGTGTCATTATTTTCAATGGAACCTAAGACTAGGTTCACACCTATGCATTTTTTTTTTTAATACATTTTGCAGAGTGCAGAAAAGCACTACAGTCCATTTAACATGGTTTCCTATGGTACACGTTCACATCTGTGTGTTTTTCAGCCGGTACATTTTTGTTCAGGGTCATGAGAGATAATAGAGGCTTGACGATACATTCCTTCTCAAAAGGCTAATTGAATGGCTGTTATTCTGACCATCTGGCGTTAACCATTTGAGTTGCTGAACCGGAAGAAGTACGAAGATCAGAAAAGTAAGGCGTCTCTAGGTCTGTGATGCAGACTATTGGCCAGCAACTCAAATGATGGGGGGGTGGGGGTGGGGTGGGGGGGGTTCACCTGTTCTGGACGGTCGTCACCAGAACAGGTGTCCCCATTGCAAGATTCCCCCTTGTCTTCTCTCTTGGTGACACAGATGGCAGTAAAAACCCACCAGACGTTCTAATCCTCCACTCCATCCAGTACAAAAAAAAAATAACAGCAAAAATGATTTTGTTTAGATATCCTTTTAAGCTCACATTAAGTGTAGGACTTCCTCTCCCCTCCCACAAAGGCGTGCCTGTTATATCCATTTACAAGTGCGTAAGAACCGGAGGTACATAAACAGACGGTGATTTCAGCTGTGCGGACGCCTCGTGTAGACGGATCGCAGATATCGCCGCTCTTACAAATTAAGAACATCCTCCATCTGCATCTGAGGTCCGATTTTAAAGCGGAGTTCCACCCAAAAATGGAACCTCCGCTTATTTGTTTCTTCTCTCGTCCCACCCCTCTCCGGTGCCACATTTGGCACCTTTTGGGGGGTGGGGGCACCCGGGGCAGGTACCTGTATTTCACAGGTACTTGTCACCATTTCTGTTCGACGTCATTGCGGTGAGGTACGTCAGAAGTCCGGCCCCCTCCTCCGCCGCTGGGCCAGTTAGAAAGTGCAGCATGCGCAGCAGGGAACCAGCTGTGAAGCCTAAAGGCTTCACTGCCGGTTTCCGTTACCGGCTATGGCGGCGGCAGCCCCCGAGAGCTGATGGAAACATCGGCTGGGGTGCCAACATCGCGGAATCCCTGGACAGATAAGGGCCCTAATATTAAAAGTCAGCAGCTACAGAATGTGTAGCTGCTGACTTTTATTTATTTTTTTTTAGTTCTGGGGCATAACTCCGCTTTAATTATGTTCCCTTTGCACATAGTTAAGCATAATAATAATATAGTATTTAAAGTCACCACTGTTATACCTTATCCACTAAGCTACTATTTGAGTCACTCGATACTTTATGTTAATAAAAGCAAAAAAAAAAAAAAAACAGACAAAAACTTGCTATAGGGTAAAAAAAAAAAAAATTATATTTATATATATATATATATAATTTTTTTTTTTTTTTTGCCTGTATTTTCCACTTTTTATTTTTATGATTTTTCTTTTCTCAGTGGAAGTCTGGACTGCTCACACCTGAAGGGAAGAAGGAAATGGATGAAACTGTACCCGCTCATCTTTCAGATTTTTATGCAGTACCATCTTCCTGGGATGGAGGTGGTAAGAGGAGGACTCGGCACGTTCTTGTTTCTGGCAAAGCACCTTGTAAACATGGGTATGACATTTCATACAAAGGGTGAAACCTACATGCAGCAGTTTTAAAATTCCTTTTGTCTTGAAGCTTGATACCTGTGTGATTAGCTCCTGATGGAAGCAGCCATATTCAGCATACAATTTCTTGGTCAGCGAAGCGAAACCCATTTATCGTGTGACCGCTGCTTTCATCAGAGTCCAGTTACACAGATATTTGTATATGTTAAAACCACACATGTGAGGTATTGCCGCGTCGGTAGAGCGAGAGCAATAATTCTAGCCCTAGACCTCCTCTGTAACTCAAAACATGCAACCTGTAGAATTTTTTGTAACGTCGCCTATGGAGATTTTTAAGGGTAAATGTTTTTGTCGCCATTCCACAAGCGGGCGCAATTTTGAAGTGTGACATGTCGATTATCGATTTACTCGGCGCAACATTATCTTTCACAATATATAAAAAAAAAATTGGGCTAACTTTACTGTTGTCTTATTTTTATTTATTTATTTATTTTTTAAAAAGTGTATTTTTTCCAAAAGTGCGCTTGTAAGACTGCTGCGCAAATACGGTGTGACAAAGTATTGCAACGACCACCATTTTATTCTCTAGGGTATATATATATATATATATATATATATATATATATATATATATATATATATATATAGCGGGGGTTCACCCACACCGCCAAAAAAAAAAATAATATTAAAAGCCAGCAGCTACAAATACTGCAGCTGCTGACTTTTAATACATGGCCACTTACCTGTCCCAGGGTCCAGCGATGTCGGCAGGGGACGCCGAGAACCCTCTCGGTAGCTGCCGCCGCCATCCTAGGTTAGGGAATCAGGAAGTGAAGCGTTGCGGCTTCACTTCCTGGTTCCCTACTGCGCATGCGTGAGTCGCGCTGCGCGTCCCTAGTGGTCCCCGCTCTCTCCTGGGAGCTGTGTGTTCCCAGCAGACAGCGCGGTCGGGACGGGAAGAGGCATAGACTCCCATGGGAGTCTATGCCGGAAGTGGGTGCAAATACCTGTCTTGGACAGGTATCTGCACCCCCCTCCCCCCTGAAAGGTGCCAAATGTGACACCGGAGGGGGGGAGGGTTCCGAAAAGCGGATGTTTCATTTTTGTGTGGAACTCCGCTTTAATGAACACAACATACAAGGATATGGGAAGTAATTCTAGACACTGACAAACACACCTACACAGGATGAACTGGATGGACTATTGTCTTTATTCGACTTTACCTGCTATGTAAGTGATATTAAAGGTTTATATTTTTTAGAATAAAAAGCATTTTTATTTATCTGCTTTATGCAATGATCCTGCCCTGAGGAGTCCCTTACCTCCTCCTTGGTAGTTCCCTGCCAGTCCCCTCCACTCCTCCCTCAGGGTGCCTCCTCAGTAAGCCAGGTGCTAAGGGGGCACCAATGCACATGCACTTCCAAGCCAGGCAGTGTGCATCCATAGAAGATTCCCCCTCGTTTCCTCTCTTGGTGACACAGATGGCAATAAAAACACAACAAATGTTCTTATCCTGCACTCCATCCAATCCAAAAAAAAAAAAAGTTTTGTCTAGAAATTCTTTAAGCTCACATTAAGTGTAGGACATCCTCTCCCCTCCCACAAAGGCGTGCCTGTTATACCTGTTTACAGGTGCGTAAGAACCGGAGGCACATAGGCAGACGGTGATTTCAGCTGTGTGGACGCCTCGTGTAGACGGATCGCAGATATCGCCGCTCTTACAAATTAAGGAGGTCCTCCATCTGCTCCACACTTATGTGCAAAACTGAAGGGAAGGCTGGAGGTCAGATTTATACTCCCTTTGCACATAGTTGGTATTTTTAAAGTGGTTGTAAAGGCGCAAGGTATTTTACTTTCATGCAGATAAAAAGCAGCCCCCCTAATACTTACCTGACCCCCCCCCCCCTCTGGATCCAGCGATGTTCACAAAGAACTTTGCCTCTCTGGGGACCCACACTCCTGATTGGCTTTTCGCACCAGCGGGCAGCCATTGGCTCCTACTGCAGACGGACGGGACTTAGCCAAGCCGCGGCCCTGTGTCTGAATGGAGACCCAGAGCCATGGCTTGGAATCGCGCCAGCTTGGATGCCCCTTGGTGTGGGGGCACGAGCCAGGAGCACCAGCGCGGGACCCGACAAGAGGAGGATCGGAGCTGCTCTGTGCAAAACCATTACACAGAACAGGGAAGTACACCATGTATGTTATAGTCCACACTGCTACACCTTATCTGCTGAGCGAAGTGAGTCACGCAATCCTGTTCATATATAAAAAAAATACATACATACATACATACATACTATAAATTATAGTTATATCCAACTTGGGTAGACACCTGGTATCTAGCACCTCATCCCAAGAAGTCAAATGTGCAAGAGAGGTTGGAAGGGGATTATCATGGTGCTTACAGATAATAATGGAAGCCATACATATATAAATGTATTCTACACATGATTAAAGACCAAACATAAAAAGTCGTTGAGTTTTATTGGACATCTCTGTTGTGGTGGTCAAGTAAGAAAGGTTCCAGTTGAACAGAGATTAAATATTCGTATGATATCCTGACAAGTTTCACCTTTTGGCTTCATCAGGGGTTATACGAATCAACCAATGAGTATGGGAAACTATACGAGAAAATACAAATGCACTACATAAGGAAACACATCAAAAATATGTAAAAAAAAAAAAAATACACAATACTTGAGAAAATAACATGGCCCATTTGCCATTGTTTTTTATATATATATATAGATATAGATAGATAGATATATCTCTCTATCTATCTATCTATCTATCTATCTATCTATCTATCTATCTATCTATCTCTCTCTATATATATATATATATATATATATATATATATATATATATATATATATATATATATATATATATATATATATATATATATATATATATATATATATATATAATATCTATCTATCTATCTATCTATATATAATTTTTTTTGTCTGTACTTTCCACTTTTTTTATGTTCCTTTTTATTCTTATAATTTTTCTTTTCTCAGTGGAAGTCTGGACTGCCCACACCTAAAGGGGAGAATGTCAGAAGAAAATGGATGAAACTACCTGCTCATCCTTCAGATTTCTATGGAGTCATCCTCGGGTACCATCTCCCTGGGGTGGATGTGATAAGAGGAGGACTCGGCATGTTCTTGTTTCTGGCAAAGAACCTTGTAAACATGGGTATGACATTTCATGCAGCAGTTTTAATATTACTTTTTTCCTGATGCTTGACACCTGTGTGATTAGTTCCTGAAGGAAGCAGGCATATTCAGCATATCATTTCTTGGTCAGCGAAGCTAAACCCATTTATCGTGTTACCACCCTGGACATGGCACTAAACACATGAGTCGGGCTGCTTTCATCAGAGTCGTCACACAGGTGATTTTTGCTTTGCTGCGGAGTCCCCTGAGGGCTGTGCATGGTAGCCAATCAGGTTCTAACTTCATCTTGTTCAATTAAGCGTTAACAATAAAACCTGGAAGTTGATTGGTTTCTATGCACAGCTGCACCATTTATGGTTTTTACTTGAGTTCTGTACATCATACACCAGTGCAGTCCACTCCTTCCTCAGGGTGCCTCCTCAGTAAGCCTCATCTCCTCTTTTGGTGACACAGATGGCAATAAAAACCCAACAAATGTTCTAGTTTTCCACTCCATCCAATACAAAAAAAAATAATTATCTTGATATTCTTTAAGCTCACATTAAGTGTAGGACATCCTCTCCCCTCCCACAAAGGCGTGCCTGTTATACCCGTTTACAGGTGCGTAAGAACCGGAGGCACATAGACAGACGGTGATTTCAGCTGTGTGGACGCCTCGTGTAGACGGATCGCAGATATCGCCGCTCTTACAAATTAAGGACGTCCTCCATCTGCTCCACATTTATGTGCAAAACTGAAGGGAAGGCTGGAGGTCAGATTTATACTCCCTTTGCACATACACTATATTGTCAAAAGTATTGGGACGCCTGCCATTACATGAACTTTAATGGCATCCCAGTCTTAGTCCGTAGGGTTCAATATTGAGTTGGCCCACCCTTTCCAGCTATAACAGCTTCATCTCTTCTGGGAAGGCTGTCCACAAGGTTTAGGAGTGTGTCTATGGGGATGTTTGACCATTCTTCCAGAAGTGCATTTGTGAGGTCAGGCACTGATGTTGGACGAGAAGGCCTGGCTCGCATCCGCCGCTCTAATTCATCCCAAAGGTGTTCTATTGGGTCGAGGTCAGAACTCTGTGCAGGCCAGTCAAGTTCCTCCACCCCAAACTCGCTCATCCATGTCTTTATGGACTTTGCTTTGTGTACTGGTCCAAATCATTTGGTGGAGGGGGGATTACGGTGTGGGGTTGTTTTTGAGGGGTTGTGCTTGGCCCCTTAGTTCCAGTGAAGGGAACTCTTAAGTCGTCAGCATACCAAGATATTTTAGACAATTTCATGCTCCCATCTTTGTGGGAAGAGTTTGTTGATGGCCCCTTCCTGTTCCAACATGACTGCGCACCAGAGCACAAAGCAAGGTCCATAAAGACATGGATGAGCGAGTGTGGGGTGGGGGAACTGGAATGACCTGCACAGAGTCCTGACCTCAACCTAATAAAACACCTTTGGGAGGAATTGGAGTGGAGACTGCGAGCCAGGCTTTCTCGTCCAACATCAGTGCCTGACCTCACAAATTATCTTCTGGAAGAATGATCAAACATTCCCATAGACACACTCCTAAACCTTGTGGACAGCCTTCCCAGAAGAGTTGAAGTTGTTATAGCTGCAAAGGGTGGGCCAACTCAGTATGGAACCCTACGGACTAAGACTGGGATGCCATTAAAGTTCATGTGCGTGTAAAGGCAGGCGTCCCAATATTTCTGACAAAATAGTGTAGTTTGGTAATTCACGTCAACAATGCTACACCTTTATCCATTAATCTGAGTTGCCCAATACTGTTATTTATTTTTATTTTATTTATTTTTTTTGTATTTTATAGCAAGTTTTTGTCAGTATTCTACTTTTTTATTTTATTTATTTTTTATGTTTTTTCTTTTCTCAGTGGAAGTCTGGACTGCCCATCCCTGAAGGGAAGAATGTCAGAGGGAAATAGATGAAACCGTACCTGCTCATCGTTCAGATTTCTATGGAGTCCTCCTCGGGTCCTATCTCCCTGGGATGGATGTGATAACAGGAGGACTAGGCACCTGAACACGGGTATGACATTTCATACAAAGAGTGAAACCTACTATATATTACTTTCTTTATTACAGAGATATTTAGGAGTGTCCTTGGCTGGAGAACATTGCAGCTGCTCTTTTGCAGAAAAAGGTTTATGTGGTTCTTCTAAGCTTTGCATCACTTAGCATTGTAATGAAGTAACACATTCCCCTCCCACAAAGGCGTGCCTGTTATACCTGTTTACAGGTGCGTAAGAACCGGAGGCACATAGACAGACGGTGATTTCAGCTGTGCGGACGCCTCGTGTAGACGGATCGCAGATATCGCCGCTCTTACAAATTAAGAACGTCCTCCATCCCCATACAATGTGTGAGGTTTAGGCCCCTTTCACACCAGCGGACTGATTGGTTCCGCCTGTCAGTTTTTCAGGTGGACCCGATCGGACTACTCATTGTTCTCTATTGGGCGGTCGGATGGACACAGACTGCATGAACGTTTCCTTCCAATCTGCTGGTGAACGTATCGCCATATGTCTGTTTTCAGCAGATTTTATTGGACCGGATGCCCGGCAGGTGTCGACACATGTCCGCTGACACCTGCCGGGCATACAGTTCGATAAAATCCACTGAAAACAGACGTATGGCGATAAGTTCACCAGGAGATCGGAAGGAAATGGACATGCAGTCTGTTTCCATCTGACTTGCCCCATAGAGAACAGCGGGCTGTGTCCGTTCTGCACAGCGGAGCAGACACAGACCTGTCATCTACCTGCTCAGCGGTGAGAGCAGGTGGATTCCGTTTGAACGGATCCATGTGAAAGGGGCCTTAGGTTTGTGTATTCAGCTTTCTTGTATTGTAGTTACTTTGTTGGGCTGTCTGAGGTGCTGCTTTGTTCAGATCTCTGGAGGGACACAATGGCAGCTACAGGTGGGACCTTCACAGATCGAATAAAACCTCTTGACCAGCCTGCCAGGATAGTACAAGCTTGTCACATAGATTTGTAGCTTTTGCAGCAATAATTTCAGCGTACGCATGTTCTTATAGTGCTGCACGATTCTGCCCAACAATGAGAATCACAATTTTTTTGCTAAGAATAAAGATCACGATTCTGGTGGTGTAACATCTTTCACATTATACAAAAATAATTGGGCTAACTTTACGGTTTCTCTCCTTCCTCCTTTCTCCTTCCTCCTCCTTCCTTCTCCTTCCTCCTCTTCAAAAAAATTGGATTTGAAAGACCGCTGTGCAAATACAGAGCGACATAAAATATTGCAACTGCCATTTTATTCTCTAGGGTCTCTGCTTAAAAAAAATGTTTTGGGGGTTCCAAGTAATTTTCTAGCAAAAAATACTGATTTTAACTTGAAGCCAAGAAGTGTCAGAAAAAGGTTTAGTCGTTAAGTGGTTAAACTTCCCTCATTTACAGACCGAAGTTCATTCCTTTTTGATCTATCTAAAGAACAAAACCTTACAATGTTTAAAGTTTAACTAAGTGGCTGAGGAATGTTGTAAAACTTGGCAGACTGCCTATTTTTTTTTTTTTTTTGTCAGCTGGAGCAGAGAACTCTCTGCATACAATTGGGAAAATGCTCTGTTAAAGGGATTGTAAACCCTCACCGTTCTTCACCTCAATGCATTCTATGCGTTGAGGTGAAAAACCTCTTGTAGTTCACCAGCCCCCCCTTTTACTTACCTGAGCCCGATCATTCCTGAGCAGGAGATGAGCACACCCACTCAAGCTGGTGTCTCGGGTCATGATTGGATAGATTGAAAGCAGGGCAGCCATTGGCTCCAGCTGCTCTCGATCAAATCCAATGATGCGGGAGCTGGGGGGGAGGAGCCGAGTCCTGCTGTCTGTGTCAATGGACACAGCAGCAGGACATGGAAGCGCGCCCGTACGGGTGCCCCGAGGGAGAGCGCTTCTCGACGGGGCACTCAAGAAGAGGAGGAGCCAGGAGCAACGCTGAGGCACCCCAGAAGAGGAGGATCGGGGCCACTCTGTGTAAAACCAACTGCACAGAAGAGGCAAGTATGACATGTTTGTTACCCTGTTTCCCCGAAAATAAGACCTAGCGTGATTGTGGGTGATGGCTGCAATATAAGCCCAACCTCCCAAATAAGCCCTAGTTAAAGACCTTGTAGTTCTTATTTTCAGGGTAGGGCTTATTTTCGGGGAAACAGGGTAGGGCTTATTTAGGGGGTAGGGCTTATATTGTAGCCATCACCGATAATCACACTAGGTCTTATTTTCGGGGAAACGGGGTATTTTAAAAAAAAAACAAAACAAAGGTTTAGTTACCCTTTAAGATCGCAGGGGGAGATTTATGATCTTGATTCTTAATTATTAATCTTGCAGCTCTCTGTTCATAGTTGATGACCCTATTAAAGCATTATATAAAGGAAGGATGCTGTGCATGTGTAAAAACATAAAAATAAATAACGTCAATCACCACCATTGCAGTGTAAATTGTCCAAAAGCACCACAAAAGTGACACATAATCACAATAAACAACATGTAGAAGAAAAAATTATGCGCTAAACAAAAATCTTATATTGGGTTGGTAAAGTGCAACTGTAGAAAGCACAAATCGTTGATAAGTTGTTGAATCTAACAAGAAAAAAAACCTCCACCTCGTGTGCGCACCGTCACCACAGGCAATATAGACTCTTACCAGAGCGACTGGACCCTTCATTATGAAAGGTCAAACAGGCTTGATGTAACAATCCTTGCAGGGGTCATCAGCTGGAGATGTGTCCTCAGATCACGCAGGGTATTCAAACCGAGCTCCATCCATCCCACCATCATAAAATGAAAGAGACGCCAGATAGTATAAAATCACAAAAGGTTTGTTTACTATAAAGTATTGCACTTACATTAGTACAGGTAAAACCAGCGCTGAGTACAATATAGGCGGCCGCCTTAAGATATCCAGGCACTGTGCAAATAAATGCGACAGCAGGAAATGGCTCCTAAACCAACCGGTTTCATCACATAGAGGACTTCTTCTTTTTTGTGATGAAACCGGTTGGGTTGGGAGCTGTTTCCTGCTATCACATTTGTTTGCAAGTTCGATTTATTCTCATCATCCCCATCCCCTGTACTAGAAAAAAAAATCGTGATTCACATTTTGGCCAAAATCGTGTTTTGTGCTGTGTTTTCTACTGTTGGACTTTAATAACCCAATTACAGTGCGGCCACCATATGCTTGGAGGGTGGTAGTGACTGCCGAGTGTGGGGGGTGGGGGTTGGGTATACGTCCTGCAACAGCTGTAATGCACAGCATCATGACCACAACATGTCTACACCCGGCTGTTTTATCACGGTTACGTTATTGGGGTTGTATTTGAGATGTGCAAAGAGAGATCACACAGATACTTTGAAGTATAACATTTAATCGACCACTTGCCTACAGGGCACTTTCACCCCATCCCTCCCCCCCCCGGTCCTGCCCAGGACAATTTTCAGCTTTCAGCGCTGTCATACTTTGAATGACAATTGCGCGGTCATGCAACACTGTACCCATATGAGATTTTTATAAAAAAAAAAAATTTTATCACACAAATGGAGCTTTATTTAATCGCCACTGGGTTTTATTTTTTGCTAAATAAACTAAAAGACTGAAAATTTTGAAAGTTTTTCTTAGTTTCTGTTATAAAATTTTGCAAATAAGTAATTTTTCTTCACTGATGAGGCTGCGCTGATGGGCACTGATGATCGGTGTGAACGATGTCCTCAGTCATGCCAGTTATTGTCTCTCCTTTCCTCCAACAGACACGGCGTGGGAGGAAAGGCCTGCCAAAAACTGATAGGTCTGTTGACATGTGATTGGACACAGCTGATCACATGGTAAAGGGCTGCTGTGATTGGCCCAATCTGTGATCAGCTGTGTCCAAAGGGCAGAGTGGTCACAGAGCCACAGGTATTACCCCAGTATCCCCACCTTCTTCTTCCTTCCTCCTCCTCCTCCTTCTTCCTCTTCTTCCTTCTTCCTCTTCTTCCTTCTTCCTCTTCTTCCTTCTTCCTTCTTCCTCTTCTTCCTTCTTCTTCTTCCTTCTTCTTCCCCTTCTTCCTTCTTCTTCCCCTTCTTCCTCTTCTTCCCCTTCTTCCTCTTCTTCCTCTTCTTCCCCTTCTTCCTTTTTTTTTTTTTTTTTCTTTTTCTTCTTCAGCCAACGATTTGGCTTTCTCATGAAAGCGGTCTGAGCAGCTAATTAGCCGCTGGATTGCTTTCAGAAGCAGCAGGAGGGGTCGTCGCCCCCCCCCCCCCCCCCACCTTCCCGCCACTCGCCCATGTTTCTCATACTTGGCCCTTTTACCGGTGAGCCCAGGAAAGGATCAGACATTGCAAGCAGCTGGTCATATAGGTGAACGTAAACCAGATCACCTCTATGATCTTGGAGGAGTTATTGTGTTTGTGGGTTTTTGTTTTGTTTTTTGCTTTACAATTCATTAAAGTGTACTTCTAAAATAATTGCATTTGAAAAACTGCTGCCCAAACACTGAGTGACAAAAAAAAAATTGCATAGATCGCCATTTTATTCGCTAGGGTCTCTGCTCAAAAAAAAACGAAAAAAGTTTGGGGGGGTTCTGTTTAGTTTTCTAGCAAAAAATACTGACTTTGTTTACATGTTTAAAAAAAAAAAGGCCTGGTCTTCAAGTGGTTATTGGTTAATATGATACATTTTTTTTTTTTTTTTCTTTTTAGGTTGGCGGAAGTGATTGGGCTTTGTCTGAAGAATAATAAAGTAAAAGATTTAATTTTGATATTCCGAATAAAGTTGATTTTTAAAGTTGTGGATGGTGGCCTCTGTTTTATTTGAGAACCTCCTTATTTACCTCACATAAGTCTGTTTCCTTCACTCAGAACTGGAGCCAGATCATTCACAAGGTCACTTGGGCAGAAGCTAAGGCCCGCCCCCCGGTACACCATGGGGAGCGCGGTTGATCAGAGCTGTCCATCTGCCTGTCATAGAATGGAGGGGGATGTAGTCGTAGGCAGTTGGGGGAGATTTACTAAACTAGAGCGTGCAAAATCTGGTGCAGCTCTGCATAGAAACCAATCGGCTTCCAAGTTTTATTGTCAAAGCTGAATTGAACAAGATGAAGTTAGAAGCTGATTGGATGCCATGCACAGCTGTACCAGGTTTTACATTCTCTAGTTTTAGTAAATTTCCCCCACAGGGATGTGACCTGCTGGGATTTGTTAAATTCTGGATGTCCCAATCCTCCCTTTTCCCAATAGTAACTCCAATAAAGACCGTACAACAACTTTATGGCAAAAATTGCTGAAACCCAAGTTTAGGAAAACATTTCAAACCTTTATTCCACAACATGGAGGTCCTATCACAGAGTCACTTGCCTGACGAAGGGGCCCTGCGTGGCTCATACGTTACCGTATATTTATCATGTGACCAGACCGTGGAATAAAGCTTTGGACCCTTTCGAGGAATCCTTGGTGTGCTGATGACATTTTCTTCACTTGGATTATTCATGGTTTCCAGCCTATGGTCATTACAGCTCCACTGAACAGCCGGTTTTCTTGAATGTGTGTGCGGGGAACATTGCGTTTTGGATCTACCACAGATTTTTGGCACCTCGGCTGCCACCCCATGAACCGAGGATATGCTGTCAGAGCCTCATATTTTGATAAAATGCTTTTGGAGTAAAAATAAATAAAGATATCTTAAATAGAATTTTTTTTTCTTAGTTTATTCAGCATGAAATGGAGCTTAGTTATGTAGCACAAGGCTGTATATTCTGCAATATTTACATTTTTGGTACACTCATTCAATGAATCCAAGCTCTGCAAGCTGAGATAACATGCACTGCATTTGATGCATTCACTCAATTTCACAGTAACCGTGAGATAAAACAAAGTTCAGGAATATTCCTTTATCCCATTGTTTTGCAAATCTATGTACACTACAAACTATGATTGAATCGGTTCTGATATCGCTGTTTTACTAAACTGACAGTTTATAATTCTAAATAGGAAACCTTCATTTTGTTTGCAAATATTAAAGTTTCTAACTACAAGCAAGAATAAGTCATTACATTTAAAGAGCACCTGTCATTTCAGATCCATCATGGTAGCGCCTGTCAGCGGGCATCCACTCACCAGCTACCGCCACGTCCCTCACCTTGTTGTGTCACTGCCACATCACCAGCTGTCCCATTAAAGTGAATGAGACTGTCAGGGAGTCACAAGCGAGTCAGAGGAGGAGCCTCTGCGGGACAGAGATGACAGTTGCTCTTTAAGACCCCTTTCACACTGGGGCGTTTTTCAGGCGTTAAAATGGCGCCTAAAAAAAGCGGATCCTTTCACACTGGAGCGGTGCGCTGGCAGGGCGTCAGAAAAAGTCATGCCAGCAGCTTTTGGAGCGGTGAACTCACCGCTCCTCCACCGCTGCTCCCCATTGAAATCAGTGGGGCAGCACTGCGATACCGCCGGCAAAACGCCGCTCTGGCAGCATTTTGTGGGTGGATTAAAACCAGGGGTTAAAACCACCCTGCTAGTGGCTGAATAGCGCCGGTAAAGCGGCGCTAAAAATAGCGCCGTTTTACCGCTAACGCCCTAGGCGGCATAGTGTGAAAGGGCTCTAAAAATTATGATTTCAATTGAGTTGATTTAAATCAAATCCACCCTGTTCAAAGTCCACCCTGTCCGCTAATTGCATATCCCTGGTCTAGACTAAGGATGGGCTCGGGCGTGCTAGCAACTCCATGTGCCCGCCAGGAAGCTGACACCGGGCAGCGCTAATCACAGGCAGTGAGACATTTCCTAATCTGCAACCGCGGATGGGGCAATGTCTCACTGCCTGTGATTAGCGCTGCGCGGTGTCAGCTTCCTGGCGGGCACATGGAGTTGCGCACATGCCCAAGCCCATCTTTAGTCTAGAACAGTGGTCTTCAAACTGTGGCACTGATGCGGCCCTTGAGCACTATTTCTGCGCCTGACACCATCTAAGGGGTACTCGTCCTCCCACTGACTCCAGGGATGGGGCACTATTCCTGCAACCAACAATGGGGCACTATTCCTCCCACTAATACCAAAGATGTGACGTTGTTTACTTCCACAGATACCAGAACATTTTCTACTCCCACTGGCCACCCTCCGGCCTCCCAATGTCTGAAGGACAGTAAACTTGGCCCTTTGTTCGGAAAGTTTGGAGACCCCTGGTCTAGAACATGGTCAGTTTGGTGTTGCACATACATTTACGAAAAGACCCTTGGGAGGCGATCCTACACAAACTGATAGAAGGCGTGACCAAGTGAGAGCACGCTCTTGTGACCCAGGTGTTCTCAGCCACGAAACGGACGATTGCAAAAGTGTGGCAGACGTCGATTCTCAACTTCGACGAAGTAAAAAGCCTGTTGCATGGTACTCTGGTGAATGAGTGACGGTTGATACTAACTGACACATGATTAATTCTTATGTACCTGGCATAGATTACTTCCCATCAACACAACCGCCTACGTGCTTATCAAAAAATAAAACTGGCCCAAAATAGTAAAAAAAAATCTTTTCTTTTTTTTTTATATTATTATCAAAGAAAAACTGGCCCAAAATAGGTAAAAAAAATCCTTTATTTATTTATTTATTTTATTTAGCTGTATATTTCTTGGTACAACCATAACCAAAGAACAACCCAAAATAAATTCTGCTCCTGACGATTGCAGTGATACCATTATAGGTGTGTGTTAGTTGTTGTTTGTTCCCGTAGTACAGCCCAGAAACCATAGTGTACATTTTGTTTTTTGTTTTTTTAACCTACTTAACCACTTATGGACCGCCCCCCCCCGTCATTATACGGCGGCTCTTTGAAGTGGAATATCGTTGTTATGGCAGCAGCTAGCTACCATACCCCCGGTATCCTCTTCTTCAGGGGGCGGTCCGCTTTCAGATAAAAGTGGTCTCTGTGACAGATTTGTCACAAGATTACTTTTATCGGCGGCGGGAGAGCGACCCCTCCCGCCGCGCTCCCGTGCCCTCCGCAGCTTACCGGAGCCGCTGGCAGCGGTGGAGGCGATCGCATCCTGTCAACTGCTTGGCATGGAGCCAAGTGAGGGGAAGATGGCCTCTCACTCAGGGGTGCATATAGCAAATAGTACAGGCCTCAGGAATATCAGAAAGCATGCAGGAGTCAGGGGGGCATATTAAAGAATGTGCAGGGGTCATGAGTGCACATCACAGTGAAACAAAGCCAGTGCTAAACACCCAAAACCACTGTACACACGCTTGCAAATAAAGATAGCATACTAAACCTTAAATGATGTAATAAAATAGCGCTGCATTTTACTTTTTATTATATAAAGGAGTGCATATGACAGAGTGCAGGGGCCAGGAGCGTGTAATGCAGAGTGCAGGGGTCATGTAACGCAGAGAATGCAGGGGTCAGGAGCATGTAACGCAGAGAATGCAGGGGTCAGGAGCGTGTAACGCAGAGAATGCAGGGGTCAGGAGCATGTAACGCAGAGAATGCAGGGGTCAGGAGCATGTAACGCAGAGAGTGCAGGGGTCAGGGCGTGTAATGCAGAGAGTGCAGGGGGCAGGAGCGTGTAATGCAGAGAGTGCAGGGGTCATGAGCGTGTAATGCAGAGAGTGCAGGGGTCAGGAGCATGTAACGCAGATAGTGCAGCGGTCAAGGGCATGTAACGCAGAGAGCGCAGGGATCAGGAGCATGTAATGCAGAGAGTGCAGGGGTCAGGGGCGTGTAATGCAGAGATTGCAGGGGTCAGGGGCGTGTAATGCAGAGAGTGCAGGGGTCAGGAGCGTGTAATGCAGAGAGTGCAGGGGTCAGGAGCGTGTAATGCAGGTGTCAGGAGTGTGTAATGCAGGTGTCAGGAGTGTGTAATGCAGGGGTCAGGAACGTGTAATGCAGGGGTCAGGAGCATGTAATGCAGATATTGTAGGGGTCAGGAGCGTGTAACACAGGGAGTGCAGGGGTCAGGAGCGTGTAATTCAGAGAGTGCAGGGGTCAGGAGCGTGTAACGCAGATAGTGCAGGGGTCAGGAGCGTGTAATGCAGAGAGTGCAGGGGTCAGGAGCGTGTAATGCAGAGAGTGCAGGGGTCAGGAGCGTGTAATGCAGAGGGTGCAGGGGTCAGGAGAGCATATTTAAGAGAGTGCAGGGGTCACAAGTGCATGTCATAGAGAGTTCAGGTGTCAGGAGTGCATAGTGCAGACAGTGCAAGGCTCTGTGGTTCATTTTGCAGAGAGAAAAGGTCTCAGGCATGCACAATGCAAAAAGTGCAGGGGTCAGTAATGCAGAGAGTACAGGGGGTGCTGACTCTCTCTGGGGGTGTTATGTCTGCAGCTCTGTGTAACACAAGCGGCGGCCCGGCCTTGCCGCCGCTTGGTCACCGCCTCAGCTCCCAGGGGGTTGTATCTATCACCCTTCTTATTTTCCTATTACTATGAACAATACCATAGATCTTCTATTCTGAGTGTACTACATATCCACAGGTAAGATTGATAGGATCAGAGTCACTGTTCCCTCTCTTCCTGGTGTAATTTAATTACCATTAATTACTATTTTATTACACTATACCTCAGGTACTCCCAGTTAGCTGCTCCTGATGAGTGGACAAACTTCCACGAAACGCGTCGAGCATTTACAATTCAGCATTCACCAATTGATGTCATGCCACAGCAATCACGCATCTACTATGAGCATTTTTATGTCTAGGTCATCGATTCTATTTGATTATAATTATCTACTATGCATACTCATGTTGGGTGTAATGTTTGTTGCTATCACTATATACCATTCGCTACAATGTATAAGATATTACTATATGACTACCATGTGATACAATTAATGTTTTATTTACTTTGTACCGTCTCTTATTGATTTTATGTGTCCATCATCTATTGCACTTTGCTCCCATGAGGTATTAAATAAATGATTTTATCTTTAATTGATGACCTAGCTTGCCCTAGTGTTGTGTTTCATATAAAGTCCCAATTACCCCGCCTCCCCCTGATTCCCCTTTCTTTCTCTTTCACACAAAACATGTAGCCCCCCCTCGCCCCCCTGAAGTATGCTGCTGGTAAATGTGATGGAGACACTGGAATACCTCCCAACTTTTTGAGATGAGAATGAGGGACACCAGTTAACAAATGTATTTAGGTATAGGACACACCCCCTGCCACGCCCCCTTAAAGGAGACTTATAAGGGGGGGGGGGATATATTTTAGTTAAACCCACAAGTGCTTTTTTAATCACTACTATTCCTTTATATTGGCTTTTGAAATTTACAAATGCGGCAATTTAGAAATTGGGTGAAAAGTTTAGCACTGTTTTGAAAGCTAAAAAGTGCATTTTATATACAACTATATGAATCAGACCAAAATAAGGGACAGATGAGGAGGAATGAGGGACAGAGGGACAATGCTCCAAATCAGGGACAGTCCCTCCAAATCAGGGACAGTTGGGAGCTGTGCAGTGGCGGTCCTGGCAGGTACAGGGGTCAGCACAGTTGGGCGGGGGGGGGGGGAGTATGAAGAAGGAGAAACATAATTTTAAAAAAACAGTAAGAGAATGCAAATTCTGCTATTAGCACCTCAGTTAGCAAAAAAAAAAAACCAAACAAAACAAATAATAGCTTTAATGGACGTTTTATATTCCTCCCTCCTCCGCTGACCCTCAAAATCTAAAAGAAAACAAAAAAACTGGCTTTTGCCCTTAACAAAGATGGCGGCGCCCGTCCGTCCGTCCGTCAGCATCGGCTATCTACACGGCGGTTGACGCTGCGGACTGCGTGAGGTGACGGCTCTCCCGCGAGCGGCAGAGTTTGAAAAGGGTGAGTGGAGGAGAGAGGGGGAGAGCCGGTACCGTTAATGGAGGGTGCTTGTTGCTAGTGGTAACAGCTCTGTCTCGGGGGGAGTCAGTAAAGAATGCAGGGAGGGGTAACACTGTGTTTAGGGACCACCCCATCATCCATATAGATGTCACACTGGGGGAGGGAGGGGGTCCTGCATTTGCTTATCCCATAGACATGAATAGGACGGTGGGCTCTGGGGGGATATATGGCCCCCCTTCTGTGACTGAGGCCTGACAACACATAGAGATCTGTTAATAAGGAGGGGGATCTGTCCTCTGATTGGAGCAGATCTGGCAGGTGACAGCTCTGTGTCTGCACAGTGGACACACACAGCCCCCCCCCCCGCTGTGCTCTATTGGGGAGAGAAGTATACGGACTCTGTATACACACCTGACTGCCCCCCCCAGATCCCATTCCGTTTGTTCCTAGCGGGTCGGAGGTGGGCGGGTGTAAACGGACAGAAGTTCTTTTATACCCGCTGGTCTATCGGGGAGAATGGACCGTCCAATCAGTTCCTCCGTGTGAATGGGGCCTCATAGGACAGACTAGGGGAGTGGTTGGAGGAGGGGGGGGGGGGTTATAATGGGGATTAGAGGGGTAATAGGACACAGAGGGGGGGTTTTATTAGGAAATGAAGGGGTAATAGGACAGACTGGGGGAGGAGGGGGTAGAAGTGTATGAATAGAGAATGGAGGGGTAATAGGACAGATTAGAGGAGGGGGTAGTATTAGTAGGAAATGGTGGGGTGACAGGAGTAGAAAGGTAATAGGACAGATTAGGGTAGGTGGGGTATTATTGGTGGGGTGATAGGACAGACTAGTGATGGTGATTGGGGGGGGGAGGGGGGTTAATAGGGAATAGAGGGGCAATATGTTACACTGGGGGAGGGGGTAGAGAGGCATTATTGGGGATTAGAGGGGTAATAGGACACACTGGAGGGGGTAGAAGTGTATTAATAGAGAATGGAGTGGTAATAGGAGGACAGACTGGTGGGGGGGATATTAATAGTAAGAAATGAAGGGGTAATAGGACAGTGTGTGTGTGTGTGGGGGGGGGGTAATAGGAAGTGGCAGGTTAATCAGACATAGAGGTATTTTTATGGAATGGAGGGGTAACAGTATAGACTAGTGATGGGGGGGTTATAACAGGGAATAGCGGGGTATTAGGACACACTGGGGGAGGATAGAGGGGTAATAGTGGAGGGGTTCTTGGGTCACTGAGAAGGGGGGGGAGGGGGTACAGTGTGGTATAAAGCAAATGAAAGTCGCTACGCTCTGCACCGGTGTGTATCGGATATGTGAGGAGGATTGGTGCAAAGGCTGCCATTCCCATAAGCCTGACATATATCCTGTACAGTAAGCCAGTGTTCCGTCAAATCTTGTAATGGAAGTGACGTTCCGTCTCCGCCATCTTGGTACACCCTGCACTCGGCCGCAGTAAGCCTACAGTCTGAAGTCGCCAAGCAGACCTCTTGTTACACCCACTGAAGTTTTGCATTTCAGATTTTATAGTGAAATACAGTATTTAGAAGTCCGTGACACAGTTTTAAAGTTGGATTTTAAAAGCAGCGGTGTTCTGTCAGATCAGCAAACCTGTGAGACCAGCAGGCTCTCCGCTGCTTTTAAAATTCAACATCAAAACAGTGTCACAGACTTCTATATACTGCATTTCACGATATAAGCTGAGTTTAGTGGTAAAAATAAGTGTGAAATGCAAGATTTCGGTGGGTGTAAAAAGATGTCCGCTTGGCGACTTTGGAATGTAGGCTTAGCGTGGCCGAGTGCTGGGTGTACCAAGATGGCCGTGATGCAGCGTCATTTCCGTTACGAAATCTGACGGGTCGCCTAATCTGTCAAAACACCTGCACTCCACCGTGGAACTGTACAGAGCACTTTACCGCTTACACGTTTCACCCCACAAAGGGCCTTAATCGTAGCTGGTGGTGATTATGGGCCTTTGCAGGGAGAAACGCGTAAGCAGACTGCACTTGTGATGTTTTACCTGGTCTGCAGTAAAGTGTTCTGTACAGTTCCATGGTGGAGTGCCGGCTTACTATCCAGGATATATAGTGTGGTAGATGACCTGTCCAGTGTGGTGTATTATTTATCTCAGTATGATGTGTATGGGGAGTGATGATCTCTGTCCTGGGGGTGGCCATGTTCCCTCATTACATGTGCGGGTTCAGCTTCCTCCTCTGGTGCTGTTTGCTCTGTATTGCTCCCCTCGGTGGGGTCGGCTGGCCTTCACTCTCACACTCCTCGTTGTCTCTTCTCTCCAGGTTCATCATGGCTGGCAAGATGGACGACGAGCAGGCGCTGCTGTCCTGTATGCAGGAATTCCGGAGCCACTTTATCAGTCAGAGCAGCGAAGAGAATTCCATCCAGGAGGAGAGGGATGTGTACAAGGAGTCTCTGAAGGATCTCACAGGTGACCCGACTCTACCCTCCCCCCCCTGTGACCCATCCGCCCCCCTCTCCAATGGTGGTCCGGCCCACCCCGCTCCTCCCCCATGGTGACCTTTTCAGCTGAGTGGAGTAAAGAAATAAATGTAGATTGTGAATGGATCGCTCTTCTAACCGGCAAGATGTCGGGTATGCCCCGGTGCTGGTGGGATTGGTGGATTCTTATCATGAGCTGTACACACCCAGGACCAGCATAGGAAGCTTATTATATGAATGTCTCTGATCAATCATCAGATCTCCTCTATTCCTCGTCTGATGTCACATATCTCCTGTGTATAAAAATAAATAAATACGCAAGACCAAACAAATGACTCCAAACTCTTAATGACGCCTTTCATTCAAAACAATATACAGGAGGCGACACCAAAATGAATTAGAGTAGGGGCCTCCAAACTGTGGCCCCCTGGGCCGAATCTGGCCTGCCACAGGATTTGCATAGATTGAGGATTCAGGTCAGCAGAGGCTGCCTATGGTCTCCACTTCCACTGTCCAACCTCGACCCCTGCAGAGGTTTCTTCTGCTGCATTGCCATCGTCCCTGATGGGGACTCTGATGTGAGGAGGGACTGTGTTGTCATTCCTGATGGAAACCCTGATATAGGGGGGAATCTGATGTGAGGAGGACCCAGATGTGGCACAAACTGTGTTGTTGCCATCCCTGATAGGAACTCTGATGCAAGGGAGGCTCTAATGGGGACCCTGATGGAAACCCTGATGTGGGGGGGCTGATGGGGGTCCCAAATGTGGGGGGAACTACATTGTCACCATTCCTGATAGGGACCCTGGTGAGGGGGACCCAGATGTCATCACCCCTGATGTAAGGGAGGCTCTGATGGAAGCCCAGATGTAGGGGGAGGACTCTGATGTAAAAGGGAGTCTGAGGTGAGGGGGACCCAGATGTGGGGCGAACTATGTTGTCACCATTCCTGATGGAAATCCTGATGTAAGGGGGGACCCATTCATTTATAATGGGTCATCCATCCCACTCTGGGCATACAGACTAGGGCAGTGGCGGCCCGTGATTAGAGCCAGAAATTAATCCCCCCCCCCCCAATATGATGGGGCACAAGTGGCTGCAATTGATGGGGGGGGGGTTCAGTATTTTTCAGTTTGTTTGCGCCCCCCCAAAAAAAATTTGAGCACCAGCCGCCACTGGACTAGGGGTCAGCCAATATAGTTTTTTCAGGGCCGATACCGATTTTTCGGCCACCTTTCAGGCCGATAGCCAGTATTAGGTGCTGATATTCTGTACGTTACTGTCGCCTGCCACCCAGATGCAGCTTGTCACTACTTACACTACTTTTGGCAGCCTCTCCCCAGCGGCGTCCGAGCGGGTAAACTTCCACATGCGGGCGGTGAGAGATGACGTAACTATCTCTCTGCTGGCCCGCGGCTACAGCTCTCTCAAGAGCAGCCTTCGCGGCCCTACTGTAGGGGCGGAACATTGGTGATGTGAGGCGGGCAGTGAGAAAATTATGTCATTTCTCTGCTTCTCGCAGCACCGCTGACCATTTGGCAAAGAGTGCAGCAAGCGCCGCGCCGGGACAGGGGGAGGAGCTCTGACCAATATCGGTAAGTTTCTGACCGATGCTGATTATTTGAAAAATGGGAATATCGACCCCCAATAATCGCCGGTCCGATAATAGGTCGACCCCTAATACAGACCCTATTAAAGATGGGCTTGGTGGAAAGGGGTTATCACAAGTACATAGTAACACGGACACATTGGAAATGTGAAGAGTTGGGGTAAAATACTCTTTATTATTATTCTTTGTGTTTTCTCCTTGCAGAGATTTGGGCTAGAAAATACAGAGAAGGGGAGATGATGATTACGAAGTCTCTGGAATTCAGAAAAGGTGAGACTGGACTTTGTTGGACTTCTAGCAGGAAAAATGACAGAATTTTGGTTATTTCAGGTTCTACAAACTTAATTTTGTCTGCACATTTCTGGGCAGGTATAAACTTTCCTCCCAACCTGCTCTAACCCTTCCTGCATGTTTTTTTTTTTTTTTTTGTTTGCTTTCCCTTGCGAAGCGAGCTATACTCATCTGTGAATGCTGCTCAGGCACCTCACCCGACCCCTTTCTGGGTGCGAGGCACTTCTGATCCAGCCCCTGCAGTTGTGCCCACACTGGATAGTCCCGGATAGTCCCCTTGCATTGACATCACTGCTGCAGACTCCTCTTCTGGATCTTGAGGACGTTCCTGAGTCAATGATGGCAGTGATGTGGACTTCCAAGGAAGGACCCTGGGTCCGGTAAAGAGAAGAGGAGAGAAGACTCTGAACTGGGCCATCATGTGAAATTAGGTGCGTAAAAAGAACCTTTAGGGGGAGATTTACTAAAACTGGAGCGTGCAAAATCTGGTGCAGCTTCAATCAGCTTCCAGGTTTAATTGGCAAAGCTTAACTGAACAAGCTGAAGTTAGAAGCTGATTGGCTCCCATGTACAGCTGCACCAGTTTTAGTAAACTTCGCCCTTAGTGATCAGGTAGGTGGGGGTAGGGGCAGATTGGGGGAGCCCTGAGAACTGGTTTAAAGTGGAACAAAAGTCCCAAAACTGCCAGCAGACAGGCTTTGATTGCAGAAGAGACATGCACTGTAATAAAATGCTCCTACATGGCTGTTTGCCGTCTCCTTACAGTGCTTGACATTATCTGAGTGCCGGCATGCACCAAAGTGACCTCACCCCATCCGCCAGCCAATGAGGAGGCCCGAAGACCAGCACGCGGAAGAAGGTGCCGTCAGAGGACCATTGGACAGGTAAGTAAGGGGGACTTCAGTGCCGCTTTAAAGTGTAGCTCCACCCAAAAGGGGAAGCTCCGCTTGTTCGAAAACCTCCTCCACTGCCATGTTTGGCACTTTTTTGGGGGGAGGGGGGGTGGGTACATGGTTTTGACAGGAACCCGCTTCAACTTCCGGCTCAGATTGCCACATCACAGGTCCCAGAAGACTATAGGACCATTCACAAGGCGCAGTGTGGCCCGCGCATGTGCAGTAGGAAAAGGGAAGTGAAGCCTTGCAGATTCACAGCCGGTTTCCCTTACTTCTGATGCCAGTGCATGCACCCGAAGCGGATTTGAAAAATCTATTTGGGTGAGGACATCGCTGGATCCTTGGACAAGGTAAGTGTCCTTGTATTAAAAGTCATCCGCTACAGTATTTGTAGCGGCTGACTTTTTAACATTTTCTGGGGGAGCCTGGAACTCCGCTTTTAAGTCTAAACATTTCTTTTTAATGCATTCTATGCATTAAGATAAAAAAATGCCCCAAATATCTATGGACACACAGCCTGGCTTGGGAGCATGCCCGCACAGGTACCTCCTTAGCACACAGCTTTCTGAAGAGGCACTTGTAGAAAGGTGGGGTGGAGAGTGATGGCGAGGGACTCCAGAAAGGTACTGCTCATTGCAAAACTCATTGCATAGAGCAGGTAAGTATAGAATCCTTTTTCATTGAAATAATAATAATAAAAAAAAATAGCTTTATGATCACCTTAATAATGGAAAATGATGCTGGAATCCTGTTGAAATGTATTTGTCCTCCTATTCCTGTACATAGATGTGGAGTGGCAGAACAAGCGCATCGAGGAGAAGCAGGAGGACATCCTGCAGGAGGCCGCCAAGCTGAAAGACAACAGGAAGCAGTGCGAGGAGCTGGCCGAGCACATCCAGAAGTTACGGGAAGAGTTAAACAAGAAGAAGGAGTGTAAGTTCTATGCTGGGTCTGGCTCTGTGTGTGCTCAGGTTTGAGTCCCATTACCAGACATCCACTATTACTTTTTAAAGGATAACTCCACCATTTAGACCATGTTACACTCATATTTAGAGTGTAGCATGATGTAAATGGGATTGCAGATGGACTTCCGCAATGGAACATGAGTACGATGATTATCACACTCGTAGTCCACTGACGCACTTCTCTAAATACGACCTCGTTCACATGGAAGTACCTATGCTTACACCCGTGCAAAGGCCCATCTGAAAGCAGCCCTATACTATTATACCCGGTGTATTGCTTCACACTGACCTGAAGATCTCTTCTTTCCTGCTGCTGGCACCACTCTGGAGATCGCTAGCTGGGATGAGAGGTGGAGTGCAGTTGGTATCACTCTGCATGGGACAGGAGCCAGCACTACAGAGGAGACATCGGCTTATGTGGCTCTTTCTCCCTATTACAGCTCCAACTTTACAAGTAGTCCTTCTGCATTACACTCTGATGCTCTGCAATAGTGGGTCAGCAAGACCAGACTGCGATCTGATTCTTGACCCTCACCATAGGGTTTATTATGGAGTTGGCCCACCCTTTGCAGCTATAATAGCTTTAACTCTTCTGGGAAGGCTGTCCACAAGGTTTAGGAGTGTGTCTATGGGAATGTTTGACTATTCTTCCAGAAGCAGATTTGTGAGGTCAGGCACTGATGTTGGATGAGAAGGCCTGGCTCGCAGTCTCTGCTCTAATTTATCCCAAAGGTGATCTATTGGGTTGAGGTCAGGACTCTGTGCGGGCCAGTCAAGTTCCTCCACCCCAAACTCGCTCATCCATGTCTTTATGGACCTTGCTTTGTGCACTATATCTGTGTGTTTATATAATACACACACACGTTTGTTTTTTTTGGATCTAATATTTGCAGAAATATTATATATATATATATATATATATATATATATATATATATATATATATATATTACGCCCAGGTGTGAATGACCAATCGCGCAACGCACATTTCAGATATTCATTTGAATGGCACCTAAAAGTGCAGAGCTGCCACATTTTGTCACATGCTCGTGGCAAACCACATCACTTAAAGCTTGTCGCTCAGAAATAGTTCAGGAGCTTCTTTTGGGCAACATGCTTTATGCGATGCGGTTTTCTGTGATTTCAGCACGTTATGTGATTTCTTTGTTTTCTTTTCTCGGACATCACGGGACACAGAGCCACAGTAATTACTGATGGGTTATAGGGTATCACTAGGTATTGGACACTGGTCACACCCTAATCAGGAAGTTCAACCCCCTATATAACCCCTCCCCTTCCAGGGATACCTCAGTTTTTTACACCAGTGTCTTAGGTGTTGGACGTGCAAAGATGTCCTGTGCTGAAGCTCCAAAAGGAATATCCTAAGATCCTATACTGGGGCAAGCCAGGCGACCGGATCCATTCAAAGTGTCTTTTCATGGCCGAATTGAATGGTACCCGGGCCTCGTGTCCGAAGAAACGAGGTTTTACCTGTAACGCTTCTCTTTTTAGAGAGCTGGACCCGCGGATCAGAAAATGGCTTCAAACTTCCTAATTTCTGGCGAGGTGCTTTACAGGCCCAGAACTGAAGGATCCCCCTACTGATGGGGGCCCCAGTCTCTGACGGTTTTTCACAAACGGAGCCCACCGTGAGAGGCGAAGGCTGGGTCTGTGTAAACTGAACCCTGCGGCCTGGATAAGGTAAGAGGAGATTCCACAGAATTTTAAATTCTAGTGGCTCTTCTCCTTTAAAGTGTATGCATGCTGTGCCTATTGTGACCACCGGGGGCGGCCAAGAGCACAAACCTTCTCATGCTTGATCTGTCTCAGCGTCCGCTGCACAGGCTCTTCCTCCAGCTCCAAAGGTAGATGGTGGGGGGTTTTCTCTGCTGGGATGGTCCCCCCAGGCTAGGGAAAGGCTCAGGTAGGCTGTAAGGCGGGTGAGACCGCACTGTCACAGCCGCTGCCGCCACCGAAGCCGCATTGCGATGCAGGGCCCATCACTGCCGGCCTCCTCCTTATTCCCCCAACCCCAGCCTCCCTTCAGGCTTGTCAGAAAGGGTCGGCTCGCGCGGGAAGCGCTCGTTTTTCAAAAAAGAGGGGGGGGGGAGGGGGGCGGGGCGTCAGCACAGCGTCAGCGTGCCCAGACGCCCACATTGCCTGAAAGCATGGCTATTTAAAGCACACTGTATAGGTGCTCTGAGCTTTGGAGAGACACAGAGCTGACAGTCACATGTAAGGTGGGACACAGGCATTCCCCTAGGCTGCATTCACTAAAGAACACCGGATTGGGCATTTGGTAGCAAGGCTTTTAGCCAGACTACATCGCTCAGCAGTCAGTGTTCGTTTTTGATACCTCACACCTTGTTGCTTTGCACTATGGGTAGAAGAGGTTCAAGCACCCCTAGAACCAGAGGCACTAGGGGGTCTCGTTCAGGTTCTGAGGACCCCCTGTCTGCTACACCATCCCCTCCTGAGGGACCAGGGGCAGCTGGACAGGGAGAGCCTTTGGGGTTAGGGGCTACATCTGCTGCCGGCACTTCAGCCCCTGTGTACATTACACAAGAAGTTTTTTCCTCAACCATTTCTGGATTAGAGAAAAAACTAATGGCCGCGATTACATCTTCACTGAGTGGAAGAAAACGCACAAGGCCTTCCTCTGCTCCCCAAGACCCTCAGTCAGAGGAGCTCTGGGATAAAGGAGATGAATCCCTTTCAGAGGATCGGGATGGGACAGATGATTCCTCTTCGGAGGATTCAGGTGTAGAGGGACCCTCTGCGACTTCCCAAGAGGAGAAAGTCTTAGTGCAGATCCTCACTGGTTTGGTCCGCTCCACATTTAAGTTGCCCATACCTGAAACTACTACAGAAACCTCTTCTGCTTTGGGGTCACTGAAACCTTTCCAAGCAGCACATGCTTTTCCTGTACATAAATTACTTGAAAAGCTGCTTTACTCTGAGTGGGATCACCCAGATAAGCGATTTCTTCCGCCGAAAAAGTTTTCTACACTTTATCCTATGGAAGAAAAGTTTATTAAGAGGTGGGGAATACCGGCCATTGATGCGGCCATTTCCTCTGTAAATAGTAATCTGACTTGTCCTGTAGACAACGCTCAGATGCTCAAAGATCCTGTGGATAAAAAGATGGACTTCTTATTGAAAGATGTGTTCTCTTTAGCAGGATCAGTGGCCCAACCTGCAGTAGCAGCGATTGGAGTCTGTCAATACTTAAGAGACCATGTTAAGCAGGTCATCAAAGTATTGCCTGAACAGCAGGCCCAGGGGTTTGCTAACCTTCCTGCGGCTTTATGTTACGCTGTTGACGCCATTAGAGATTCTATCGTGCAAACCTCTCGCCTCTCGCTTGGGTTGGTGCATATACGTAGAATCTTATGGTTGAAAAACTGGTCAGCCGAAGCACCATGTAAGAAGCTTCTGGCTGGGTTTCCCTTCCGTGGTGAAAGGTTGATTGGAGAGGACTTGGATAATTATATCAAGACGATCTCCTGTGGGAAAAGCACTCTTACCTGATAAGAGGAAGAGTAAGCATCCCTCTTTTAAACGGACTCTTTCCCCAGCGCCAGGGGCATCAGCCTCCAGGCAGTCACGACGGTCTCCTCCGTCTGGGGCAAGAAACAAGAGTCAACCCCAGGGACACAAGAAATCCTGGGGGAAAAGGTCTTCTAAGCAAGACACTAAGACCTCTTCATGAAGGGGCGCCCCACTCGCTCGAGTGGAGGGAAAGACTGCTGCAGCTCTCAGGGCCCTGGCAGAAGGACTTCCAGGACAGATGGGTAATCTCCATGGTAACCTTAGGGTACAGACTGGAGTTCCAAGAATGTCCCTCTCCTCGTTCCCTCAGATCAGGTGTTCCCAGAAAACCAGAAGAGAAGCAGTCGCTCCTTCTAGCGATAAAGCGACTTTGGTCGCAAGAGGTCATTGTGGGGGTTCCCACAAAGGATCAAGGATTGAGACTCTGTTCCAATCTTTCTATGGTCCGAAAACCAAATGGGGACGACAGACCCACTTTGGATTTGAGAGATCTGAAACGATTCCCAAGGATGCAGTCCTTTTGTTTGGAATCAATTCAGACAGTAATCTCCGTCCTGCAGGGAGGAGAATTTCTGATATCAATAGGCATCAGAGATACAGGCCTATATGTGCCCATTTTTCCTGCTTAACTGAAGTGTCTTCAGGCAAAGATCACTGCTCTAAGGGAGCTGATTCTGACAGTCAGGGCCAAGAAGGGTCTTTCTGTCCGCCTTTGTATGAGGCTGCAGGGGAAGATGGTGGCTTCATTCGAAGCAGTTCCCTATGCGCAGTTCCAAGCAGAACTGTTGCAACACAGTATTCTGTTGACCTGGAACAGGAAGGTGCAGGCATTAAACTTTCCAAAGCACCTATCGCATGCGATGCGTCAGAGCCTCAGCTGATGGCTCATACCCGAAAACCTACAGAAGGGGAAATCCTTCCTACCGGTTGCCTGGGATCCTCTTGCAGGCAGGACGGATGCGTTGGTGATTCCGTGGCATCGGCTCTCACCGATTTATGCATTCCCTCCCATTCTGCTACTGCCACGGCTCCTTCGCAGACTCAGGCAAGAAGGGAAGTCGGCACTTCTGGTGGCCCCCGATTGGCCCAGAAGAACCTGATAAGCAGGGATGATGGTGGGTTCCCAGTGGACCCTACCAATACACCCAGACCTGTTAGCTCAAGGTCCGGTGTTCCAGCCTGCCTTACAAATGCTAGATTTGACGGGTGGGCTATTGAATCCCACGTTCTGGAAAATCGTGGGCTTTCAGGTCCTGTCATATCTACCTTGATCAATGCAAGGAAGCCAGCTTCCAGAATGATTTATCATAGAGTCTGGAAAGCTTATGTATCCTGGTGTGAATCCAGGGGTTGGCATCCCAGGAAATATGTCATAAGTAGAATTCTGGATTTTCTACAATTAGGATTAGAGATGAAGCTGGCCTTGAGTACCATCAAGGGCCAGGTGTCGGCCTTATCAGTGTTGTTTCAACGGCCGCTTGCTTCGCATTCTCTGATCCGAAACTTTATACAGGGGGTGATGCGTCTTAATCCTCCGGTTAAGGTGCCCCTAAACCCCTGGGACCTGAACTTGGTTCTATCGGTGTTACAAAAACAACCTTTTGAACCAATACGTCAGATTCCTTTGGTCTTACTGACGAGGAAACTAATTTTCCTGGTAGCTATCTCTTCTGCTAGAAGAGTATCAGAAATAGCAGCTCTTTCCTGTAAAGAGCCTTTCTTGATTATACACAAGGATAGAGTGGTACTGCGCCCTCATCCTAGTTTTTTACCGAAGGTGGTTTCAGATTTTCATCTAAACCAAGACATTGTGCTACCTTCCTTTTTTCCAGATCCCTGTTCTTCGGAAGAAAGGTCATTACATTCTTTGGATGTAGTAAGAGCAGTCAAGACCTATCTGGAGGCAACTGCTCAGATTCGCAAGACGGATGTCTTGTTCGTGCTGCCGGAGGGTCCCAATAGAGGACAGGCAGCGTCAAAAGCGACCATTTTTAAATGGATTCGACAGTTGATTATTCAAGCTTACGGTTTGAAACAGAAGATTCCTCCGTTTCAGATCAAGGCACATTCCACAAGGGCTATTGGTGCTTCTTGGGCAGTGCGTCACCGGGCCTCTATGGCTCAGATCTGCAAGGCCGCAACCTGGTCTTCAGTTCATACATTCACCAGATTCTATCAGGTGGATGTAGGAAGGCATGAGGATATCGCCTTTGGGCGTAGTGTGCTGCAGACAGCGGTACAGGGTCCTCAGGTCTGATAGCACCCTACTTGGTTGTGATTCCCCCCCCCTCAGTTGGCATTGCTTTGGGACATCCCATCAGTAATTACTGTGGCTCTGTGTCCCGTGATGTCCGAGAAAAGAAAATAGGATTTTTTATTACAGCTTACCTGTAAAATCCTTTTCTTTCGACGGACATCACGGGACACAGAGGTCCCGCCCCTCTTCTAATACACCTATACTGCTTTGCTACAAAACTGAGGTATCCCTGGAAGGGGAGGGGTTATATAGGGGGTTGAACTTCCTGATTAGGGTGTGACCAGTGTCCAATACCTAGTGATACCCTATAACCCATCAGAAATTACTGTGTCCCGTGATGTCCGTCGAAAGAAAAGGATTTTACAGGTAAGCTGTAATAAAAAAGGACGAATGCTGCAATTCAAAACACCCAGGTGTGAATGCAGCCTAAGACATGTTGCCGATGCAGGTTATGGAGGATCATTCAGAATCATATTAGGATTTCCATTTCTGTTTTTAGTGGCGCTGGCCAGTAAGAAAGTCAACAAAGAAAAACTGAAGGAACTTGAGAAATCTGCAGCATTATTTAAAGATCGCCTGGGACTGGAGATCCGGAAACTTCGTGGTATGTACAGTCGTGAAGGAGAGCAGTGTGTGGGCTGCCATTCCTGATCTCCTTTCAAAAATATGTCTACTCTGAGTCTTTGACCTAGGACAAGCATGCACCCAGTGAGGTCAGGACTTCTGACCTGCTTACTTGTTCCAGTTTAGTGACTCAAAAGTACTGAGGCCTAAGGATTGTATGATAGCTGGGAATCTAGCCTCTTTAGAAAGGAAGAAAGAGATTGCCAGTGCCTCAATCCTCTTTGGAACTACAATGTTGCTGTTTTCAGAGAATAGATCAAATGTATTTTCAAAGTTTTAGTCCGCCTGCAAGATGCCAGTTTAGTGCCTGGATCCCTATCGGGTCAGCTTGTGGTGTAAACGTTAGGCAAAGACGTTTCTTTACTTAGTAGCTGAGCTGTTTAGGTCTATGTGATGGTGATGAAGGGGTCACTTCTGTCTCTGCAACAAAAGAGCTTACACTCTTAATGTCCCACCACACTCACATTTGTTGTGTTTTTATATAGCTCTGACATTCCGCAGTGCTGTACAGAGAGCCAGTCGCCTCATTCTCTGTACCAGAGGAGCTCGCAATCTAAAACCTAGCACAGTCACACTATTATAAATTTTATATAGCTCTGACATTTCCAGAGTGTATTACGCAGAATGCTGAGCCATTCATATCCATCTCTGCACCAGAGGAGCTTACACTCTAATGTTCCAAGCAACCAATTAGATCATGCTAGCACTGGAATAATGCAGTTAGAAAATAAATAAAATCAAGGATCTGTTCTGTTGGGAAGTACAGACACTTTTTATTTAATCTTTTCTTCCTTCTTTAAAAAAAAAAAAAAAAATATATATATATATATATATATATATATATATATATATAGATATATAGATATATAGATATATAGATATATAGATATATAGATATATATATATAGATATATATAGATATTTATATTATTTTTTTTTTTTTAATTATTATTACTTATATTTGTACTTACCGTGCCATCCTTCTTCCCAGGTGAGAAGCTGCAATTTGTCTTCCGCTGTATTAACCCAAAGGACCTGGAGGAGCCATTTTCCTGCATCATTTACTTCAATGAGGAAGGAGAATATAAGCGTAAGTCATGTGATTTGTTATCCCAATCCTTTTCCCTAGCACATGTGCACCTGCACTCCTCCAGGGTTATAGGCCCTGTTCACACCTATTCTTTATTCATCACATGACAAAAATGACAAAAACTTTCTCTTTAGCGATACAGGTTTTATATCTTTGCAACCCCTTCTTTTTTTTTTTTTTACGCATGTTAAAACGAAACATGTGTTTTGTGTGTTTTTCGCAAACCACAAACGTGAGGGGGGAGGAGACTTTAAAATTACTGGTAATGGGGGTGAAACACATGTTGGTGTGACTGTCTAAACTTGAGTAAAAATATTACTAAAGCCTTGCCTTTTTGATAAACTCATTGGTATAGACCATATTGGTACAGTCCAATAACTGATTACTTCCACTGAAACCCTAAAAAAACATATTTTTATCTTACACTCCCTTTGCTTTCTCCGCGTCACTTCCCTGAACCTCTGGTTGGGAAACGTTAACTCATAAGCTCACCACTAGTTACTTGATAACAGTCTTCGGGACTACATGTCCCATGATTCTTGAAACCAGCGTGCCCCCTTCATTCATAAAACTTGGCTGATGTGACACACACAAGGCTTGCTTCTGCTCCATTAAGGGATATATTTGAGAGTGACTACCAATCAGAGGCGTGCCTTCAGTGTGTTGTCCTCTTGGGCTGTCTGTGCGTGTCGGGATAGGCAGCTTCCTCACATAAAGGGAGCATAGGGTGACATTGGTGGGGTTCCATATGACCCTGCAAGGCAGAGGGGTGACCAAAAAACAGCAAAGTGAGAGCTGTGATCATGGGGCTGGCCAAAACTTGTAAGCTTTAATAGAGGGAGGAGCAGCGTGCAATGTGTTAATATCTGCAGCTTAAAACATTTAAAAAAATATTTAAAGGTTAAAGTGGAGCTCTACCCAAAAGGGGAAGCTTCGCTTGTTTTCTTCCTCCCCCTCCACTGCCACCTTTGGCACCTTTCGGGGGGAGGGGGCGAGTGCATACCTGTCAAAACCAGGTATCCGCTCCCACTTTCTTTGAGGATAAGATCGCCGCAATCATTGTGCGGCGATCAATTCAATGTCGGACCCCTCCTCCTTCCCCTTCTCTGCCTTCTGGGAGACAAACAGGTCCCAGATGACAATGGGACCATTCAGTAAGCACAGTGCGACTCGTGGCTGCGTAGCAGGAAACAGGCCACGAAGCTGCAAGGCTTCACTTTGTTTCCCCTAGTAAGGATGCCTGCACCCGGAGCTGATGGATGGCTTGACTAGGGGTGCCGACATTGCGGGCTCCGTGGACAGGTAAGTGTCCTTATATTAAAAGTTAGCAGCTACAGTATTTGTAGCTGCTGAATTAATTTTTTTTTTTTTTGTGCAGGTTGGAATTCCTCCTTTAAGTTTTTTACCTTTTGGGGAAAAAATAATAAATGCACATATTTGTGCAGGAAAAAAAAAGCGTGTGTGTGTGTTTTTTTGTTTTTTTTCCCCACAGGAGCCTGAAAAGTATTGCATATGTGGATCGGTGGATCAGGGTGCAATGCCAGGATCCTGTAGGCAAGCCCTGCAGATTTCGGCCGGTAACTCCAATATGGACTGTCTGTTTACAAGCTGCAGTGCTTGTGAATGAACTGCGAGAGAGATCATCGGCGCCCTCAGAGCTACAAGTTGTCATCCGCAATGGCTGACATTACTTGTAGTTCTCTCATTCACAGATTGCTGTGAATGAATGATGTGGTCAGTGGTGTATTTTTGGTTTTGTGCCGCCCTAAGGCAAGACTAACATCAGGCGCCACATTGCGGGAACCCTGGAAAGGTAAGTGTCCATATAGTCAGCAGCTGCAGTATTTGTAGCTGCTAATTTTAATTTTTCATGTGGGAGGGCAGACCTTCTCTTTAATTAGTGTTCACCACTATGTGCTCCAGTCATCCAGATGCATTAGTGATCATCCCCTCATCCGATGTGCCCTCACCTGGGGGATAAAACCAATCAATGGTCTATACTTGCTTTTGTCCCTCTCTGGGGATCTGTTTTTTGCGGTTTTACTCCTTTGCTGGCAATCCTGAAATTAGAATCCTCCTTCTCTTACACTTCTCTCCATACGTCCAAATCCTAAAACAAGAAAGCTGGACATAGTGCTTTATCCTTTAAAACAACCGGTTTATTAAACATGAAGTATAAAGAGACTTACACTTTCCTGGTGCTTAGAGTGCACCAAACTAAAAAGTATTCGATCCTCAGTGCGGGTATAAGACGATCGGACAGTATTTTCACGGTATGCTCACAATGTGAGCCTCAACGTGATGACAGATTGGCCCCTCCCCAATAGGATGTCATCGCTTTTTTTTGAAATTTATTTTACACTTAATTTTTTATTTTGACACTGTTTTTTAAAAAAAAATAAAAATTTGGGGTCACTTTTTTTTCCTATTACAAGGGATGTAAACATCCCTTGTAATAGAAAAAAAAAGCATGACAGGTCCTCCTAAATATGAGATCTGGGGTCAAAAAGACCTTAGATCTCATATTTACACTGAAATGCAATAAAAAAACAAAAAAAAAAGTCACTTGAAAAAAATAAAATAAATTTCTTTTAAGAGCTATGGGCGGAAGTGACGTTTTGACGTCGCTTTCGCCCTTCCATGCCATGGAGCCGAGCGGGGGCCATCTTCCCCTCAGTCGGCAGCCAGGGATCCACGGGAGAGGATCGGTAAGCAGCGGAGACGACCGGGGTGGGGGGTTGTGGGCAGTCACTTCTCCCGCCGCCAATAATAAGTGATCTCGCTGTGAATCTGCCACGGAGACCACTTTTATCTCAAAGAGAAATGCACGGCGTTCCCAAAAATACCCCTGTATTTAGAGTCAAAGTACCGACGTACGAGTACGTAGTTTTGCGTGAAGTAGTTAATATCCCTTAAAGCGGAAGTAAACCCATCCATAAAAAAGTTACCTTTCCGGCACGTGCCGGAAATATAACACTCCCATTGGTTGTGCTCTCAACCAAACTGAGAAACCATCCAATGGCTGGTGTCATAACTGATCACATGAGCAGCATCATGGCAGTTGTGGATTAAACAGAGGCCAACATGGCAGCTTCCTTGGCTGAAAATGATAGGAGGGTTTACTTCCACTTTAACTGTTTCAGATCCGCGCTATAGCCGAATGACGGCTACAGCGCAGATCTGCTGCCTCCCCTTTGCAGGCTCGCCACGCCCCCCTGAAGGGAGCACGCGGCGCACCCTGTGTTGACTCGGGTGATCACAGATCCGAGTAGGGGGGCAATCCCAGCCCCTTACCACGTGATCAGCTGTCAGCCAATGACAGCTGATCACGTGATATAAACAGTAGATCGGTAATCGTTTTTTTTTTTTTTCTCCTCGCTCTGAGAAAAAAAAACGATCGCCGGCTTCTGTTTGAAGGGACATCCTCCCGAAGAGCAAGAGGCACAGCCGCCTCATATGTGCCCACCAGTGCCACCTGCCAGTGCCACGAATCAGTGCCCACAGTACGTAAGTGCCACCTATCAGTGCCCACAAATGCCACCTATCAATGCCCACCAGTGGTACCAGTGCCCCATCATTGCCACCTAGCAGTGCTGCCTATCAGTGTCACCTACCAGTGCCCATCACTGCCAGCTATCAGTGCCACCTATTAGTGCCCTTCAGTGCCACCTATTAATGCCCATCAGTGCCCACCAATGCCACATGTCAGTGGCACCTCATCAGTGCCGCCTATTAGTGCCCATCAGTGCAGCCAATCGATGCCCATCAGTGCAGCCTCATCAGTGTACATCAATGAAGGAGAAAAATTACCTGTTTGCAAAATTTATTAACAAAATATAACACAGTTTTATATTAAAAAAAAAAAAAAAAAAATCGGTCTTTTTAATTTTTTTTTTAACAAAACATAAAACCGCAGAGGTGATCAAATACCACCAAAAGAAAGCTCTACTTGTGGGGAAAAAAATGATAAAAATATCATTTGGGTACATTATTGTATGACCGCGCAATTGTCATTCAAAGAGTGACAGTGCTAAAATTTGAAAATTGGTCTGGGCAGGAGGGGGGTTAGGTGCCCGGTAAGCAAGTGGTTAAATGCACGTTGAATCCCACAGATGGGGCTGAATGGGCACTTATTTATAAGCCGTTCTATCAGAAAGGGGAACACTCCGCTGAGGAGCCTCTGATTGAAACTGGCATTACCCAACTCCTGAGCCGCACCTCAGTTGGGGTACCAAGTATTAATTTTCACTGTCCATCACGGGTGAAAGTAGATGCCTTGCTCAGAGCAACCCTGTTCAATGTTCCTACTTATTCATTGAGACAAAGAAGTTAGAGCGGGGGTTGGTGCAATGGGCGGCCATCTTTGTTCTAAGCACTTTGAATGAGGTTTCGGTACGCTGTGGACTTGACATGGCTCTCTCCTCTCTCGGCAGTTGAAAGCTGTGATCCGCCTTTGGAGTGTATTGCAGAGTACGAGAAGAAAATCCGGGAGACCAAGAACTTCTCAGCATTGCTCGCCAACCTGCGCAAATCCTTCGCCGCACTGTGTGCTCAAGCAAAATAACCTGTGCGTGGTGTGTTGTGTATACTGTATATATGTATAGATTTCTGTGTTTCTTTACCCCGTCTGAATGTCTTTGTTGTGTTTAAAGTTGTAATAAAGTTTTTATCACCTCTTGGCTAATTTTATTTATTTATTTTTCAACCACTTGCCCTCCAGAAGATTTACCCCCCCCCCATCCTTCATGACCAGGCCATTTTCTGCGATACGACACTGAGTTACTTTAACTGACAATTGCGCGGTCGTGCGACATTGCACCCAAACAAAATTGATGTCCTTTTTTCCCCACAAATAGAGCTTTCTTTTGGTGGTATTTGATCACCTCTGCAGTTTTTTTTTATTTTTTGCGCTATAAACAAAAAAAGAGCAACAGTTTTGAAGAAAAAAAAGATATTTTTTAAAATTTCTGCTATAAAATCTATCCGATTAAAAAAAAAAAATTGAATAAACCAAATTTCTTCTTCAATTTAGGCTTTTTGGTACATATTTTTTTTTGTAAAGATAAAAACCAAATAAGCGTATATTGATTGGTTTGCGCAAAAGTTATAGCGTCTACAAACGAATACTTTTATTTAATTTCTTATTTATTTTGCCACTAGTAATGTCGGCGATCAGCGACTTATATTGTTTACTGCGATATTGTGGCGGACAAAACGGACACCAACTGACACTTTTTGGGGACCAGTGACAATAATACAGTGATCAGTGCTTTAAAAAAATGCACTGTCACTGTACTAATGACACTGGCAGGGAAGGGGCTAACATCAGGCATAAGAGGGCCAATGAGAGCTGGAGGTGTGCCTCTGTGTAAATCCAGGAAGTGAACAGGCAGCAGCTTCAGCTGCCAACAGGTAAAATGGCTGCAGCCAGACTCGGTGGAGGGAGATTACTGCAGCATATTTGGCAAGTACGGAATCACAGTATATATAAAATAATATGCAAAGTGGTTGGAGGGAAGCTTCAGAATGGCAAAGATGTTTTTATTACAAATTATGTGAGCAGACTGCAGTTCCTCTTTAAGAGCCCTTTCACACCAGGCCGCCCATAGCGTCGGCGGTAAAACGCTGCTATTTTTAGCGGCGTTTTACCGTCGGATTAGTGGCGCATTTCGGACGTAAGCGGGGTGCTTTTATCCCCCGTTAGCGGCCGAGAAAGGGTTAAAACTGCCCGCAATGGCGGCGTTTTGCCGGCGGTATCCCAGCGCTGCCCCACTGATTTCAATGGGGAGCAGCGGTGGAGGAGCGGTAAACACACCGCTCCTTCACCGCTCAAAAGAAGCTGCTGGCAGGACTTTTTTTCCCGTCCTGCCAGCGCAGCGCTCCGGTGTGAAAACCCTCGGGCTTTCACACTGGAGACAATACTGCAGCTGTTTGAGGGCGGGTTGCAGGCGCTATTTTTAACGCTATAGCGCCTGCAAAACGCCCTCGGTGTGAAAGGGGGTCTAAGACTACGTAATCATATAAACAGTGAATAAATCCAAGCACAAAGTTCAGTTGGAATATCTGATGTTTATATTAGACATGTGCAATTCGTTTCGTTCCAAATAATTTTTTTTAACAAATTTCGGCAAATTCATTAATTCGGAAATATCCAAATTAACGAAAACCCGTTTAGGGAATTTTTCAGAATTTTCGTAAATTAAAAAATTCGAAATTTTAAAAATTTGAAAATCCGAAAGAATAACTAACTAATAAATTATAGGTATTGGAATTTCCTTTCAAATTTGGTTGATAGTGAACGTAACGAATACGAATTTATCCGAAGTTGCGAATTATCCGAAATAACGAATGCCGCATCTAAACTAATGGAACCCAACTAATAATAAAAGGTTTTATATTATTCGTTACGTTCCATTTGTTTAGATGCGACATTCGTTATTTCGGATAATTCGCAACTTCGGATAAATTCGTATTCGTTACGTTCACTAACAGCCAAATTTGAAAGGAAATTCCAATACCTAGAATTTATTAGTTAGTTATTCGTTCGGATTTTCTTTATTTTAGAAATTACGAATCGCGATCATAATGAAACCAAAATGAATTAATTTTTTGGCAGTGCACATGTCTAGTTCATATCCCAGGAACCGCCTAGATCCCCAAACGCCACCCCATTAGCTTATAGGGGGGGGGGGGGGGAGGGGCAGGCCACCCTAACAGTGCGTTAACGGTAGGCTGTGCCAGAACCTAAAACCCATTATAAATAATATAAATGCCTTTTTATATATATATAAAATCTCTGATCACATTACCTCTGTTCTCAGCTGCATAAGAGCTGGGGAGAGGAGAAACAGCAGCACACTTAGCCTCCCAGTAATTGGCTGTTCAGCGGGGGGGCATGTCAGAACAAGCCTGATCATTGGAGGAGAGTACACTGAGTTCCCACCATAGCTAGAGAACTGACCACAACGTGTTCTGCTTAGTGTGGTCAGTTTTTTTTTATAGGAAAGCAGAGGGACTGGCAGGAACACCAGGAATTTCACACAAAGGTAGCAATACAAAGAGAACAGGAAATGTCCTCGTACAAGTACAAGGTACAGCACCCACATATCAGGAATATTAAGTGTTAGGGTAACACCCAGAGACAAGATAGCCTGTATCCTGAAGATGATGTCGGAAGCTCGAAAGAAGGCGTACGTACCAACAATAGACTGCATGCGACTTCTCGGTATAATGATCTCAACCACTCCAATGGTCAATGGGCTCAATGTAATTTGCGCCTCTTCCAAATGGGTCTCCTAGATTAATGGAGATCGGGGGATCTTGGTAGGAAAATCCAGATTGCAGCGCAGATGAAGGTCAACTTGGACTGGTGGTCGAGGCAGCACAAAAAGGAGGCAAATAGTGCAGTCGGATGCCAGCGGAAGGGGCGGGGGAACCCTATACAAGGCTGCCAATGTAGTTTCCAATATATTGGAGTTGAGGGCAGCCTTCCAGGCCCTCCTGGCATTCAAGAGTCAGATTCAAGGAGAGCCCATCCTTTTGAAGTTTGTGACGGCTTACATCCTCAGGCAGGGAGGCACTCGCAGCAGTGCTCTCCTGAGTGAGGTGACCCCGATCATGGATTGGGCTCAAACCAACTTACAGCTGCTAACAGCAGTGTATGTGCCCGGTCATCTAAACACTCAAGCAGATTACCTGTCCAGAGCGGGCTTGGACAACAACAAGTGGGCCTTGTCACCACAAATCTTTCGGAGCCTGGTGGCATGAGCCTTCCTTCTGGAGGTGGATCTGTTTGCCTCTCCGACCAATACCAAACTATCACGGTTCTTTGCCAAGTCCAATCACCCGCAAGCAACGGGGGTGGATGCTCGAACAGCAGAATGGAATTTCAGAACGGCATATGCCTTCCCTCCGATCCTGGTGATCCTCCTCTTTTTGGGCAGGTTGTTTTTCTGGCGGTAGTACCGGACTGGCCAAAGAGACCTTGGTATCCTCTGCTCCTCTCATTGAGCATCAGGGAACCATGCCCTCTACCAATAACGTCGGACCTGCTGAAGCAGGGGCCAATCTGCCACCCGGCGAGAGGCGAAGGCTAATTAGTCTGGGTTTCTCAGCCAGAGTCATACCAGAACTCTATACCAGAAGTTAGAACAAGTTTGTGGAATTTTCATATAGACATGACTTTTTGCCAGATTCGCCAAGGGTCTGCCACATTCTGGAGTTCCTCCAGACAGGATTGGAACTAGGCCTCTCCCCAAGCACTTTGAAGGCCCAAGTGTCTGCTATCTTGGTTTTCACTGGTACCCAGTGGGCTGTGGATAAATTGGTGATCTGATTTTTCAGAGCGGCCATCCGCCTAAGTCCGCCGAGGTCTCTAAGATTTCCAAAATGGGACTTGCCTCTAACCGTGGATTTCCCTTCATCAGACCTTTTTTTCTCCTGTCTCTCTATGGCATCTCTTATTGAAGACCGCTTTTCTCGTGGCAATAACTTCAGCCAGAAGGGTATCTGAGACAGCGGTATTGGCATGGGCGTAGTATAAGGGGTTGCAGGGGTCACAATCGCAACCCCGCCCCTAGCTCCAGGGGGCCCTTGCAGCCTCCCTGTCATATTATCATATCCTCCACAAAATCCAGCTCCGATCTGCCCTAGGGCCCTACAGCCACGCTCCAGTACTGGGCTTCCACTTTGCCTTCCACAGTCCACCACCCTCTGTTCCCATTGGCTAGGGAGAAGCTGTGAGCCATTTCCTAAATGGAGAGGAGCATGAGGTGAGAACAGCCCAGGATGGGGAAGTGTTTGTGCTGTGTGCTAACAACACGGAATGGTAACCAAGCTCAGCGAAGCAAGAGGAGGAGAGTGCCGTCCTGTTGCCACGATGGGACCGATGTCACTGGTGAGGTATGGCACTGCTCAGTGTCTCCTAGTCACCAGCTGGGATTCTCTGTACCCCCCCACCCGGGGATGTCTACTTACCCCAGTTCCCTGGCAACTGGGAAAAAGACACACACCGCCGAGAGGTGACCTTCCCCCAACACCTGCCAACACTGACAGAGAAACCTTCAGGAATTGGTAAAACAAATCCCTTAACACCTCCTCGGGGTGCCCCTGAAGGGCTGCAGGCTCCAGATTTTGTGTCACATGGCTTTGCCATCCCAGATCTAAGTTTCCCCCCTGACCACCCCCTCCACCCTGCATGCTTTGCCCGGCTTCTGAGCTCCTTTCCCATTACAGCACTATATACTGTTCCTCCTCCGCAGGGCTGAAATCACATTCCTTTACAACACAACCAGTTAGCCATGATCTGCACAGGGTGTAGCTGCCTACTGCAACTACACTGCCATTCCAACCAGAGAATTTCACAGGTCAGAAGGCAACATAAAAGCCAGATACACCCTGTGAAGACTGTCAGACTGTGTGTAAAGGAATGTGATTTCAGCCCTGTGTAGTGTGGGGGTGGAGCTGTATACAGTGCTGGGATGGGAAAGGAGCTCTGCCAGGGGTCCCTGTCCTCTGATTCTCCAGCGGTGTTCCCTGTCCTCTGATTCTATAGTGGTAATCCCTGTCCTCTGATGTAAAGAGGAACTCTGGGAACTCAAAAGTCTTAAGCCACTTTGAATATCTTGGTGTGTGGTGGATGTATCTTCACGCACGTTGGAAGTAGTGGGGGGGCCAGGTCAACTTTTGCATCGGGGCCCACAAGCTTCAAGCTACGCCTCTGGGTATTGGGGTTTAAAGAACCCTTCCTCTCTTTCTTCCCGGATAGGGTGGTGCTCAGACCAATGCTGGGATTCGTCCCAAAGGTAGCCTCTAGTTTCCATATGACACAAGAAATCACGCTCCCAATGTTTCTTGCAGAGAACTCTCAGAATCAAAATCCACTCGATGTCGGGTCTTCAATGAAAGCCTATGTGGACGCGACGGCCGAACTTAGAAAGTCGGACCATCTCTTCGTCAACCCGAATGGTGCTCGGAAGGGCCTGGGGGCTCCTGGTAGGGCGATCACCTCGTGGCTAGTCAAGACTATATCGTTGGCCTACAGAAGGAAGGATTTGTCTGTGCCTGAGGGGGTCACAGCGCATTCCACTAGGGAAGTCTCTACCTCCTGGGCAGCGGCGGCACAAGTATCCTTGCCGCCTCCAGTGTAGATTAAAATTTTTTCTCAAACATTAACCTCCCATGTGTAGCTAGTTAATTCCCAGCTGTGCTGACATGGAGCCGTCAGGAAAATGGAAAATTGAATTCAAATACTTACGGTTATTTTCCTTTCCTGATGAGCTCCATGGCAGCACAATACCTGCCCAGTTATGTAGTATGAGTTACGGAACGCTGAGGCTGAGGTGAGTGAAAAATGTATAGTTAAGTCCTGATTACGTAGGGGGTGGGCGGGGCCTCAACCAGCTGTGCTGCCATGGAGTTCGTCAGGAAAGGAAAATTATGGTAAGTATTTGAATAAAATTTTCCGTTTTTTTAAAAATTTATTTTGGTCCTTTTTAGTTTGTTTAGCAAAAGATAAAAACCCCAGTGGTGATCAAATTCCACCAAAAGAAAGCTCTATTTGTGGAAAGAAAATGATAAAAATTTAGTTTGGGTACAGTGTTGCGTGACCGCGCAATTGTCATTCAAAGTGCAACAGCGCTGAAAGCGCCTGGTATTGAAGTGGTTAAAGAAATTTTTACCTTTAGAATTTTTTTATATATTTTATGCATTACAATTTAGAGGATCTCCATCCCTCCTACTGTGTCCCCCTTTCTTTCTTTTAAAGTGGTAATAAAGTATTTTTTGGCACTTGTACCTGCACGGCTTAGGAGATATTCACACGGCATGCAGCCAGTGATGTCACCGGCACGTGCGCTCTGTAGGAATGGCCTACCCGTACTGTCCCTTAAGAGCTCTGTGCCGTGGTCTGTCATCGTGGCACAGCCAATCAGACAGCCAGGGAACACGAACCTGAAAGGAAGACTGGCTGAAGATGAATGCCCTGTCAGTGGCGGCAGCCGTTGGAGATCTTCATTCTTAGGTAAGTATTTAGTATTTGGTATTTGTTCTTAAGTAAGTATTTATGTGACGCATACCAGCACATTATGCAATTGTCTTACAGGTTAAAAAAAAAAAAAAGTGGGAGATTATGAAAGTAGAATGGGGATATACACCTTTTTGTATGTCTTTTTTTTTTCCCTCAGTTTGTGTGACGAATACAAGTTTTTTTTATATTTATACAAATCCGTTTTTGTTTTTGTAAACTATTTAAAATGAATAATAAAAAAAAAAATTGTATTGTAACTGTAATGTCTGCCTTTATTTTGTAAACCGCTGCTCAAACTGTTGGCGCTCTATTCTGTATTACAATAATAATAATAATATATTACATTTTTTACCCTTGGGTATAATCAGTAGATTGCAGTCTCTGCTGTGTGCCAGTAGGGGGCAGTGCAGCTCTGCTCAGCGCTCAGCCCCATCACCTTCAATCAGGCCTGTTTTGTGTTTGTTGCACAGACAGGCTGATTTGCTGTGACAGGCTGTGATGAGCTGAGATGGCGCTCAGCACTGGAGACACCTGTAGGAACAGATCTGGATGCTATTGAATTGGAAGGAGCATAATGACAATCAGGGACACAGCTGTCACCGCCCGAGACACTAAATGAAGGAGACCGGGGAACGCTCTGCTCAGATATCATCTCTTAACTCTATTTTCCCCATGCCAGGGACAGAGGCAATGGTGGGGGTCATACAGGAGGGCGCCAAGGGGCCGGTGATACCAATTAGACTTACATCCTCAACTGATGGCCCTGGGGCCGCACTTGGCCCTCCAAGGTCTCCTACTGAGACTGTGCTGGCCTAATTCTTCTTTTACTTTCTGTGTAGCTACTTATATCCTTGCTGGTAACAAAATGGTAACTTCCTAAAGAGATACATTGTTATCGTGAGTGACCAAGAAACTCCTGAGATTGCCGGCGACTCCCAACTGCCATAATATAAAAGGGCAATTATAAACTCTACTGACACCGTCCACTTCTCTACTGACACCGTCCTCTGCTCTACTGACACCGTCCACTGCTCTACTGACACCGTCCTCTGCTCTACTGACACCGTCCTCTGCTCTACTGACACCGTCCACTGCTCTACTGACACCGTCCTCTGCTCTGCTGACACCGTCCTCTGCTCTACTGACACCGTCCACTGCTCTACTGACACCGTCCACTGCTCTACTGACACCGTCCTCTACTCTACTGACACCGTCCACTGGTCTTCTGACACCGTCCACTGCTCTACTGACACCATCCACTGCTCTACTGACACCATCCTCTGCTCTACTGACACCGTCCTCTGCTCTACTGACACCATCCACTGCTCTGCTGACACAATCCACTGCTCTACTGACACCGTCCTCTGCTCTGCTGACACAATCCACTGCTCTACTGACACCGTCCTCTGCTCTGCTGACACAATCCACTGCTCTACTGACACCGTCCTCTGCTCTACTGACATCGTCCTCTGCTCTACTGACACCGTCCACCACCCTACTGACACCGTCCTCTGCTTTACTGACACCGTCCTCTGCTCTACTGACACCGTCCACCACCCTACTGACACCATCCTCTGCTCTACTGACACCGTCCACTGCTCTACTGACACCGTCCACTGCTCTACTGACACCGTCCTCTGCTCTGCTGACACAATCCACTGCTCTACTGACACCGTCCTCTGCTCTGCTGACACAATCCACTGCTCTACTGACACCGTCCTCTGCTCTGCTGACACAATCCACTGCTCTACTGACACCGTCCACTGCTCTACTGACACCGTCCTCTGCTCTACTGACATCGTCCTCTACTCTACTGACACCGTCCACTGCTCTACTGACACCATCCACTGCTCTACTGACACCGTCCTCTGCCCTACTGACACCGTCCACTGCTCTGCTGACACAATCCACTGCTCTACTGACACCGTCCTCTGCTCTGCTGACACAATCCACTGCTCTACTGACACCGTCCTCTGCTCTACTGACATCGTCCTCTGCTCTACTGACACCATCCACTGCACTACTGACACCGTCCACCACCCTACTGACACCGTCCTCTGCCCTACTGACACCGTCCTCTGCTCTGCTGACACAATCCACTGCTCTACTGACACCGTCCTCTGCTCTGCTGACACAATCCACTGCTCTACTGACACCGTCCTCTGCTCTACTGACATCGTCCTCTGCTCTACTGACACCATCCACTGCACTACTGACACCGTCCACCACCCTACTGACACCGTCCTCTGCTCTACTGACACCGTCCTCTGCTCTACTGACACCGTCCACCACCCTACTGACACCGTCCACTGCTCTACTGACACCGTCCACTGCTCTACTGACACCGTCCACTGCTCTACTGACACCGTCCTCTGCTCTACTGACACCGTCCTCTGCTCTACTGACACCGTCCTCTGCTCTACTGACACCGTCCACCACCCTACTGACACCATCCTCTGCTCTACTGACACCGTCCACTGCTCTACTGACACCGTCCACTGCTCTACTGACACCGTCCTCTGCTCTACTGACACCATCCTCTGCTCTACTGACACCGTCCACTGCTCTACTGACACCGTCCACTGCTCTACTGACACCGTCCTCTGCTCTGCTGACACAATCCATTGCTCTACTGACACCGTCCACTGCTCTACTGACACCGTCCACTGCTCTACTGACACCGTCCACTGCTCTACTTACACCGTCCTCTGCTCTGCTGACACAATCCACTGCTCTACTGACACCGTCCTCTGCCCTACTTACACCGTTCACTGCTCTACTGACACCGTCCTCTGCTCTACTGACACCGTCCACTGCTCTACTGACACCGTCCACTTCTCTACTGACACCGTCCACTTCTCTACTGACACCGTCCACTGCTCTACTGACACCGTCCTCTGCTCTACTGACACCATCCACTGCTCTACTGACACCGTCCACTTCTCTACTGACACCGTCCTCTGCTCTACTGACACCGTCCACCACCCTACTGACACCGTCCTCTGCTCTACTGACACCGTCCACTGCTCTACTGACACTGTCCACTGCCCTACTGACACCATCCTCTGCTCTACTGACACCGTCCACTGCTCTACTGACACCGTCCTCTGCTCTGCTGACACAATCCATTGCTCTACTGACACCGTCCACTGCTCTACTGACACCGTCCTCTGCTCTACTGACACCATCCACTGCACTACTGACACCGTCCACCACCCTACTGACACCGTCCTCTGCTCTACTGACACCGTCCTCTGCTCTACTGACACCGTCCACCACCCTACTGACACCATCCTCTGCTCTACTGACACCGTCCACTGCTCTACTGACACCGTCCACTGCTCTACTGACACCGTCCTCTGCTCTACTGACACCGTCCTCTGCTCTACTGACACCGTCCTCTGCTCTACTGACACCGTCCACCACCCTACTGACACCATCCTCTGCTCTACTGACACCGTCCACTGCTCTACTGACACCGTCCACTGCTCTACTGACACCGTCCTCTGCTCTACTGACACCATCCTCTGCTCTACTGACACCGTCCACTGCTCTACTGACACCGTCCACTGCTCTACTGACACCGTCCTCTGCTCTGCTGACACAATCCATTGCTCTACTGACACCGTCCTCTGCCCTACTTACACCGTTCACTGCTCTACTGACACCGTCCACTGCTCTACTGACACCATCCTCTGCTCTACTGACACCATCCTCTGCTCTACTGACACCGTCCACTGCTCTACTGACACCGTCCACTGCTCTACTTACACCGTCCTCTGCTCTGCTGACACAATCCACTGCTCTACTGACACCGTCCTCTGCCCTACTTACACCGTTCACTGCTCTACTGACACCGTCCTCTGCTCTACTGACACCGTCCACTGCTCTACTGACACCGTCCACTTCTCTACTGACACCGTCCACTTCTCTACTGACACCGTCCACTGCTCTACTGACACCGTCCTCTGCTCTACTGACACCATCCACTGCTCTACTGACACCGTCCACTTCTCTACTGACACCGTCCTCTGCTCTACTGACACCGTCCTCTGCTCTACTGACACCGTCCACCACCCTACTGACACCGTCCTCTGCTCTACTGACACCGTCCACTTCTCTACTGACACCGTCCTCTGCTCTACTGACACCGTCCTCTGCTCTACTGACACCGTCCACCACCCTACTGACACCGTCCTCTGCTCTACTGACACCGTCCACTGCTCTACTGACACTGTCCACTGCCCTACTGACACCATCCTCTGCTCTACTGACACCGTCCACTGCTCTACTGACACCGTCCTCTGCTCTGCTGACACAATCCATTGCTCTACTGACACCGTCCACTGCTCTACTGACACCGTCCTCTGCTCTACTGACACCGTCCACCACCCTACTGACACCGTCCTCTGCTCTACTGACACCGTCCACTGCTCTACTGACACTGTCCACTGCCCTACTGACACCATCCTCTGCTCTACTGACACCGTCCACTGCTCTACTGACACCGTCCTCTGCCCTACTGACACCGTCCACTGCTCTACTGACACCGTCCTCTGCTCTGCTGACACAATCCATTGCTCTACTGACACCGTCCACTGCTCTACTGACACCGTCCACTGCTCTACTTACACCGTCCTCTGCTCTGCTGACACAATCCACTGCTCTACTGACACAATCCACTGCTCTACTGACACCGTCCTCTGCCCTACTTACACCGTTCACTGCTCTACTGACACCGTCCACTGCTCTACTGACACCGTCCACTTCTCTACTGACACCACCCACTGCTCTACTGACACCATCCACTGCTCTACTGACACCGTCCACTGCTCTACTGACACCGTCCACTTCTCTACTGACACCGTACACTGCTCTACTGACACCGTCCACTGCTCTAGTGACACCGTCCACTTCTCTACTGACACCGTCCTCTGCTCTACTGACACCGTCCTCTGCTCTACTGACCCCGTCCTCTGCTCTACTGACCCCATCCTCTGCTCTACTGACACCGTCCACTGTCCTACTGACACCGTCCACCGCCCTACTGACACCGTCCTCTGCTCTACTGACCCCATCCTCTGCTCTACTGACACCGTCCACTGCACTACTGACACCGTCCACCACCCTACTGACACCGTCCTCTGCTCTACTGACACCGTCCACTGCTCTACTGACACTGTCCACTGCCCTACTGACACCATCCTCTGCTCTACTGACACCGTCCACTGCTCTACTGACACCGTCCTCTGCTCTGCTGACACAATCCATTGCTCTACTGACACCGTCCACTGCTCTACTGACACCGTCCTCTGCTCTACTGACACCGTCCACCACCCTACTGACACCGTCCTCTGCTCTACTGACACCGTCCACTGCTCTACTGACACTGTCCACTGCCCTACTGACACCATCCTCTGCTCTACTGACACCGTCCACTGCTCTACTGACACCGTCCTCTGCTCTGCTGACACAATCCATTGCTCTACTGACACCGTCCACTGCTCTACTGACACCGTCCACTGCTCTACTTACACCGTCCTCTGCTCTGCTGACACAATCCACTGCTCTACTGACACAATCCACTGCTCTACTGACACCGTCCTCTGCCCTACTTACACCGTTCACTGCTCTACTGACACCGTCCACTGCTCTACTGACACCGTCCACTTCTCTACTGACACCACCCACTGCTCTACTGACACCATCCACTGCTCTACTGACACCGTCCACTGCTCTACTGACACCGTCCACTTCTCTACTGACACCGTACACTGCTCTACTGACACCGTCCACTGCTCTAGTGACACCGTCCACTTCTCTACTGACACCGTCCTCTGCTCTACTGACACCGTCCTCTGCTCTACTGACCCCGTCCTCTGCTCTACTGACCCCATCCTCTGCTCTACTGACACCGTCCACTGTCCTACTGACACCGTCCACCGCCCTACTGACACCGTCCTCTGCTCTACTGACCCCATCCTCTGCTCTACTGACACCGTCCACTGTCCTACTGACACTGTCCACTGCCCTACTGACACCATCCTCTGCTCTACTGACACCGTCCACTGCTCTACTGACACCGTCCTCTGCCTTACTGACACCGTCCACTGCCCTACTGACACCGTCCACTGCCCTACTGACACCATCCACTGCTCTACTGACACCGTCCTCTGCTCTACTGACACCGTCCTCTGCCCTACTGACACCGTCCTCTGCCCTACTGACACCGTCCTCTGCCCTACTGACACCGTCCTCTGCCCTACTGACACCGTCCACTGCTCTACTGACACCGTCCTCTGCTCTACTGACACCGTCCTCTGCCCTACTGACACCGTCCTCTGCCCTACTGACACCGTCCTCTGCCCTACTGACACCGTCCTCTGCCCTACTGACACCATCCTCTGCTCTACTGACACCGTCCACTGCTCTACTGACACCGTCCACTGCTCTACTGACACCGTCCTCTGCCCTACTGACACCGTCCTCTGCCCTACTGACACCATCCTCTGCTCTACTGACACCGTCCTCTGCCCTACTGACACCGTCCTCTGCTCTACTGACGCCATCCACTGCTCTACTGACACCGTCCTCTGCTCTACTGACACCATCCACTGCCCTACTGACACCGTCCTCTGCCCTACTGACACCGTCCACTGCTCTACTGACACCGTCCTCTGCTCTACTGACACCATCCACTGCCCTACTGACACCGTCCTCTGCTCTACTGACACCGTCCACTGCTCTACTGACACCATCCACTGCCCTACTGACACCGTCCTCTGCTCTACTGACACCGTCCACTGCTCTACTGACACCATCCACTGCTCTACTGACACCGTCCTCTGCTCTACTGACACCGTCCACTGCTCTACTGACACCGTCCACTGCCCTACTGACACCGTCCTCTGCTCTACTGACACCATCCACTGCCCTACTGACACCGTCCACTGCCCTACTGACACCGTCCACTGCTCTGCTACGCATATGTGTTTGAGCTTTGGGGTGCACACCTGTAGCACTGAAAATGGCTCAATTTAGAGCCGACAAGGAAACACTCCTGTCCCAACAGGAGCCGCTGGAATCGCCGAAGTGCTACAGAAGCCACTGCAGGGGTCCAGAGAGCCACCACAGAAGATTCACATTAGCTGTCACTGGAGCTGTCAGATGCTGGGACACTGGGACCAATCAGGAACACATTTCTAAGGCTAGTCAATGCCTCCTTCATGAGGCATTTTAAAAAAAATTTGTGCTAATATACTGCCCCTCACATACCATCCAATATTGTACAGATCTCCTCTTTTCGTCATTTGACTTGCTTCAAGTTTAACGCTGATTGAGTGTTTTTATATGAAAGAACACATTCATGGCATCCCTTTAGATGTGCATACTTCTTGCTGGCCACTAAGATTAGGAGGAGAGAGGATTTAATGATTACTGAAGTTGTTTAAACAGGAAATAAAAAGTGGGCTTAAGATAGCAGGTTTAAAGGGTACAATGTGGAGATACAAGCTTGCAGGGATTGGAGTGTAATCATTTTCAACACAGCAGAGGACTTGCAGCAAGCATGGAAAAAAATGAAGGCCGGAGTTCAGTTTTAATTTAATAAAAAAACTGAATGTATGGTTTCATCCCAAGACATTGGGGGAGATTTACTAAAACTGGAGCACACAGAATCTGGTACAGCTGTGCATGGCAGCCAATCAGCTTCTACCTTCATCTTGTTCAGTTAAGCTTTGGCAATAAAACCTGGAAGCTGATTGGTTTCTATGCAGAGCTGCACCAGATTTTGCCCTTTCCAGTTTTAGTAAATCAACCCCACTATGTTTTTACCTGGAATTCAGATCCCAGCTCCTGACAGGTCCTCTTCCCCGGCTCACCGTGCCACAAATAAAACTTTCGCCTTCTTTTCATCCCCGCAGAGATGTCGCCCGGCGCTGCGCTTTCTGCAAACATTACCTCTCTCCATGATACCGCCATTATGTCTGTCCTTTAATCTCCCCGGCCTGTGCAAGAACATTTCAAAGGTTTGCACAGAAATTTGCCCTCCGGTAATTGAATAATATCTACATTACACCCGCTTTGTTCTTCCTCAAGCGACGGGGACATCGGAGCGCGCCTCCCTAGGGGCCGCAGTGGGGCGATGGGGCCCCACACACCATCATCGGTGGATTATTGCTATTTATTCTGGAGCAAGATACGCAAATTACAGGTGCCGCATTTTTATAATGATTTCTAGGGACGTGGTGTATCGTCCCGTGATATACATTGTAATTCCTCATAGGACCGCAGGGCATCAGAGTTCTGGTACTTAGATTTTATTTGAATTATACATCTAGTGATTGTTCAAAAAGCATTTCCTGGGCTTAAAGTGTTACTAAACCCAGGGCCCTGCATTCACTATATCTGGTCTCCCACAGTACACAGAACACGGAAATTCAATTATTTTAGTAAATATAAACTGCTAAATACCTTTTCTCATCAGCAGTATATAGCAGTCTTGTGACTTCTATCAGTGTCTGGTTAAAGCTTGTAGGAGGAGTTTTCAGTCTCCTCTGACTGTCCTATGAGGCTGCAGGACCCCTGACCCCTGACCCTCTGTCTGGACAGTGCTGATTGGCCCTGTGCTGATGACACACACTCACCCAAAAAAAAAACCTCTCACTCAATACACACCAAACTGAGCATTTGTAGAATGACTCCAAAGGCTCTGTACTATCAGCAGATTTATTGGGGACAGTGCAAGAAGGGGAGGATCAGAGAAGGCATGATCAAACAGCCTTTTTACACAATGCAGAGGATTAAACCCTTAGGTTCCACAGTGAGTATAATAGACATGTGCACTGGCGAAAAATTTGTTCGTTTTCGTTTCATTCGTTTTTTTTTTCCCTTTTGTTTTTTGGGTCATTCGTTATGATCAAAATTCATAAATTCGCAAAATCGGAAATCTGATAATCCGAAAATAAGAATGAAAATCCGAAAATTCTAAATAATAACTAACTAACTAATAATAAGTAACTATTAAATGATAGGTATTGGAATTTACTTCCAAATTTGGCTGTTAGTGAACGTAACGAATTTATCCGAAGTTACGAATCATCTGAAATAACGAATGTCGTATCTAAACAAATGGAATGGAATGAATTAATAATAATAATAAAACATTTTTATCATTGTTGTTATTTATTATTATTAATTGGCTCCATTCATTTAGATGCGGCATTCGTTATTTCAGATAATTCGTAACTTCGGATAAATTTGTACTCGTTACGTTCACTAACAGCCAAATTTGAAAGGAAATTCCAATACCTATAATTTAATAGTTAGTAATAGTTAAGTTATTATTAGTTTTGTTTTTTGTTTTTCGGATTTTCGTTCTTATTTTCAGGTTTTCTTTTTTTTGAACTTTTGTTCTGATTTTCGGATTTTCGAATTTCCAAATTTTCGAATTTCTGAATATTCGAATTTCTGAATTTGCGAAGTTAGGAATATTCGGAAAAATTTGTTAAACGAGTTATCGTTAATTCAGATATTTCCGAATAAACAAATTTGTCGAAATGAGTTAAAAAACGAATTCGTAACTAAACAAATTGCACATGTCTATAGTATTATAAGCACGCTTGTTTCCAATTAAACCAGATGTTATGTTATCGCTTTAGCCCTGGTTCCCATTGGTGCGATTTGGCATGCGATTTGACGTGTCAAATCACATGCCAAATCGGCGGCAATTGCCAGCAAAGGCACCGTCCTAATCAGTGCGGCGCCGCACCGAATCCCAAAAGTAGTTTCTGTACTACTTTTGGCGATTTCGGGGGTGCGATTTCCAGTGACATCTGTGCAGAAACCCGCACAGATGTCTCTGAAATCGTCCCCAAAATCGGGACTGACATGCGGGAATGAAATCGCTGAACTCGCACGATTTAGTTCCCGCACTCAGTGTGAACCTGGGCTTACTGATATGAGCAGCCAATCAAAGCCGGTCTTGGCTGTCCGGCCAGCCGGTGGATGCGCCAGCTGGTTGCTCAGGTCTCCCGTTGGGATGGGAAAGAGAGGCATGAAAGGCTGCAGGAGTGGGGGGGGGGGGGTTCCTTTCTCACTGTTTGTAATAGCAATCAAGTGACTAGTAAGCCGCTCCGATTGCTATTACAAGAGAGTCGGCCGCCAGCTGTAAAAAATGATACCGGGGTGATGCCTGCAGCTGCACCCATAATCCTGGTAAAACCACAGAAAGGACGGGAAGAGGTTAAAGAGTCGCCTCTGCCCTTCTACCTGGGGGGTGCTGCCCTCCTGAAAAATGCCACCCAAGTCAAATGTCTTGTTTGCCTCGCGGTAGATACGCCCTGCTCACACCGCCTCTTGGAAAACTTGGGGGCCATCCCGCAAGTTCTCTCCTGACCCTCTGGATTCTTGGGTTGCTTTGCAATAGCCCCCCCCCCCCCAAGCAAAGCCTAGCTGGGACCTCGGTGTCTTCAGGCTGGCTTTCCTCCCCGCCTTCTGCCCAGGAGGGCAAGGCCCCTCAACAGGGGTCTCCTCCAGCAGTCTGGACCCAGGAACACTGCCCCATAACTAGATACTGCAAGCTGCCCTTGCTGCACAAGACTATTTATGGACCCTTCCCCCTTCTGGGGAACACTAAAATTACAGCCAGACTGGGCTGTACACATCGCAGCTGTCAAACTTGCCCATTGAGGTCATTGGGAGCACACCACAACCATGAGCCAAACGTTTGGCTGGTGGTGGCAGTACGATTTTGTACTTTAAACCCCCCCTTGGGATTGGAATTAAAGCCCCAGATGTTCTAAAAGGGGGTGGGATCACCTCTTGACTGAACCCCTGCCAACTGCTACTATACCGCCTTGTGAAAAGGGCAGAAAGCACTGCTGCCAATGTGAAAGAAGCCAACGAGAGGGTTTCTTCTCAGACATCTTGCTGGAGCTGAGCCCTTCCATATATGGTACTCAAAGCAATCATCTACAGGTGTGCCCGGGAATTTCCCAGACAGTATTATCACCCAAAACCACAAGATGGCGTAGGTGCACACCTGTGAAACACACAAGGGCAGTTATATACTTGAACCACAAGATGGCGTGAGCGCACACCTCTGGAGCATGCACAGGCAAATATTACTTTACACCACAAGATGGCGTGGGCGTACACTTGTCCAACGCACAAGGACAGTGCCACTTTATGGAGCACTGGCTCCTGATATTTCATCCCTTCTCTGCTGCTGTCCAATGGTGCCCCCCTGTGCTCCTTCATCCAGAGTGGAGGCACTCTAATACAGGAGGTGTGTTATTGGCCATATCACCTGGTGAAAATAAAGGGAAAAAAAGGCTAAAAAAAAAATAGTGCAGCCACCACATCTTATGATTGGAAAGCTACAACATATTACATTTTTAGTTTTGGGTTTAATACCTCTTTAAACCACTAGATGGGCTGGAGAACACACCTGTGGAATATACAAGGGCAATTATAAACTTACACCACAAGATGGCGCGGGCGCACACTTGTCAACACACAAGGACAGTTATAGACTTCAACCACAAGATGGCGTGGGTGTGCCCCTATTTTAAAATACCACTGACCAGTGACCACAAATGATTGGGGTTAAGAAAATGTATTTATTATTTATAATGCTTTCGGGGGGGGGGGGGGGGAATGCGGCACAACATATCCACGCCTACTTTTCCCTGAACACAATGCAATGCCTACATTTCTATGCCAGGAGGCAACTGTAGTTTGATATTGTTTGTCATTGTATTACTGCATGGAGTTTGGTATTCTCGTTGTGTATCTGTATGGAGTTGAATAGTCTCATTGCATATCTGCATGGAGTTTGATATTCTCATTGCATATCTGCATGGAGTTTGATATTCTCATTGAATATCTGCATGGAGTTTGATATTGTCGTATATCTGCATGGAGTTTGATATTCCCATTGTATTTCTGCATGGAGTTTGATATTCTCATTGTATATCTGCATGACATTTGATATTGCACATCTGCATGAAGTTTGATATTGTCATTGCATATCTGCATGGAGTTTGATATTCTCATTGCATATCTGCATGGAGTTTGATATTCTCATTGTATATCTGCATGGAGTTTGATATTCTCATTGTATATCTGCACGGAGTTTGATATTCTCATTGTATATCTGCATGGAGTTTGATATTCTCATTGAATATCTGCATGGAGTTTGATATTGTTGTATATATCTGCATGTAGTTTGATATTCTCATTGCATATCTGCATGTAGTTTGATATTATCATTGTATATCTGCATGGAGTTTGATATTCTCATTGCATATCTGCATGTAGTTTGATATTATCATTGTATATCTGCATGGAGTTTGATATTCTCATTGTATATCTGCATGGAGTTTGATATTCTCATTGTATATCTGCATGTAGTTTGATATTATCATTGTATATCTGCATGGAGTTTGATATTCTCATTGTATATCTGCATGGAGTTTGATATTGTCGTATATCTGCATGGAGTTGGATATTGTTGTATATCCTCATGGAGTTTGATACTCTCATTGTATATTTGCCTGGTGGTTCCACCCAAAATAAAATAAAAACTGGACATTTGTTATACCCCAAACAAGCAAGCCCTGGTGTGTGTCTATGGAAGGGGCATTAGACTGTAAGCTCCTGGGGACAGATGTGAATTGTTTGCGCTTATGTACAACGCGATGTAAAATGAAAAACGCGGCATAAAATTGCAGCTTCCATCGGTCGGTTGCACACGGGTCTGCACTCGGCGTATTCGGTGGACTGCGGTATCTGCTGGGGGGCGGGGCCGCAGGCGTTGTGCCAGCTGCGGTGATGAGTTTGTTGTGTTTGTCGCCCGATGCTCTTTTTCGGCGTCTTCTGGCTCCCGGGACGTGTAAATCCGTTTTCTAGCAGCTGTCACTCTTCTGCCTGATTGACGGGTAACATATCGCCGAGACGGTGAGCCAGATGGATCCCCCGCCATGGCGCTGATTAATTCCCAGTGTCAGATGACGGGAAGGTTTAATCTTGTGTTGGCGGTGGGGGAGGGGATGTGTAAAAAGCTGTCAAAGTTCGGGGGAAGCCGCGCTCATCGTCGAAGACTCAGGTTCACATAATGAAATCTAAAATTCAGTATTGGCAAAAATGCCAAAAATGCCGTCTCTACCCCTATAAACCGCCGGTGTTCAGCAGCTGGAAGATGTAGAAAAAAATGGAACATCGTCTCTTATGTGATTCCTTAGGAGCTCCTGCTTGGAATGGGTCATGTGATCTAAATGCAACATGCTGAGCAACAATACCCCTGACAATACCTTCATCTGCTTTTCCCTATAGATGTACGGCACCATCTTTGTTCAGGTATCATTCAGGGTCACCCTCTACTTCCTGGACTTACACAGGCTGAGGTGATGTCATCAGTCTGCTGCAAGCAGGAGGAAGCATTTCCTCCGTCTCTCCTCCCCCAGTGACCAGTCTGCTGCAGGCAGGAGGAAGCATTTCCTTAGTCTCTCCTCCCCCAGTGATCAGTCTGCTGCAGGCAGGAGGAAGCATTTCCTTAGTCTCCTCCCCCCAGTAATCAGTCTGCTGCAGGCAGGAGGAAGCATTTCCTTAGTCTCTCCTCCCCCAGTGATCAGTCTGCTGCAGGCAGGAGGAAGCATTTCCTCAGTCTCTCCTCCCCCAGTGATCAGTCTGCTGCCGACAGGAGGAAGCATTTCCTCAGTCTCCTCTCTCCCAGTGATCAGTCTGCTGCCGACAGGAGGAAGCATTTCCTCAGTCTCCTCTCTCCCAGTGATCAGAGTGCAACATTGTAACTTTGTAGCAAGTCACAAGGTGAGAGAATGCAGCAGGGGCTGATCTGTGTTAGACAGCACAGGACAAGGGACCAAAATGTGGGACTAGCCCAGCTAATCCGGGACAGAGCATCAGCAGGACAGGGGGCCAAAATGTGGGACTATGCCAGCAAACCAGGAACACAGCATTGGCAGGACAGGGGGCCAAAATGTGGGACTATCCCAGCAAATCCAGGACACAGCATTGGCAGAACAGGGGTCAAAATGTGGGACAATCCCAGCAAATTTTGGACACAGCATTGGCAGGACAGGGGGCCAAAATATGGGACTATCCCAGCAAATTTGCGACAGCATCAGCAAGACAGGGGACCAAAATGTGGGGCTATCCCAGCAAATCTGGGACACAGCATTGGAAGGACAGGGGGCTATATGTGGGACTATCCCAGCAAATCCGGGATACAGCATCAGCAGGACAGGGGGACAAAATGTGGGACTATCCCAGCAAATCTGGGACACAGCATTGGAAGGACAGGGGGCTATATGTGGGACTATCCCAGCAAATCCGGGACATAGCATCAGCAGGACAGGGGGACAAAATGTGGGAATATCCCAGCAAATCCGGGACACAGCATCAGCAGGACAGGGGGACAAAATGTGGGAATATCCCAGCAAATCCGGGACACAGCATAGGCATGACAGGGACCCAAAATGTGGGACTAGCCCAGCAAATCTGGGACACAGCATCGGCAGGACAGGGGGTCAAATTGTGGGACTATCCCAGCAAATCTGGGACACAGCATCGGCAGGACAGGGGGCCCAAATGTGGGACTATCCCAGCAAATCCAGGACACAGCATCAACAGGGAGGGGGGGCAAAATGTGGGACTATCCCAGCAAATTTGCAACACAGCATTGGCAGGACAAGGAGACCAAAATGTGGGACTATTCCAGCAAATCCGGAACACAGTATTGGCAGGACAGGGTGCCAAAATGTGGGACTATCCCAGCAAATCCAGGACACAGCATTGACAGGGCAGGGGGGCAAAATGCGGGACTATCCCAGCAAATCCGGGAAACAGTATTGGCAGGACAGGGGGCCAAAATGTGGGACTATCCCAGCAAATCCGGGACACAGCATTGGCAGGACAAGGGGACCAAAATGTGGGACTATCTCAGCAAATCCAGGACACAGTATTGGCAGGACAGGGTGCCAAAATGTGGGACTATCTTAGCAAATCCGGGACACAGCATTGGCAGGACAGGGGGGTAAAAATGTGGGACTATCCCAGCAAATCCAGGACAGTTTACATCTATGGGCATGGTGCCCTGTTTTTACTATCAGGAAACCCCCTCCTGAGAAATGCCATGCAGCCATCGCTGGAGTGCATGTAGGCAGGAAGTGGCTGCAAAGAGGCTGCAGGGGATCAGGAGCACTGAGATGTTACAAAGGGAGAGCAGATCTGCGATGAAACATTGCCAAGAGAAAGTTCTAACTTCTCAAAGAAAAAATAATGTTCTGCGATTGTTAATATTTAGAGAAGAGCGAGGAATGAAAGGGCGGTGGCGGTCAGTCATGAATCGGCTTGTGATTTCCTCGATGTTCTTGGAGAAGAAGACTCCCCTGTGTAGATGTTCTGCGTCTCGCTGGGGTCGGCTCGATGCCGTAATGAAGAACGGCTATCAATACATCATTAGTTTCTTTTCAGCGCCTTCCAGGAACCACCGCGCTGGAGGCCTCTAATTATGGCGTCAGCCGATGATTGGGAGACAATTTGCAGGAATCCCAACAATAACAGCTGGTGCTTCTTGATGAGTGTTTTCCTACCGTGTGCGACGCCACGCCGCTGTACCCGATACACGTTATTGCTGTTAATTCCCACCATTATAACAGCGAGCAACAAAGCGAGTCGGCGTGAGGTCCGCGATGTGTAGATTGTAAGTAGGGCGTCATTTGGTAACTCTGCTCGGCATGTCTGTTGTTCATTGTCCATGCCGTGTGTGAAGTTACGTGCTGCGCCGGGGATTCTCTGCCTCCTGTTACTGGTGAGACAACTTCCAGAAATCTGCTCCAGTGGCGGGATCACTGAGTCTCCTCCCCCAACAGAAACACTGCACACAATGCCATGCCTTATAATAGACCCCCAACCCAGGGAACTATGAGAGGTGCCATTACTGGCTACCGTCTAAAAATGCTAATTACCTGGCTGTCATCATACAAGAGATCTGCAGAGCATTGCTCCATCCCATCCCTACCCCAACATATGGTATTGTATTCTGCAGATTATTCTACCAATTACGTCTAGAGAAATCTGCAGATCATTGCTCTGTCCCATCCCCCCCACCATACATATTGATGTATTCTGCAGATTATCTCACCAATTACGTCTCTAGAAATCTGCAGAGCATTACGCTATCCCATCCCCACCCCAACATACATTATTTTATTCTGCAGATTATTCCTTTAATTACCTCTCCAGAAGTCTGCAGAACTTTGCTTTGTCATATATGACCCTCAACAGATACATATTGATATCTTCTGCAGATTATCCCATCGGTGACTACTCTAGAATCAGCAGAACATCGCTCCATCCCATCTCCCCCTAGACAGATACATATTTCATAGATTATTTTATAACTACCCCCTTTACAAAATCTGCAGAACATTGCTCCATCCCTGACAGATACATATAGTTATTACCTGCAGATTATTCCATCACTGACTTCACTAGAACGTGGCAGAACATTGCTCCCCCCCACCCCCACCCAACTTACATAGTGATGTATTCTGCAGATTATTCCATCACTGATTTCACTAGAGGTTTGCAGAACATTGCCCCCCCCCCCCCCCCCCCAACTTACATAGTGATGTATTCTGCAGATTATTCCATCACTGACTTCACTAGAGGGTGGCAGAACATTGCTCCATCCACCCCCCCCCCCCCCCCCAACCTACATAGTGATGTATTCTGCAGATTATTCCATCACTGAACTCTGTAAAAATCTGCAGAACATTGCTCCATTCCTTACAGATATATGTTGATATATTCTGTGAATTATTCCCTAGAGATCTGCAGAACATTGCTCCATCCCATCCCCCTACATACATGTTGATATACACTACAGATCTTTCCATCACTGACCTCCTTAAAAAATCAGCATGAATATTGCCCTGTCCCTGAGAGATTCATGCTGTTATTATCTGCAGATTATTCCATTTTTAACTTCACTAGAGATCTGCAGAACTTTGCTCCATCCCATCTCCCTGACCTACACAGTGCTATATTCTGCAGATTATTCAATCACTGACCTCTGCAGAAATCTGCAGAACATTGCTCCGTCCCTGACTGGTACATAATGATTTATTCTGCAGCTTATTTCATTCACTGACCTCCCCGGATATCTGCAGAACATTACTTCCCCCCCCCCCGTCTCCCTCCTGACAGGCACATATTGACATATTCTGCAGATTATTCCACTTTGAGATCTGCAGAACATTGTGATATGTAGACATCATATTATAGTGACATTGACTATTATTGGGGTCTCCTGACCCCCCCCCCCCCCCGAACTAGGAATGCCTGTCTGGTTATGTGTTGTGGTAATATGATCAGACGCAGAAGATTGGGGCTCATTCCAGGAGCAGCGGCCACCACCCAATTTAATCGCGGGCCGCATCAGCATTATGGTCGCCCCCAAAGGGTCGGTTGTATCTGTAAGACTAGGTGTCTAGAGCACCCCCCCCCCTTAAAAAATTAAGCACTAATCTGCATGCTCACCCCCATAAATCCCCCCTCCTCCCAGTAGAAATCCGCCCCCCTGCTGAAATCCCCCCTCCCACCTCCCAGCACAAATCTTTGCCCCCCCCATCCCCCAAATCCCCTCCAACACAAATGCCCCTCCCCCCAAAAAGTCACCTCTCCTAGCACAAATCCTCTACCCCTCAAATAACTCTTCCGAGTACACCCCCCCAACTTCAAATCCCCCCTCCTAGCACAAATCCACCCCCTAAATTTCCCCTCCTAACACAATTCTCCTCCCCCCTTTACCATATCACCTCTTCTAGAACAAACCCCTCAAATCCTGCCTCTTAGCATAAATCCCCCTAAATCCCCACTCCTAGCAATTCTTACCCCCTGCCGGGCCCCCCAAATTGCCCCTCCCAACCCAAAATCCCCCCCCTCAATTTACTTGCCACGCCCCCCCCACCTCACATGAAATCACAGTGCCCAGGGCAGCTGCTCCTCCTGCCCACCCCTTGTCCCAGCCCTGTCTTCATGATTACCCCCAGCACCGGGACATCTAGAGCCCAGGGCGAACATGCCAAACTGCTTCCACCCCCCAAAGATACATAAGCACTATGTATCTACAAACACCCCCCCCCCCCCCCAAAAAAAAGAAATGAGCAATAATCTACATGCAGTGCCGGGACAAGGTCATCTAGAGCCCAGGGCGAACATGCCAAACTGCGCCCCCCCCCCAAGATATTTGAGCATTATGTGTCAGCAAACATCCCCTTCCAAAAAATATTGAGCACTAATCTGCATGCTCATCCCCTAAGCATAAATCCCCCCTCCTCCCAGTGGAAATTCGCCCCCCTGCTGAAATCCCCCTTCCCAGCACAAATCTTTGCCCCCCATCCCCCAAATTCCCTCCAACACAAATGCCCCATCCCAAAAAAAAGTCACCCCTCCTGCACCTCAAATTTCCCCTCCGAGTACACATCCTCTACCCCCCCACTTCAAATCCCGCCTCCTAGCACAAATCCCCCTAAATCATTCTTCCTAGCAATTCTTATCCCCTGCCAGCCACCCATTTTGCCCCTCCCAACCCAAATACCCCCCCCCCCTCAATCTCCTTGCAGCGCCTTCCCCCCACCTCACATGAAACCACAGTGCCCAGGGCAGGTACCCACCCTTTGTCCCAGCCCTGTCTGCATGATTACCCTCCAAGCATAAATTCCCCCTCCTCTCAGTACAAATCCGCCCCCTTGCTGAATGCCCCCAGCCCCCAAAATAGAAAAAATCACCCCTCCTAGCATAAATCCTCTACCACTAAAATTTCCCCTCGAAGTACACACCCCCTCCCCTCACTCCAAATCCCCCCTCCCAACCCAATTTCCCCACCAATTCCCACATTTACCCTCCCAGCACAACCCCCCCCCCCCAATCATCCCCCCTAGCACAATCCACTCCCCCCGACACAATATTACCTCTTCTAGCATAACCCCCCTCCAATCCCCCCTTCTAGCACAAATCCTCTTCCCTCATCCCCCCTCCCAACACAGACCCCCCTAAATCACCACTCCTAGCACACACACACAAATTTCCCCTCCTAGAACAATTTTTACCGTCTGCCACCCCCAAAATTCCCCATTTCAATACAAATCCCCTCCCCTCCAATCTCTTCACTAGACCCTCTCACCACACATGATGCCACAGTGCCCAGGGCAGCCATCCCTCCTGCCCACCCCTTGTCTCGGCCCTGTCCCCACCATCAGAAGTCAAGAGTCCCCCACTCCCTTACATCACAGTGCACTACCTTACGTTGTGCTGCTGCTGGGGGGGGGGCAGTGCTGGGAAGCAGAAAGTGCAGGGTCTGGAGGAGGACCAGAGGAGGACTGGAGTCAACTACCGGAGCCTGCTGGATGCTGAGGTCAGGGGAGGTGGAGACGAGGGGGTGCTACAGCTGCACAGAGAGGCGCAGGATCTGTAGGAGGAGTTCTGTCCTCCTGTCTACTGCCAACTGCTGAGATAAGGAGGAAGTGTAGGAAAGAGAGGAGCCTCTCCACGGCTGCACAAGAGGGGTGCGATAACACACTATAGTTGCATTGCGGTAAGTTGTATTAAAAAAGAGTTAGGTGTTTTTTTAGGCATGTTAGGGTGTGTTGGCAGCCAGTTCATTTTGATTTGGTTGCCTTGCAGTGCATGTTACCATGCGTCATAACACATTTTAATGTATACCTCAAAGAAGTATATGGGTCCTAATTCACTAATGTATTAAAAAAAAAAAAGTCACGCACCCTTTTTTTCTATGCTGCCAGTGTAGGTATACCACGTCTATCTTGATACAAAAGTGTCACACACCACTTGAAAATTGATTTCAGGCTTGCAGCAAAGGCAGCTTCTGATAGGCAGGATAGGGAGGTGAAGGCTAGGAGCACAGACGTAACTAATGTAGTTCCCCTTTCTGGCCACAAGATGGCACCAGAGTTAATGGATTAACTCCCCACCAAAACTATTAATAAGTTAGCCTGCTACCCAGCGTACCCCCCTGCTGGCAGGGGCTGGACTGGCATCAACTCTATGTGCCCCTTGACTACCTATGGTGGCTTCTAGTGGCTCATACAGCTCCTATGCTGTCTATCAATCCAATTGCTCCTGGACCTAGCATGTTCTAGTAACTTTGGCGCCACTTTGTGGCTAGAAAGGGGAATTACATTGGGCACATTATTCTGCCCTACTTACTTAGGTAGTGTTACAGAAGGGGCAAAGCGCCAGTAAGGTGTCACCTGTGTAGCAATGTCATTGGTTGTCCAAAAATCAGACAGGAGGACAGTTCAGTCGTTTCTGGCAGGATCTTAGCTATAAAGGCAATGGGAGGTGAAAAAATGTAGCGCTAGGTAAATAAGTGAATAATAAATAATAATGAACAAAGGTGAAATCAAGTCCATAAGTCCTTAAACTAGATGATACGTGATATTGTATATCAAATCATAAAGTCTAAACAAAAAATAGTGAAGTGATGAAGTGTCCAATTGTGCCAGAACACAGAAACGGCCACTCATGGATGATGGGTATCCAAAAGAACTGGCAGGGATGATATTGATCCATAGGTGAGATCGACATCAATAATACTCAGCATCAATGGATAAGTAAAAGATGGGTACTCTTACCGAATCTGGTGGACTCCCCTGTCAGTGACATGGAGTCAACAAGGCAATGAGCCCAACCGGGCAGATGGAGGGATATCTCAGAAGGTGAAACTTGCGAGATGGACTCAACCGGACATCCAGGGGTCATCAAGGCAGGTCATCACAGTTGGAACTCCGGATCAAAATCTTGGAGGTAAGATATGCCACAGATGGCCCACATTGGACAATCGCTCTCATCCAGGCAGTATGTGAAAAGAAAATTGAAACTTCCGCATAGTGCAGGCAAAAAAGGGTTTTTATTTCTAAAAAGCCAAACAAGTAAAAAATGTGATCACCTTAAAAGCAAAGGCAGCATGGAGAAGGGGTAACCACCCGACGCGTTTCAACCTATTGGTCTTCTACTGGGGAATAAAGGCGGAAGTGGCAGGGAGAATTAGTGGGACGCATACCACGGCAGGGGCGGATCCGAGGGGGGGCAACAGGGCATTTGCCCCCCCCAAGAATTCGGGTGAGTGAGTGAATGGGCGGGCGAGCTGCTCCGCGGGTGAGAGAGCGGGCGGCTCCGTGGGCAGGCCGGGCTGGCGGCTGGTTCGGTTGGTGAGCGGGCGGGAGGCTCGGCGGCTGAGTGATAGTGCGGGCGAGCAGCTGGGCGGCTCGGTGGGTGAGCGGACAGCTGGCCAATCAGAGAGCCGGCGGGCGGGGGAGCAGAGAGAGGACATCATCTCTCTGCTGCCTGACTGATAATCTGCTGCCTAACTCTGGGACACAGCAAGAGACCACCTTAGAAAGAAAGTGACACGGCAAGAGACAATCCGCAACGTGTGGCAGGCAACGTGGCAAGTGACAATCCGTAACGTGTGGCAAGTGACAATCTGCAACGTGTGGCAGGTGACGTGGCAAGTGACAGTCTGCATCTGGTGACAGGCGACGTGGCAAGTGACAGTCTGCATCTGGTGACAGGCGACGTGACAAGTGACACGCTCAGGGCTCCCACTGATTCTGCATTATGGTGAGTTGAACCATTTTATATAACAATGTAATAATAGAAATAATGTGCTTCAATCATCCTGACACCATATCAACCATGGTGCCGTGATGATTGAAGCACCAACACCAGCCATTTACCGATAAATCGCCCCCCAAAATATGTATTTTCTGGCAGTGCCCCTCCCGAGACTAGGCTCTGGATCTGCCCCTGTACCACGGTGACGGCGAGACACGGATCTGAGTCTGAGGGGCACTTAGACCTCTACCATCTATATACAACTATGCACCTTATCTTTGCCATACTCAGCTAACTAGCCATGGACCGGAACTATTCCTTATAACTATATTCAGGTCTTCAGAATTTTGGCTATTGATGTTCTTAAGTGAGCAGTTTAGCATTTAGTGGGTTATATTTTTATGGCCGCTCTAGTTTTTGTATGTTTTATACACTGGCCTGAACTATGGAACACTTTGGGATATATAGGGATTAGGTTTTATGGAGGCTTCCATGTTGCTATGCCTATGGGCCTGAGATATATATCCACGTTTTTTTTTTTGGGTAGCCACCTCTAGCTATTTACTAGGGTAGTTTTAGGTGGATCCAATGGGGATAGATTGCTTTGTATATATGGATATATGCACTGGTTTACTTTTCGCCACGCCCTCTTCCCTTTTTCTTCTTCTTTGTTGTCTTTGTACTACCTCTTTTTTCTTTCCCTTTTCTTTTTTCTTTTTTCCTTCTCTCTCTTCTTTCTTTCTATTCTTTCTCCTTTTTTTTGCCCCCCCCCCCCTTTCCTCTTCTTTCTTTTTTTTTTTCCCTTTCTGTTTTTTTTTTTTCCTTTTCTTACCTTCCCCCTGTCACTCAGTATCTAGTGCGGATATAGTCTATTTTATATATGTCCCTACATATATGATTATGTAAAGGATTTTGCATCTGAATATATATGTTTGGTTCTGTAGATAATTATTGGTTTAAAACCATCTTGCCTTGGATATGATCCGATGCCCACCAGACCGGCTCGGTGACTCTGACATCACCGTTCAATCACCGGATGAGGGTCCGTTCGTTCTCTTTGTTGATGCTGCAGTTGGTACAGAGTCAATGTCATAGAATCTAGTGAGCACTTATATTAATGTTAACAAGTTTCGTATATATATATGATGAATAAATTCATTGTAATTGATACTAATGTTATCTTTTTGTATCCTGAATAATGATTTAGATGCCTGTTGAGCTGCCCAGAAGAAGAAGAAAAGAAATCTGCGAAACGCGTCGGCTTACTGCACATACAAAGCATCAAGTTTTATGGATTAAGTATCATTTTTTGGTCAATTCTGTATATGGCCTAATGCTACCATCAAACAAGTTTTATATTGTGTAAACTTTGTAATAAATCTATATTTTATTATCGCCCACTCTGTATGTGCTTACCTCAGGGACAGTAACATATCCGGGAAAGTCCCATCACCTTATGGGAGAGTGGTGCTCTCTCTAATCTTGTTTTAATCGATTTCTCAGGGATGTGGATATGACAGTCCGTCCCTAGAACTGGTCCGACAATTTCAAATATATATTTTCTGGAAGTATGAGTCCCCGACCTATCACTGGTATGTTACCTATGGGGACCTCCAGAGTCTCCTACAGCACCTACACCGTCTGTCAATCCAAGTGGTCCTAGACCTATCCTACTCTATTAACTTTGTCTGTAGATTAGGTCCAGGACCAAACCCTTATGGCTCCCCTTCCAAGCTAATTAATAGGTAAATCTGCTACCCAGGTTACCCAACTGCTGGCAGGGGTAGGGCCAGCAATAACTCTAAGTGCCCCCTGCCTATCACTGGCATCCTACCTATGGGGACCTCAAGTGGTTCCAATGTACCTACACTGGTTATCAATCCAAGAGGTCCTCGAACCTATCCTATTCTATTATATTTGTTTGTAGAATGGGTACAAGGCCAACCCTTATGGCTCCCCACCAAACCTGTTTATAGGCTAACTTGCTACCCAGGGTACCCAACTGCTGGCAGGAGTAGGACCTGCAATAACTCTAACTGCTCTCTGCCACTCGCTGGTATCCTACCTATGGGATTCTCTAGTGACTCCAATGGCACCTATACTACCAGCCAAAATGGTCCTGAACTTAACCTATTCCAATGACTCTGGCACAACCTTGTGGCTAGAAAGGGAACTACATTGGGCACATGCTTGCCCCTACCCTAGAGAGGTACTTAGGTAGTCTTTCAGAAAAGACAGAGCACTGGTTGTGCCTTGTCTTTGTAGCAATGTCATTGGTTTAGAAGACCAAAAATCAAATGAAATTGATACCTCTCGAATGCCCCAATCTGTTATCCCAGCTGCCTGGACTCAATGTTTTCATGTGCTGGTTGGGTTGAATACTGGCTCGTCAGACACATCGAGGACTACAACAAAATGGTCCCTGTCCACACACTGCCTTAGCATATAGTGAGCTGCTCTTAGTAAAATACGACTTCAGCTTGGTCTCCTACTAATGGGACCCCCCCCCCCCCCCTCAAACATGTTTCAACCACTAAGAGACCTAATCTAGGCTTGAACCCCTACTGGAATAACATGTTTTTCCATGTGTAGGAGACCAAGCTGAAGCCATTTTTTACTAAGAGAATGCCACTGATTGTCCAAAAATCAGACAAGGGGACAGATAGTCCATAGAAGTGTGAACTCTATGATCTTTATGAAACATATTATCTTTCTGGAATCTGCATTTGCCCTACTAAGTCACATTTGCTATAATTTGCCCAATTTTTCATGATCTGATTCATCAATGTGAAATCTGAGTCACAGTAACATCTAATACAGTCAATGTTACATCTCCCAATTCACTGCAATGGAAAATCATTGGCTCTCTTCCAGTGTTCTATATTTTGTGTCTCCTATCTGTCCCATTATAAGGACAAAGGACACGATTGTATGTTATTGAGAGAGGCTGTCTCTGGCCCTTAGCCCGGCCCGATGGTCAGTAGGAGTCAGGTGATTTACACACCACCTGGAGGGTGGAGGCCTCTACTAGAGGGCATGGAGGACCAGACAGATGACCATTAGATTTTCATTACCGGAACAATCAGTGGAATTGATCCCTTTTGAGGCATGGAACACTAGCAATTACCAACATGCAATTAATCGCTGGCTGTCTTAATCAGAAGGGTGGGGGGATGGTAATAGGCTGCAGGTGAAAGGGTGTAGTAATTAACTGCAGCATATAAAAAGTAAACTTTGTTGAAAGCCCAGGTTTTTTGAGTTTTGGATGGAGAATAGAAGGGTTAGAGCAGTGTTTGCCAACTTACAAGGTATAGTGGTCCTCAACTGTGGACCCTGAGGTCATTGAAGAGCTATTCATAATGCTTAGTATATGTAATAGAAGAGAGGACTGTCAGGCCAGAGACTGGGGACATGATGAATAAGGCTAGTAGAGGTCTCTGCTATTGCTAATTTTACAAATCAATGATGCAACTCCAACTCCTGGGGTCCAAGGGCCATAAAACAAGTATCAATGGGCCACGTGTGGCTGTCAGGCACCAGGGGGTTTAGAGCCTCAGTCAAGATAGTGGTATGGGGTTTTTCATGTCTAGATAAAGTTTATGCGTTCAGTGATCATACCTTTGGCAAATACTAGAACGTAATGGAATCCATGTGCTGAGCTGCATGGCATCCATGTGTACCACTGGCCTTGTGGTTGGAGAGCACATGCACTCTTTAACCCATTCCTGCTTGGACATAGGATGGTTCCCTAGACCCACTGGGGTGCTATGGGCCCAGGACCCCCCCCCCCCCCCCCCCAGGGCATCCACTGGGCCCTGCCATTCTTTAAAACGATTTTGGGGCCATCCCCAGCATCCCCAAGTAGTCCATCATATACCTGTTTCAGGCCCAATGCTAATGGACACCAATAGCAGTCTCACCCAGCACCATCAGTGTCCAGAGGACATTTCCATCTTGAGGTTAGGAAAAGGAACAGTCCATACATTGAAAGCGTCGTAACTGTTTATTGAATGTAGATAATTAAACATATACAAACAATAGAGAGAATGTAGGTGAGAAAAAAGCCAAGTCGAGGAGCCTATACCTCTTAGGTTCAGCATCATATGCGGATGAGAGTAATCCCAACAAGTCCTTCCTGTTTCTGGCCCAAGGTGAAGTACATAATATAAATAAAAGGGGAAGGGGAGCACTCACATTGCCACATCCATTAATTTGAGAGGAAACAAAAAGAGGTACTCAGAAAGTAACCATGGATCGGACTTTGTAGGCATGGAAACAATGGAGAAGTAGAAAAAATATGATACCATTTATTGAAGAAAAAATTATACACAGTATTCACAAGCGTTAAAAATTATGTAAAATGATATCGTTTTTACAGTGAGCCCTAGTGCGTCTACGCGTTTCACCGTTAGGCTTCTTCAGGACATGATCAAAGAGATGACAAAAAGAGAGAACAGGTCCCACTGTCTTGTTAATCAATTGAGTCTCATGTACAAATATCCGGAACGTTCACACCAATAATGTCCAGTATATGGACTATTTTCAAAAAATTGCGAAAGAGTACCCGGAATGCCGCAAGTTCTATTAGCCGCAAAAGTAAAATGCTGCTTAAACAGGGGCAAAAACGTCATGCAAAGGTGTAGACCATACTCAAAGATCCAGAATCCAATAGAGGAAAAACACGCATGGGACTCATAAATGCTCACGAGGTATCATATGTCCCATCTACAAGTCATGCCCGCAAGGGATAATCTAATAGCAGCAAAAGTAGAATGCTACTTAAACAGGGGCAAAAACGTCATGCAAAGGCATAGAGCATGTTCAAAGATCCGGAATCCAATAGAGGATAAACATAAATGGAAATCATAAATGCTCGTGAGGTATTCGATATACCCATCTGCATATCCTGCCCGTAAAGGGATAGTATAAGCATTCAACTGACAAGAGATTGCCCCTGAGAGACAGCCTATCACTGTACACTCTTTGAATCTTGATCGTGTCCTGAAGAAGCCTAACGGTGAAACGCGTAGACGCACTAGGGCTCACTGTACAAACTGTATCACTTTACATGATTTTTAACGCTTGTGAATACTGTGTATAATTTTTCTTCAATAAATAGTATCATATTTTTTCTACTTCTCCATTGTTTCCATTCCTACAAAGTCCGATCCTTGGTTACTTTCTGAGTACCCCTATTTGTTTCCTTACAAACGACATGTTTGGTGATGCTTGGCCCTCCGAACACTTTCCATGATGACCTCAGTGGACCGGGCCAGCACTTTCTAGGGTCACTCTCCACTACTACTCTATGTTTCTCTGATGGCTATCTAAGCAACTACACTGCCTGTTCCCTTCAAGGGGCTCCTGAACTTACTCTCATATCTAATTATAGTGAACCCTTGTGGCTAAACCAGGGAATTACACCAGACACTCTCCTGCCCCTACCCTACAATCTCTAGGAATTTTATCATGTATTCAGATTGCATTCAGATCTCCTTCAGTTAAGTCTTGATGAAGGGAGGTCTTATAACCCTAAAACGTGCTGACAGCTATACTAGCTATAACTGATAAACTTCATCTGGACCATCAAAAACCTTGTGGCATTCTCTTCTTTTCATTCAAAGACTCTATTCCATGGGACCATGGGATATCTGAAATCTCGAGTTCAGGTATTTGAGTTCCTGGAAAAAAAAAAAGCTGAAATCTAAGGAGATATAAGATAAACCAATTATTGCAGCTCTGCATTTAGTAATACACCATTAAGTAACAGACAGTGTAAGCACCTGAATCTAAACTGGTAGACATCTTGCAATCTCTCTACAGCGGTGTGAGAGGAGGAAGCAGAACAAGGAGCCAATCAGTTCATGTTCTGACTAGAAGCAAGCTGATAGGAGGAGAAAGCAGAGTGACACAGGCATGAGACACTGTGCTGCTTCACCTTTCACTGTCCAGTCACAAGTTGGGGGCTTGTCCGGGATGACCTGAGCTCAGAGGAAGTGGGTTCAATGAAGTTGGACATCAGACCAAAGACATCTAGTAGTAGAGAAAATGTACATTTGGGAAAATCTCTGGCTTGAAGGTAAATATTGCAGCAAAAGTTTTTTTTTTCCATTCTATCTTTTATGGGCTGTTATTTTTAGATTGTTATTTTTGTCTGGAGCTCTACTTTAAACGTTTTATCGGAACCTTATATCACTGGGAAGTTCCGGTGGTGAAAGCTCAGCATTTGTTAGACCCGGTGTTAAAAACACAACGTCTTCGCTTTGCGTTTAACAGAATGGTGGTTGCAGCATCGGACAGGCAGTAATACCGCACCACTGTCCTTGTTAGTGGTCCCCTCCCCCACTGACAGCTCATCCTCTACGCGGGATTTAAGACACTCACCGGTGAGCGTCACGCCCAACCAATCTGGTGACGGTTCAAATTTTACCTTCTTTTCCTTTTTTTTATAAACACAAAGAGGCTGCTCTGTCACCGTTGATTATAGAAGAATGTGGAAGAGGCAGCTGTCACATCATTACAGTCTGATAAAATGTAACTGAGAACAGCTGGCGGGATGCATTGACTCTGTATGTTTCCTGGAATAACACCAATCACTGAATTAGAACACAATCGCGCTGACTCCGGCATTAGCCGAGGTCCAAACTCGCTTTTATTTGCGCTAAATTGTACATTTTGGTATTTGGAAAACAACCCAATAAACTGAGCCCTGGCATTTGACTTGCCGTGCTTCGGCTCGGAATACGATGAATTTTGAAGTGCGATGAATTTGCAACTGTTGTTCACGCTTTTTTTTTCATGTTAACGGATTGACATGCATTGCGTTAAAGCAAAACTAAACTCTAAGGCCTGGTTCACACCTATGCATTTTTTTTGTGCATTTTCCGTTTTGCAGAAACACACGATAGTTCATTTAACATGGTTTCCTATGGGTCACGTTGACATCTGTGCATTTTATGGAAGGGGCCAGGGACTTTATTCTGGTTTTTGGTTCCATAGACTTCAATGGATCAAAAATGTGTATTGAAAAATGCGAAATGCACCTGGAATATGCAAACTGCAACCTGCGTAGGTGTGAACCAGGCCTAAAAGAAAGGAAGGCGAGGAGGTGTGGATTTTGGGCAGAAAGGATATGCAAAATCTCTTCTGCCAACAAAAATGTCTACCTCTTTCTCCTAGCATTATTTAATTTTCCATGCGCGGTGCACGCTCTTGGCTCATCTTACAGATGCCGGGAATGAGCCAGGTGCTGGGGACAGTGTTACTGCTGTGCGTATGCACAGGAGTTACTTCATCAGTGGTCATCCAATGGCCAAAGAGGATGAATGTCTGCGGCCCCCAGCGTGGCCCCCATGGACAGCCCAGAGTCAGGCAATTTACACCTTTTTTTTTAGGGGGGTGGGGGCCTCTACTAGAAGACATAGAGGGCCAGACAGATGACCGTTAGATTCTCATTACTGGAACAATCAGCGGAATTGATCCCTTTTGAGGCAACACTGGCAATTAACCAACATGCAATTAATCGTCGATGGTCTAAATAAAAAAGGATGGGGGAATGGTTAATATGCTGCAGGTGAAAGGGGGCAGTAATAGGCTGCAGCTTATAGAAGACATTGTATTGAAAGCCTAACTTTATTTTTTTTTAGTTTTGGATGGAGAATGGAAGGGTTAGAGCAGTGGTCATCAACTTTCAAGGCGTAGTGGGCCTCAAGTGCAGCCCATGAGATCGTTGAAAGGCCACACATAATGCTTAGCATATGTAATGCTGGAGAGGACTGTCGGGGGACTGCAGACATGCTAGAGCAAATGATGGTCAGAGACTGGGGAGACTGGGGATATGCTACGGTGAGAGATGGGAGACATTAAACCTGAGGATAGTAGGGGCCACTGCTATTAATCATTTACAAATAGAGTTGCCACCTCATCCCTTTAAACCTGAACACATATAAATTACACAGGTTCTGAGGCTATTTAAATGCACATAAGGCACCAAGTGAGTTTAATTACCACCTTAATCAGCCACAGAACCTGTGTAAATAATATGTGTTCGGGTTTAAAGGGATGAGGTAGCAACCATATTTACAAACCAATGCTGCCACTCTAACTACAGACAGCTGGGGTTTAAGAGCTGCACAAGAAGTATCAAGGACCACATGTTGCCCTCAAGGTTCAGGTTGGGCACCAGGGGGTTAGCTTGTCTGGAATGTAGCATGATGATAAATTTATGAGTTCAGTGATAGTAGGAGGCTCGATATGGCAGATGTATACCTCAAAGGATTCTATCTGTGTTCAGGTTTCCTTCAGTTAAACTTACATAGTTACATAGTTACTTTAGTTGAAGTTGAAAAAAGACACAAGTCCATCAAGTCCAACCTATGTGTGTGATTATGTGTCAGTATTACATTGTATATCCCTGTATGTTGTGGTCATTCATCTCTGAAGAAGGGAGGCCCTTTAAACCCCCCCCCCCCCCCCGCCCCCCTGACATGCATTGATAACTCTGCACCTGATAAACTTTATCTGGACTACCAAAAATCTTGTGGAGCTCTCTTCCCTATTCAAGTGAAAACTCTATTCCAAGGACTTTATTAGATATCTGGATCTAATTTTAAAAAAAACTCGACCCAGGGCTAGTTCCAGGGCAGTAGCCAGGAAAACAGGTTTTATCGTGAGGGCCCGGACTAGGAATGACTGTCTTCATCAGCCCCTAACGAAACATGGATGTTGCTTTGCGATCGCTTGCCATAAAAGTTATCCAGAGAGGACCAAAAGACCTCAAAATCCCTTCAGTGCGATACCTGAGAAGCTTTACTTTCTTAAATCAAAACGCATGTTGATGTTGTAACATCCATAACAAATCCCAACCAATTCTACATTACCAGTATTCATCCAGTCTACTTTTGAACTTCTTGCTAGTTAAAGGAAAAAGGCCTTTCGAGAATACAGGTTTTCAGGTTGTCACACACTGTAAATGAACTCTGCCCAGCCACATTGACACTGAATGGACAGTTGGATAAATGGTTCTATATTTAGGATGTATCCGCTCTATAAACCAGAGGCTCTGGATGGACAGTTGGATAAATGGTTCTATATTTAGGAAGTATCCGGTCAATAAACCAGAGGCTATGGATGGACAGTTGGATAAATGGTTCTATATTTAGGATGTATCTGGTCTATAAACCAGAGGCTCTGAATGTACAGTTGGATAAATGGCTCTATAATTAGGATGTATCTAGTCTATAAACCAGAGGCTCTGAATGAACAGTTGCATAAATGGTTCTATATTTCAGATGTATCCGGTCTATAAACCAGAGGCTCTGGATGGACAGTTGGATAAATGGCTCTATATTTAGGATGTATCTGGTCTATAAACCAGAGGCTCTGGGTGGACATTTGGATAAATGGCTCTATATTTAGGATGTATCTGGTATATAAACCAGAGGCTCTAGATGGACAGTTGGATAAATGGCTCTATATTTAGGATGTATCTGGTCTATAAACCAGAGGCTCTGGGTGGACATTTGGATAAATGGCTCTATATTTAGGATGTATCTGGTATATAAACCAGAGGCTCTGGATGGACAGTTGGATAAATGGCTCTATATTTAGGATGTATCTGGTCTATAAACCAGAGGCTCTGGATGGACAGTTGGATAAATGGTTCTATATTTAGGATGTATCTGCTCTATAAACCAGAGGCTATGGATGGACAGTTGGATAAATGGTTCTATATTTAGGATATATCCGGTCTATAAACCAGAGGCTCTGGGTGGACATTTGGATAAATGGTTCTATATTTAGGATGTATCTGGTCTATAAACCAAAGGCTCTGGGTGGACAGTTGGATAAATGGTTCTATATCTAGGATGTATCTGGTCTGTAAACTTGAAGCTTTGGATGGGCAGTTGGATAAATGGTTCTATATTTAGGATGTATCTGGTCTATAAACCAGAGGCTCTGGGTGGACATTTGGATAAATGGCTCTATATTTAGGATGTATCTGGTATATAAACCAGAGGCTCTGGATGGACAGTTGGATAAATGGCTCTATATTTAGGATGTGTCCGGTCTATAAACCAGAGGCCCTGGGCAGACATTTGGATAAATGGCTCTATAGGATGTATCTGGTCTATAAACCAGAGGGTCGGATGGACAGTTGGATAAATGGCTCTATATTTAGGATGTGTCCGGTCTGTAAACCAGAGGCTCTGGGTGGACAGTCGGATAAATGGCTCTATAGGATGTATCTGGTCTATAAACCAGAGGGTCTGGATGGACAGTTGGATAAATGGTTCTATATTTAGGATGTATCGGGTCTATAAACCAGAGGCTATGGATGGACAGTTGGATAAATGGCTCTATATTTAGGATGTATCGGGTCTATAAACCAGAGACTCTGGATGGACAGTTGGATAAATGGCTCTATATTTAGGATGTATCTGGTCTATAAACCAGAGGCTTTGAATGGACGGTTGATCATTGGGCTTATAGGGATTGATTGCACGTTTCTGCCCACTGGTCTGGAAGAAGAAACATCTTGCTTTGTGAATTTGTAATAGAGATGATAGCACATAAATACATTCTGTCCTAGGCATGCACTGCTCTCACCAATGTTTAAATGCGGTATCATTGCAGAGCAATCTAGCCAGCAGATGGCAGCAGTGCTCCATAGTCAATCTTTGCATCCTTTAGGATGCATTATTTTGGGTACAATAATCCTCAGGTTTTCTTATGAGAGCCCTTTAAATGTGAGCTCCATGTCAGGTACCGGCTGTGTGACGGGTCCTGGGGTTTGCTGACTGGGATTGGTCAGTTGTCTGCAGCTGCAGAATGAGGTATTTGTGAAAAGGCTGATGGATGGTTTAAGGCAGCGCAGGGATGCAGGATGTCAGCTGTGCCTGTTCCTGATCTGAATATAGTCAGTCTTGTTCTCAGTCTTCTGTTTCTCTGCTTTGGACACATGCAGGGGAGTTAAACCACCTGGCAGTTTTTCCAATATATCTTTTGCGGACTCTATTGGTGAGATCTCTGCGCTTGAGTGCGAGAAAGTCACCTGAATGGTAATTACCCATAACCATATACCGTGAAATGAATCACAATTTAATGACTATACCACCGACTCTAGATACAATAAAGAGATAATAAATTCCATTATGTAATTTCCATGATGACTTCATGTGTACAGCTTAACTGCTCTTACTGTAAGGAACCCCTCCCTGTACTGATGGTAAAGTCCCCCTTATTCTGCACACAGCTGATGTCCCCTTGATTGAGGGCCCATTTATATCCTTGTGTTGCACGCTTTGCTCTGTTATAATGGCTCTTAAAAAAAGGCAACGTATCTGTGCTTCAGTGCGTCGCAAACCCTCAAAAGTGTGCGACAGTTTATCGCGGCACAAAATGTAGGTAGTGTCAGGAACTTTTGGAGTATTGGGGGCCCATTCATATCAGTGGGCTGCCTTAATGCAACAGATATGAATGCATGACCTAACGTGCTTTAGCACACCGCATAAATTGTAACGGTCCTAAGGGCCCATTTACACTGTTGCTGGCATGGAAGTTACTGCAAAGTGCAGTAATACACATCACGTGTTTCAGAATTATTCATTATGAATGCCACCCCAACACACGACTAGGGCGAGAGTCTACAACCCAAGGGCCACATCTAGGCTGCTATAAGTTTTAGATGTGCATGGACTGAGAAATAAAGGTCAGTAGAGGCTGCCTATGGTCCCAACGTCTGCTGTAAGGGGGGGGGGGGGGCTCTGATGGGAAACCTGATATAAGGGGGGATTCTGTTGAGGACCCTGATGTAAGGGGGAACTTTAATGGGGTTCCTGGTTTAGGGGGGACTCTGATAGGGAACCTGAAGTAAGGGGGGGATTCTGATGAAGACCCTGATGTAAGGGGGAACTCTGATGGGGATCCTGCCTTAAGGGGGAACTCTGATGGGGACCCTTATGTAAGAGGGGATTCTGATGTAAGAGGGGACTCTGATAGGGACCCCGATGTAAGTAGTGGAATTCTATGGGGACCCTGATGTGAAGGGGGACTCTGATGGGAACCCTGATGTAAGGGGGGGCACTGATGGGGACCCTGATGTAAGAAGGGATTCTGAAGTAAGAGGGCACTCTGATGGGGACCCCGATGTAAATAGTGGAATCTTATGGGGACCCTAATGTGTGGGGGGACTCTGATGGGAACCCTGATGTAAAGAGGGGGGGGCACTAATGGGGACCCTGATGTAAGGGGGCTTCTGATTGGGAACCTGATGTAGATGTGGATTATGATATAAAGGGGTCTCTGATAGGGACCTTGGTGTAAGGGGGGACTCTGATAGGGACCCTGATGTAAGTGGTGGGGTTTTAAGGGGACCCTGATGTAAGGGGGGGACTCTGATAGGGACACTGAAGTAAGGGGGCTTCTGATGGGGAACCTGATGTAAGAAGGTATTCTGATGGAGATCCTGGTGTAAGGGGGAACTCTGATAGGCATCCTGGTTTAAGGGGGAACTATGATGGGGAATCTAATGTAAGGAGGGACTCTGATGGAGAAACTGCTGTAAGAGCGGACTCTGATGTAAGGGAGACTCTGACGGGGAACTTGGTGTAAGGGAGGGGCTCTGATGGGTACAAACAAGTGGTTACTGCCCCCACCTGTAACTGGTGACTGCAGCAAGGAGCACCGGAAAAGCAACGCATATGAAAAAAAAACCAAGAAATTTCCAAGCTCAACTTACCGACCAGCCTGCGACCATCTGTCCAACAGTATGCCTTAAAAACAGGAGTTTAGTTGCAAATAAATACGTAAGCCACAGTATTACAGTCTCCAACAATGGAAGCACATGCATTTAGATTCTTGGGACTCTGATGTAAGGGAGACTCTGATAGTGACTTTGGTGTATGGGGGAATCTAATAGAGACACCAATGTAAGAGAGGGACTCTGATGGGGACCCTGATGTGGGGGGGGGGGGGGATCTGATGGGGATCCTGATGTAAGGGGGGAATCTGATGGGGACCCTAATGTAAGAGGGAATCTGATGGGGACCTTGTTGTAAGGTGGGAATCTGATGGTAATCCTGATGTAAGGGGGGAATCTGATGGGGATCCTGATGTAAGGTGGGATTCTGATGTGGATCCTGATGTAAGGCGGGAATCTGATGGGGACCCTAATGTAAGAGGGAATCTGATGGGGACCTTGTTGTAAGGTGGGAATCTGATGGTAATCCTGATGTAAGGTGGGATCTGATGGGGACCCTGATGTAAGGTGGGATCTGATGGGGATCCTGATGTAAGGCGGGAATCTGATGGGGACCCTAATGTAAGAGGGAATCTGATGGGGACCTTGTTGTAAGGTGGGAATCTGATGGTAATCCTGATGTAAGGTGGGATTCTGATGGGGATCCTGATGTAAGGTGGGATTCTGATGTGGATCCTGATGTAAGGTGGGATTCTGATGTGGATCCTGATGTAAGGTGGGATTCTGATGTGGATCCTGATGTAAGGCGGGAATCTGATGGGGACCCTAATGTAAGAGGGAATCTGATGGGGACCTTGTTGTAAGGTGGGAATCTGATGGGGATCCTGATGTAAGGGGGAATCTGATGGTAATCCTGATGTAAGGGGGAATCTGATGGTAATCCTGATGTAAGGGGGAATCTGATGGGGATCCTGATGTAAGGTGGGATTCTGATGGGGATCCTGATGTAAGGTGGGATTCTGATGTGGATCCTGATGTAAGGTGGGATTCTGATGTGGATCCTGATGTAAGGTGGGATTCTGATGTGGATCCTGATGTAAGGCGGGAATCTGATGGGGATCCTGATGTAAGGTGGGATTCTGATGGGGATCCTGATGTAAGGGGAGATCTGATGGGGACCCTGATGTAAGGGGAGATCTGATGGGAAACCTAATGTAAGGGGGGAATCTGATGGAAATCATGATGTAAGGGGGGATCCTGATGTAAGGGGAGATCTGATGGGGACCCTGATGTAAGGGGGGATCTGATGGGACCCCGATGTAAGGGGGAATCTGATGGGGACCCTGATGTAAGGGGGGATCTGATGGGACCCTGATGTAAGGGGGGATCTGATGGGGACCCTGATGTAAGGGGGGATCTGATGGGGATCCTGATGTAAGGTGGGATTCTGATGGGGATCCTGATGTAAGGTGGGATTCTGATGGGGATCCTGATGTAAGGTGGGATTCTGATGTGGATCCTGATGTAAGGTGGGATTCTGATGTGGATCCTGATGTAAGGCGGGAATCTGATGGGGATCCTGATGTAAGGTGGGATTCTGATGGGGATCCTGATGTAAGGTGGGATTCTGATGGGGATCCTGATGTAAGGCGGGAATCTGATGGGGATCCTGATGTAAGGGGAGATCTGATGGGGACCCTGATGTAAGGGGAGATCTGATGGGAAACCTAATGTAAGGGGGGAATCTGATGGAAATCATGATGTAAGGGGGGAATCTGATGTAAGAGGGAATCTGATGGGGATCCTGATGTAAGGGGAGATCTGATGGGGACCCTGATGTAAGGGGGATCTGATGGGACCCCGATGTAAGGGGGAATCTGATGGGGATCCTGATGTAAGGGGAGATCTGATGGGGACCCTGGTGTAAGGGGGATCTGATGGGACCCCGATGTAAGGGGGAATCTGATGGGGACCCTGATGTAAGGGGGGATCTGATGGGACCCTGATGTAAGGGGGGATCTGATGGGGACCCTGATGTAAGGGGGGATCTGATGGGGACCCTGATGTAAGGGGGATCTGATGGGGATCCTGATGTAAGGGGAGATCTGATGGGGACCCTGATGTAAGGGGAGATCTGATGGGAAACCTAATGTAGGGGGGAATCTGATGGAAATCATGATGTAAGGGGGGAATCTGATGTAAGAGGGAATCTGATGGGGACCCTGATGTAAGGGGGGATCTGATGGGACCCCGATGTAAGGGGGAATCTGATGGGGATCCTGATGTAAGGGGAGATCTGATGGGGACCCTGATGTAAGGGGGGATCTGATGGGACCCCGATGTAAGGGGGAATCTGATGGGGACCCTGATGTAAGGGGGGATCTGATGGGACCCTGATGTAAGGGGGGATCTGATGGGGACCCTGATTTAAAGGGGGATCTGATGGGGATCCTGATGTAAGGGGGATCTGATGGGGATCCTGATGTAAGGGGGAATCTGATGGGGACCCTGATGTAAGGGGGATCTGATGGGACCCTGATGTAAGGGGGGATCTGATGGGGACCCTGATTTAAAGGGGGATCTGATGGGGATCTTGATGTAAGGGGGGATCTGATGGGGATCCTGATGTAAGGGGGAATCTGATGGGACCCTGATGTAAGGTGGGATCTGATGGGGACCCTGATGTAAGGTGGGATCTGATGGGGACCCTGATGTAAGGTGGGATCTGATGGGGACCCTGATGTAAGGGGGGATCTGATGGGGATCCTGATGTAAGGGAGGCTCTGGTAGAGACAGCAATGTGAGTGGGGAAGTCTGATGGGGACCCTGATGTAAGGGAGACTCTGATGGGGAAAACTAATGTAAGGTGAGAATCCAATGGAGACCCTGATGTAAGGCTCCATTCACACCAATGCATTTTGTCATGCTTTTTTGCAGAAATGCAGGACATTTTTTTAAACATGGGTTCCTATGGAACACGTTCACATCAATGCATTTTTGTGCCTCTGCATTTTTGGAAATTGGGCGACCTGAAAGTCACATGACTTTGACGCGACTTGAAGCAATGCCTGTCTAATCTAGAGGTCTATGGACCTCAAGTCGCATCAAAGTCAGACCAAAGTAATGCAGGGCTACTTTGAAGTCGCTGCGACTTTAATTCGCACAAATATAAACGGTGCTCATTGGAAATCATGGGGGGGGTAGGACTTGTCTTGCGACATTGCAGTCCTAAGTCGCAGGACAAGTCGCACAAATGTGAATGGAGCCTCAGGGACTTTTTTAATGCAAAACAGTGCTTTTTTGGTTGAATAGACTTCAATGGAGAAGCTGCAGAAAAGCATGTTGTTGTACGATTTGCGTTTTGCGCTTTTAAATCTGCCCAACAACAAATTATTCCATCAAATTCTCCATTTGTGTCACATGGCGGAGGGCTGATGAAGAACACCCCCCCCCCCCCCCATCCTAATGTACAGTCTCCATACGGTGGAGTGAGTCGGGCAGTAACGTTATTATCCCACATACAGCGGATGATATTACAGCCTTGCCTGGGCTGTTACCGCCAGTCAGGCGCTGACACCGGAGAATCTTGCAGCAAACACGGTGTTACGGGGCGACGTTTACATGTATTTCAGATGAACATAATTTTCTCATAACCCAATAGAGTGAATTTCCTGGACATGAAAAAAAAAATACAATCTCCGCATCACCAATTTCTGAAACATCTCCTGTAAATAGCTCAGGATTTTGCCTTAAGTAGATGTAAACCCAATCACTAGAACCTCATAGAAGCTTTAACCTGTTCGTGGCATTTAAAAGTCATTTTTTTAACCACTTAAGGTGGTTGTAAACCCCGTGATTGTCACTTTTACCTATAGGTAAGCCTAGAATAAGGCTTACCTATAGCTAGTGGAAATATCTCCTAAACGTGCCCTGTTGAGGAGAAACGTACCTTGTAGTGCGCCGATGATGTCATCGGCGCATGCGCTGTGAAGAATCGGACCTCCGTGCCGTGACCGACGGCCCTTGCGCGCATGCACGGGAATGACATCACATCACGCGGCTCCGGCTAGTCGCAGAGCCAGAGTCCACGGCCACGGAAGGAAGAGGGGCGAAGATGGATCCGGCCACCAGCGGTAAGTGCCACATAATGGGCTAGTATGCGATGCATACTAGCCCATTATGCTTTTACTTTGCAGGAGAAAAAAGAGGAAGCAAAAACCCATCAGGATTTACTTCCGCTTTAAAGCGGAGTTCCACACAAAAATGGAACTTCCGCTTTTCGGAACCCTCCCCCCTCCGGTGTCACATTTGGCACCTTTCAGGGGGGAGGGGGGTGCAGATACCTGTCTAAGACAAGTATTTGCACCCACTTCTGGCATAGACTCCCATGGGAGTCTACGCCTCTTCCCGTCCCCACCGCGCTGTCTCCTGGGAACACACAGCTCCCAGGAGAGAGCGGGGACAACTTGGGACGCGCAGCGCGACTCGCGCATGCGCAGTAGGGAACCGGGAAGTGAAGCCGCAACGCTTCATATCCTGATTCCCTCACCTAGGATGGCAGCGGCAGCTGCCGAGAACCAAGCGGGTTCTCAGGGTCGCCTGCCGACATCGCTGGACCCCGGGACAGGTAAGTGGCCATGTATTAAAAGTCAGCAGCTACAGCAGCTACAGTATTTGTAGCTGCTGGCTTTTAATATTTTTTTTTTTTTTTGGCGGTGTGGGCTGTTTTTGCGATACGGCACTGCGGCGCTTTACCTGACCATTGCGCAGTCGTGCGACGTTGCGCACAAACAAAATTGACGTCCTTTTTTTCCCACAAATAGAGCTTTCTTTTGGTGGTATTTGATCACCTCTGCGTTTTTTTTTAAACAAAAAAAAGAGCGACAATTTTGAAAAAAAGCAATCATTTTTTACTTTTTGCTATATTAAATATCCCCCAAAAAATAAATATAAAAACTAATTTCTTCCTTAGTTTAAGCCGATATATATTCCTCTACATATTTTTGGTAAAAAAAAAAAAAAAATCTCAATAAGCGTATATTGATAGTGTTAGCGTCTACAAAATAGGGAATAGATTTAAGGCATTTTTATTATTATTTTTTTTACTAGTAATGGTGGTGATCAACGATGTTTAGCGGGACTGCGACATTATGGCGGACAGATCGGACACCTAACTGACAATTTTTTAAACTTTTTTATTTTTGGGAACCAGTGACATTATTACAGTAATCAGTGCTAAAAAATATACACTGTTATTGTACCAATGACACTGGCAGCGAAGGGGTTAACATCAGGGGCGATCAAAGGGTTAAATGTGTTCCCTGCAGGTGTTTTCTAACTGTATGGGGGATGGGCTGCTTGGGAAAACACACAGATCCATCTTCCTGCATAGCAGAAAGAGAGGATCTGTGTGATCGCCCCTGTCAGAACGGGGATCTGCCTTGTTTAAAAAGGCAGATCCCCGTTCTGTCACTGCAGAGAATGATAGTGGGTGGCCGGCGGACATTGAGTGGACCCCACCCGCTGATTGGCTCCCCCCGCTGGCCAGTGGGCACATGCGCACACAAAATAGAGTTCCCGAGCCGACGTACAATGACGGCGATTCACGGGAACGAGCCGACCTGCCACAGTACAATGACGCCGGCTGGTCGGCAAGTGGTTAATATGCTTAAAAAGAGAACTCCGGACACAAATAACATGATAAAAATGAACAGCCCAATAAAAGATATAATACACATTTGCTGCAATGGTGACCTTTTGGAGATTTCACCCGCTGGACTTTTTTTTTTCCACCACTAGATGTCCTCAGTGTGACAACCAGCATCATTCAATCTAATTCATCCCGGACGTGCCCCCAACTTGCGACTGGACAGTGAAAGGAGAAGCAGCCCAGTGATGGGCTGATCTCTCTGTTACTCTCCCCTATGAGCCCAATGAAATGATTGTCTCCTTGTGCTGCTTCTTCCTTTCACGCTCCGGCCCTGTTGTACAGAGACTGCAAGAGGCTGATTTCAGGTCACATTCAGGTACTTACACCGCTTGCATTTGAAAAATACATTTAATGTTTAATGATCATAAAGCTGCATTTTGTCTGTGAATTTTATAGCTGCCTGGAGTTCTAAATATGCAGCTTTCCAAAAAAAAAAAATGAAATAATCCCTGGTGATCCTGCCATATTGATCCTTGTTTAAGCGCTTCCTGTTATTTAGTGACAATGCTCTGTTCTGGTCTACACGTTGTGCCCCTGTGTTGCCCCCCAGTAATGCAGCCCTCCGATGAAGACTACGAGAGGCTCCTTCCACACTGAAGAAATGAGAAATGCTGTGGTTGTGATGAGCAGCGGTGAGCTATAACAAAGGGTGAAACAAGTGAAAGCAAAAACTTTATAAAATATAAAGCCAAAATGACAGTTGATAAGGATATACAATACACTGCGCCATTTAAAGTTTTCATACACGTTACAGTATTAATAATAAAAAAATTTAATCTTTGTTTACCACGACCAGCTCAGAATCTGATTACTAGCCCTTTAAGGTTGTTGAGCTTTGTGCGACCATTAGAGACTAGTAGGATAATTAACAAACTGAAATGACTAATTAGAACCCGAGCCAATCGCAGCGTCCCTGGACAGTAACCAGTAGGCCAGAACAGTGCTGACACTGAGATTTCCGGCCTCCTCCGCTGTTGCCATGGCTTCTAGATTCAACCATTGATTGTTAATTAACAGAAACATTTTTATTTTGGTAAATTTATATATTCATGGATTTTGTTTGTGTGCTTTTATTGTTCTTACATTTTCCTCCTGGAGGTCAGGTGTCTTGGACCGTGGTGTCCAGGTTATAGAGGCCAAGACCACCATGAGGTGAAAAGTGAGGCTTAATACCCACAGCAACCAATTATGTTACATTGGGAATATAAAGCAGGAAATATGACTGGCACTGCATGCAATATTCTTCCTTCCTTCCTTCCTTCCTTCCTTCCTTCCTTTCCTCTCTCTTTTCTTTCTAACTTTCGCATTCCTTCTTCCTTCCCTTCCTTAATTTCTTCCTCCATTCCTTTCTCCTTCCCTCTCTTCATTACTTTTTACTGTCCTTTCTCCCTTTCTCCCTCCCTAGCTTCTTTCCTTCCTTCCTTCCTCTTCTCCTTTCTTCCTCCATTCCCTCCTCCTTCCCTCTCTTCATTACTTTTTACCGTCCTTGCTAATTTTCTTTCTCCCTCTCTCCCTCACTTCCCTCCTCCCTTCCTTCTTTCCATTCTTCCCTTCCCCTTATTTCTTCCTGTCCCCTTCTTCCTTCATTCTTTCTCTTTCCTTCCTTCCTTCCTTCCTTTCTCCCTTTCTTCCTCAATTCCTTCCCCATCTTTATTACTTTTTACTGTCCTTCCTACTTTTCATTCTCCCTTTCTCCCTCCCTCACTTCTTCCCTTCCCTTCCTTCCTTTCTTCCTTCCTCCTTCCCTCTCTTCATTACTTTTTACCGTCCTTGCTAATTTTCTTTCTCCCTCTCTCCCTCACTTCCCTCCTCCCTTCCTTCTATCCATTCTTCCCCTCCCCTTATTTCTTCCTGTCCCCTTCTTCCTTCATTCTTTCTCTTTCCTTCCTTCCTTCCTTCCTTCCTTCCTTCCTTCCTTCCTTCCTTCCTTCCTTTCTCCCTTTCTTCCTCCATTCCTTCCCCATCTTCATTACTTTTTACTGTCCTTCCTACTTTTCATTCTCCCTTTCTCCCTCCCTCACTTCTTCCCTTCCCTTCCCTTCCTTCCTTCCTTCCTTCCTTCCTTCCTTCCTCTCCCCCTTTCTTCCTCCATTCCTTCCTCTTTTCCTCCTTCCCCATCTACATTAATTTTTACTGTGCTTCCTACTTTCTTTTCTCCCTCCCCCACTTCTTTTCCTTCCTTCCTTTTTTCCTTCCTCCCTCCCTTCCTTTCTTCCTTCCTCTCTTCATTACTTTTTAGCATCATTCCTGCTTTTCTTTCTCCCTCTCTCCCTCCCATCCTTTTCTTCCTTCCTTTGCATTCTTCCTCTCCTCTCCCCTTATTTCTTCCTTCCTTCCTTCCTTCCTTCCTTCCTTCCTTCCTTCCTTCCTTCCTTCCTTCCTTCCTTCCTTCCTTCCTTCCTTCCTTCCTTCCTTCTTTTCTCCCTTCTTCCTTCTCTTCCTCCCTGTTTCCTTCCTTCCCTCTCTTCATTTTTTCTTCCCTTCCTTCCTCTCTTTTTCACTTCCTTCACTCCCTCTCTTCATGCATTTTCTCCTCTCCCTCTCCTTCCCTCTCTTTCTCTCTCCTCCCCTCTTTTTCTCTCTCCTCTCTTCCCTTTCCCTCTCATCTCCTCCTACCTCATACATAAATTGAATAGACTCTCAATGGAAATGCAAATTCCATCTAGTGGCCATAATGTCATATTTCCACAAGATGGCGATGACTAGCTCTGTGCCATCCAGTGCCCATAATGTGATCTTTTCCACATTCACACATTCAAATTGCAGAGAATGTAGCCAGAGAACATTAGATTTTTCCCATTTGCAAATTTACATGCTGTTTCGAACAGCTCTGCATTTTTTTTTTAAATTTGCATTCACCCCTAAGTGTAAAAGCTGATTGGCACCAATCTGTTGGCCATGATGCTGTATTGCCACTAGATGACGCTGACTATCATAGAAAATATGTATGCTCCTCAGCACCATCTAGTGGCCATAATGCAGGGTTTTCCACATTCACACATTCGAATTGCAGAGAATATACCCTGGAAACATTTGATTTGCCCCCATTTGCACAGAACAAATTTACTTGCAGTTTCAATGGATGAACAGCTTTGCATTTTTTTTTTTTTTTATAAATACACCTTTAAGTGTAAAAGTCGATCTAGCCTGTGCCACAAAAAGGCATTTAATGTGTTTTATTTTATAATACAGCAGCCCTTTCTATTTGAGCCGTTTGACTCTGCCGCATCCTGCCTGTGCCCTCTTATCGTCCCTTTCCTGCCTGTGCCTTCTTTAGTATTAGTAGTATCTCTTATCGTCCCTGCCACCCCTCCCCCTCTCCTGAGCTGCCAGTTAGTGACAGATCCCTGTATAAATTCCTGGTGAATCTGCAGCATGCGATTGATCATTACCCACCTAATGGGACGTATTAATGTGGTGGCATTGTAGTCATTGGCTGATATATGAGGGGCTCTGTGGGGTGTAATTACTGGAATGTCTCAGCCAGTTTCACACATCTGTGGATGGGCACTGAATTGGCGCCGGGTAAAGGGCGACTTATAATAAAGGTTAATAAACCTAAATTATTATCATGTCATGAAAGGAAGAGTCTCTGTGCGGTTTGTCACATGCCATCCGGTAATTTGTATCTATTTGAAATCCAACAGACACCTTTAATGTAAATGACCCCCTTTATATCAGTTCTGTCCATCGAGTACCCTGGGGGTAGGGGCAGCTTATCAATTACCCTCCACACATGATCACAGTATATCACAAAAGTGTGTACACCCCTCACATTTTTGCAAAGAACTCTGAGTTTCTGAAAAAAAGAATTGTTGCTCTACATAAAGATGGCCTAGGCTATAAGAAGATTGCCAAGACCCTGAAACTGAGCTGCAGCACGGTGGCCAAGACCATACAGAGGTTTAACAGGACAGGTTCCACTCAGAACAGGCCTCGCCATGGTCGACCAAAGAAGTTGAGTGTACGTGCTCAGCGTCATATCCAGAGGTTGTCTTTGGGAAATAGACGTATGAGTGCTGTCAGCATTGCTGCAGATGTTGAAGGAGTGGGAGGTCAGCCTGTCAGTGCTCAGAAGTGGCTCTGCATGGCTGTCTCCCCAGAAGGAAGCCTCTTCTAAAGACGATGCACAAGAAAGCCGACAAACAGTTTGCTGACGACAAGCAGACTAAGGACATGGATTACTGGAACCATGTCCTGTGGTTTGATGAGACCAAGATAAACTTATTTGGTTCAGATGGTGACAAGCGTGTGTGGCGGCAACCAGGTGAGGAGTACAAAGACAAGTGTGTCTTGCCTACAGTGAAGCATGATGGTGGGAGTGTCATGTCTGGGGCTGCATGAGTGCTGCCGACTCTGGGGAGCTACAGATCATTGAGGGAACCATGAATGCCAACATGTACTGTGACATACTGAAGCAGAGCATGATCCCCTCCCTTCAGAGACTGGGCCGCAGGGCAGTATTCCAACATAATGACCCCAAACAAACCTCCAAGATGACCACTGCCTTGCTAGAGAAGCTGAGGGTAAAGCTGATGGACTGGCCAAGCATGTCTCCAGACCTAAACCCTATTGATCATCTGTGGGGCATCCACAAATGGAAGGTGGAGGAGCGCAAGGTCTCTAACATCCACCAGCTCTGTGATGTCATCATGGAGGAGGGGAAGAGGACACCAGTGTCAACCTGTGAAGCTCTGGTGAACTCCATGCCCAAGAGGGCTAGGGCAGTGCTACCCTATTGAGCATCTGTGGGGCATCCTCCAACGGAAGCTCATCAAAAGAAAGCTGTGTGAAAAAAATTATAAAGATTTCATATGGGTACAGTGTTGTATGGCCGCTCAATTGTCATTCAAAGTGTGACAGCGCTAAAAGCTGAAATATGGCCTGGGGAGGAAGGGAGTGAAAAAGCCCGGTATTGAAGTGGTTAAATGAATGTTTTATTTTTATGCTGGGAATTCAGAAATACTTTTGCTCACTGGAATAGACTATTGTGATCACACAGACTCGTGTTTATGAAATAACATTACCGTGTTTATTGCAAAGCAGATACAATGTTTGCAGTGTGCACTTTCACAGAATAGATTAGTACATGGAATGGGAGCTGGGTTAAATCTCAGTTAATTTAATCAGCAATAGAAATAACGAGGTGTGAATTAATATGTGAGAAATGAGCAGAGAACTCGCTTACCCAGAAGTTATTGTAATGAGCCAGACTGAAACGGGTTATTAAAGCGAACCTAACATCAGATAGGTAAGTGTGCCGAGTAATGTGTCCGTGTAAAGCCCGGTGCGCATGGTCCGGAAATCGGGCGGTTCGATAAAACCATATGGCTTGTCTGTTTTATCCCAACTTAAAGTGTAAGTAAAACCTTTTCAGCCAAGGAAGCTGCCATCTTTGCCTCTGTTTATTCTACAACTGCCATGATGCTGCACACCTGATCAGTTTAGACACCAGCCATTGGATCGTTGGACAGTTTGGTTGAGAGCACAACCAATTGGAGTGTTACATTTCCGGCACGTGCCGGAAATGAAACTGTTTAATGGATGGGTTTACTTCCGCTTTAAAGTGGTTGTAAACCTCAGACATGAAATATGAACAAAGCATATCCCTCTCTATAGTGTGTACTTGTAGTCATAGTCTTCACTTGGAAATGCGAAACCCTAACTACCAAGGCCTGAGGTGTGCCTTGGCCTAGCTGGTCAGTACGCCTGAAAAGAGGGCATACCCTGAATGTATGAATATGAAAAATGTATGATGTGTATAAGTATATATGGAGGTTTGGGGGAACAGGTGGGTGGGAACCCTGAATGCCAACCAACTCAGGATCAGACAGAGGAGGAGGGATATGTACCCCTCAGATTCCTCCTACAAATACAGGCTAGCCTTCTTACTTGTAGTCAGAGTCTTCACTTGGAAATGCGATATCCTAACTACCAAGGCCTGCGGTGTGCCTTGGCCTAGCTGGTCAGTACTCCTGAAAAGAGGGCAAAAAGACACGAAAGTAGGTGTGATAGGAAAGCTTGATGAAGGGTAGGTGACAATCCGTCTAGTAGAGTAGCGCGCGCCCGGATGGCTTCAGTATACGGATCCGGTATGTATCAGCTATAACAAGATAAAAGCCAACGTCCCATGAATAGGTGATAAGAAGGGACCCCCTGTTTGGAACCTGCAAAACTGCCAAGAACCCAAAAAAATGTCACGTAAATGAATTGGATTAAGCCTGATTTCAGAGAAAACCCAGACATGAGAACGAACTGCTGGTAGTGAGAGGGTCCGTGGGGGAAAGGGAGCAAGGGCTGACCCGAGGAGCCTCTACGAAATAATAGTAGAGAAGATCGAATGCTTCAAACTGAGTTTGAAGGGGTGTGGGGTTGTTTTTCAGGGGTTGGGTTTGGCCCCTTAGTTCCAGGGAAGGGAACTCTTAAGGCGTCATCATACCAAGACATTTTGGACGATTTCATGCTCCCAACTTTGTGGGAACAGTTTGGGGATGGTCCCTTCCTGTTCCAACATGACTGCACACCAGTGCACAAAGCAAGGTCCATAAAGACATGGATGAGCGAGTTTGGGGTGGAGGACCCCAACCTGATAGAACACCTTTGGGATGAAGTAGAGTGGAGACTGCGAGCCAGGCCTTCTCGCCCAACATCAGTGCCTGACCTCACGAATGCGTTTCTGGAAGCACACCTATGAAGCTGTTATACACGTCTTTAAAATTAAACCCAAGCCCTCCCCAACTTTGAGCTGAGTCATTAAGCAGGCGGACCGGCAGCGGTCCTATGGTCTGCCTTAGGCTGTAGTTCCGCCGTCAGTTTCTCTTTGCAGGGTGCATCCGGAGCCTATGCCTAATAAACTCTCATTAATAGGGAAGACGGGACGGTGTTGCTCCTCTTTAATGAAAAAGCACGCCGTTCGCGGCCCCTCGGCTCTCCGTTGTCACGCCGCTCTTCCCTCGCCCTTCTCCCGGAGGCTTTATCTGCTGAAATTTGCAATTTAAAAAATGCGACACAAAATAATTAAGAGAGGCCCCCGCGCGTGTTCCTGTGCAAGGATGAGACGCGCCGTGACAGACTGCGGTGACACAGAAAGCGTCTGCTTGTCTCCCGTGCGCGGCACATGTCATGTTTTCTGGTAGCACCACTGAGCCCTGAACCTCCGGGCCGAGGCAAGGAAGATGAGATTGATCTGCTGGATAATTCTTGGTGCTTCGTTCAACCCATTCCTCCAACAATCAAGTGGGGGGGGGGGGGGTAGCCACAACAGGCCCCCAAAATTGCAAATATGGTCCCCCACCATCACTTTGGCTTTCATTAACCGCTTGCCGACCGTATAACTTACATATACAGTAACCAGGCGGCTCTCCTGCGCCAGATCACGTAATAGGTACTTTTGGATAGGGGGAGCGGGCGTCACCAGTGACCGGTCTATGCTGTGACTATACACAGCGGGTCCTGGCCAATAGATGACCGCCGGCACCCGCCAGTCGTCGGGAAGACACACAGGGCAGGGTTCTGCCTATGTAAACAATGCAGAGCTCTGTCCTGTTAGTGGGGTTGTGATGGATTTTCTTTCCCTGCAAAGCCGGGAATATAATCTATTACTCCCCTTAGTAAAAGCCCCTCACAATGTACACCAAAACACTGGCTAGGCACACATGTAACCCTTTGACCACCCTACATCAGGGGTCCCCAAACATTCGTAACCAAGAGCCAGTTTATTGTCCTTCAGACTTTAGGAGGGCCGAACTGTGGGCAGTGGGAATGGAAAATGTCCTGGGGTCACTGGGAGTAAAGAGTGCCCCATCGTTGTTGTCAGTGGGGGAAATAGTGCCCTATTGTTGGTGTGTGGAAGGAATAGCGCCCCAAGGGCCAGATAAAGGCAAGCAATGGGCCGCAGTTTGGAGACCACTGACCTAGATGTTTAACCCCTTCCCAGCTAGTGTCATTAGTACAGTGACAGTGCATATTTTTTGCACTGATCACTGTATTAGTGTCACTGGTTCCCAAAAAGTGTCAGTTAGTGACTGATTGTCCGCCGCAATATTGCAGTCCCGCTACAAGTCGCTGATCGCCACCATTACTAGTAAAATAAATAAAAATCCAGTATATAGCCCATAGTTTGTAGACGCTATAACTTTTGCGCAAACCAATCAATATATGCTTATTGGCATTTTTGTTAACCGAAAATATGTAGGAGAATACATATTGGCCTAAATTTGTAAGAAATTTGATTTTTTTTTTTTATTGGCTATATTTTATTGGAAATATTGTTTTTTCAAAATTGTCGCTCTTTTTTTGTTGATAGCGCAAAAAATAAAAACCGCAGAGGTGATCAAATACCCCCAAAAGAAAGCTCTATTTGTGGGATAAAAAGGACGTCAATATTGTTTGGGTACAGCGTCGCACGACCGCGCAATTGTCAGTTAAAGTGACGCAGTGCCGTATCGCAAAAAATGGCCCGGTCATTGAGCAGCCAAATCTTCCGGGGCTGAAGTGGTTAATAAATCCCATACATTTTATTTGGGTACAACGTCGCATGACCGTGCAATTGTCCAGGTACAGTAACGCATTGCCGTATGGCAAAAAATGGCCTGGTCATGATGAATGGGGGTAAATCTTCTGGAGGTCAAGTGGTTAAAGTGTATGTAAACCCAATCACTAAAATCTCATAGAAGCTTCAGCATGTTAATGTCATTTAAAAGTAATTTTCATTTTTTTTAAATCCGCAGTTCCCTGGTGATCCTGCCATGAAGGTCCCTGTTTAGGAACTTCCTGTTATAGGGTGACAACACTCTGTCCCTGTCCCCCAATTGGGCTCCTGTGTTGTCACCCTGTCACATGGGCTCCCAAAGGAAACTACAAGTGATCATTTCAGCACACATGACGCAGCCATGGTCCACTGTTGTCATCATCATCATAACAGGCTCTTCCTATTATAGGGTGACAACACTTTGTTCACTGTATCCCAATTGTGCTTCTGCGTTGTCACCCTGTCACATGGGTTTCCAATGAAGAATACAAGTAGCAAATTTATACACAAATTACACAGTTGTGGTCCTCTGTTCTCAAGGAAACCCATCTTGAGAAATGCCATGCAACCATCGCTGGAGTGCATTTAGATAGAAAGAGGTGGGGGATTTATTAAAATTGGAGAGTGCACAATCTGACGCAGCTCTGCATACAAACCAATCAGCTTCCAGATTTTATTGTCAAAGCTTAATTGAACAAGCTGAAGTTGGAAGCTGATTGGCTACCATGCACAGCTGCAACAGTCTCCCCAAAAGTGCCTACAAAGAGACTGCACTGAGATGCAATAGAGAAGAATAAAAAAAAGAAGGTAAAAACAGCAAATTTTATTAAAATATGGTGATTGTTTAACCACTTCAGCCCCGGAAGGATTTACCCTCTTCCTGACCAGAGTACTTTATGCGATTCGGCGCTGCGTCACTTTAACTGACAATTGCGCGGTCGTGCAACATTGTACCCAAACAAAATTGATGTCCTTTTTTTTCCCCCACAAATAGAGCTTTCTTTTGCTGGTATTTGATCACCTCTGCGGTTTTTATTTTTTGCGCTAGAAACAAAAAAAAAAAGCAACAATTTTGAAAAAAAGCAATATTTTTAACTTTTTGCTATAATAAATATCCCCCAAAGATATATAAAAAACTATTTTTTTCCTCAGTTTAGGTCGATACGTATTCTTCTACATTTTTGGTAAAAAAAATTGCAATAAGCGTATATTGATATTGATTTGCGCAAAAGTTATAGCGTCTACAAAATAGGGGATAGTTTTATGGCTTTTTTATTATAATTTTTTTTTATTAGTAATGGCGGCGATCTACGATTTTTATTGTGACTACAACATTATGGCGGACACATCGCACACTTTTGACACTATTTTGGGACCATTGTCATTTATACAGCGATCAGAGCTATAAAAATGCATTGATTACTGTGTAAATGACACTGGCAGGGAAGGGGTCGATCAAGGGGTTAAGTGTGTCCTAGGGAATGATTCTAACTGTAGGGGGGATGGGCTTTAACTCACATGACAGCGATCACTGCTCCCGATGACAGGGAGCAGTAGATCTCTGTCATGTCACTAGGCAGAACAGGGAAATGTTTACATAGGCATCTCCCCGTTCTTTCCGCTCCATGACACGATCGCCGGGCACCCGGCAGACATCGATTCCGTGGGACCCACAATGCCGCTTCTTAAAGGGGACGTACCTGAACATCCATTTGCCCAGCCGTGCCATTGTGCCGATGTATATCGCCGTGCGCTGGTTGGCAAGTGGTTAATTGAACAAGCTGAAGTTGGAAGCTGATTGGCTACCATGCACAGCTGCACCAGGCTCCCCAAAAGTGCCTACAAAGAGGCTGCACTGAGATGCAATGAAGAATTAAAAAAAAGGTAAAAACAGCAATTTTATAAAAAATATGGTGATTGTTGATGTTGCTCGGTGCTTCTAATTTTATCTTGCTTTTCCCACTGGCTCTAATGCATTTCAAATGGAGAAAATTTTACCAAAATTTGCAATTTTTACCGAAATGTTCAAGGATTTTTAAACAGCAGATTTTGCAAAGCCCTACTGAAAAAGAGCCAATGCAGATGATGATGATGATGATGTGATTAGAATACTGTGACAGTTTGAACCCAAATGAAATCATATTTATTTCATCCACCTGTTGGGGGCGGGGCACTGCACACTTTTTTACTCCACATCTGTTAAATCCTCGGACAACGCAACAAACACCTACCACTCCTGGAATTCTGGCCGTTATCCTCGTTTGAATGCAGGAGAGGTGCAGGATTTTGGATACTCCAACATATGAATTGCTATCCTGACCAGGCGGCATTGCCACGTCGTGCCATCCCATCAAAGGCACACAAGGTGGAAGCTGATTGGCTACCATGCACCAGGCTCCCCAAAAATGCCTACAAAGAGGCTGCACTGAGATGCAATGAAGAATAAAAAAAAGGTAAAAACAGCAATTTTATAAAAAATATGGTAATTTTTGATGTTGCTTGGTGCTTCTAATTTTATCACACCTTTCCCACTGGCTCTAATGCATTTAAAATAGAGAAAGTTTTACCAAAATTTCCAATTTTTACTGAAATGTTCAAGGATTTTTAAACCGCAGATTTGATGATGATGATGATGATGATGAGATTAGAATACTGTGACAGTTTGAACCCAAATGAAATCATATTTATGTCATCCACCTGTTGGGGGCGGGGCACTGCACACTTTTTAACTCCACATCTGTTAAATCCTTGGACAGCGCAACGAACACCTACCACTCCTGGATTTCTGGCCATTATCCATTATCTAATGCATTTAAAATAGAAAAAGTTTTACCAAAATTTGCAATTTATACTGAAATGTTCAAGGATTTTTAAACAGCAGATTTTGCACAGCCCTACTAAAAAAAAGCCATTGTAGATGATGATGTGATTAGAATACTTTGACTGTGGCAGTTTGAACCCAAATTAAATCATATTTATTTCATCCACTTGTTGGGGGGCCACTCCACGTCTGTTAAACCTCGGACAGCGCAACAAACACAACCACTCCTGGATTTCTGGCCGTTATCCTCGTTCGGATGCAGGGGTCGTACAGGATTTTGGATACTCCAACATGTGAATTGCTATCCTGACCGGGCGGCATTGCCGCGTCGCGCCATCCCATCAAAGGCTACTCATGTAAACACAACGACCTTTCCTAAAGGAGGCATTGGCTCATTAAGAAGAGAACCGGTCATAAATCTCGCCTCGCAGCACAAGAGATGAAGGGAGAGGCCCGTCCTGGTGACCCCTGCCTGGCTTGCAGTGCTCAATCCCACCACTGAAAGCCTATGATGTGCATTAAAAGGAAACCTTGTGAACCGTGTACTCATTAGTTTGTATCTCTCGGCTGGAATCAACGCTTTCATGTTGTGTGTTATTTATTTATTTTTTCTTTCTGTAAATTTCAAGAGAAAGCCTAATGAATATGGATGTTGGCGGAATCGTCATCTTACGCCCCTGGCGCATTTCTATGTATGGAGGAAGAGGAGGGTGAGGACAGCGGTCACTGGTAGAAGCTTCAGTTACCATTAACCCCTTTTTTTTTTTTTTTCGCAGGCTCTGCACGCCGCTCGGGTAGAATACTCGGCTCCGACTGGCTGAAGATTTGTATCTTGCAGCGGAATGAATTTAACCCGTCATCGCGGCCTCAATCTGACCGATCATTTCACCTCGCTGATTTAATCTATCAATTAGTGATCTTTTTTTTTTTTTCCATTTTCGCTTCACCTGTTTTTGAATAATTTTACAGAATCAAACTGAAGATTAAATCGATCGGATGCATTGGAAAACTCTGATTCTGATTCAGAGTGAAGTCGCTGAACCCCTGACCTGCATACTTTTTCACAGGTCAACAACTCAGAAAGTACTAAAGATGTTGACGGAAAAGTGCGGGAATAGAAAGAAAACAGACACACATATACTATGTAGCGGTACCCCCCACCCCGTAGGGGCTGCTAAGTAATGTGGCCCACCTGTCACCCTGCCCAGCATGGCATTCAATCCTCAGATGCTCCAAGACAATGAACAGTCCATGAGCTTTGTTTTTATGTTTTAATGAACTTGGATGGGGTAAGGGAAGTATGGGATGCCCATTGAAGATAGTGGAAATTACCTTTGGACTAACTATATACACTCCTGTATATACACGCCAATCTTCCTCCAGCACAACTCTTACTGCAGACTATCCCTCCTCAGCTCCTCCAGCACTTTACTTGCTTGAGCTTCCAGGTACAGCTAGCACCGCATGGTCAGGCCTGACACTGGCTCAGCCACGTCTTGGCAACTGCCTTTTGCAGGCAGGGATCGCGGGCCCCTATAGTGTAGCAAAAAAAGGTTCCTGGTGCTAGCTGTCCTAACTTTGGCTACTGAGCCCATCTTCAGGCCCTGCCAGCCCTCCTGGCTGCAGCTGCCCTTCTCCACTGTCCCTTGACAACACAGTCCACTCCACTGGCTCTGCACCCACCCCAGACTGCATGCTCCCAGTCCTCCAGACTGTGCATGTCACTCACCAGCCCTCCTGGCTGTGGCCAGTGGTTCCTCTCCCTGGAGACTTGCCCAGCAATGCTCTCTCTTGAGCCTCCTGTTTAGGACACCTCCACAATTGGGGATGGCCCTTTCCTGTTCCAACATGACTGCCCAGTGCCCACCAGTGCACAAAGCAAGGTCCATAACGAAATAGACAAGCGAGTTTGGGGTGGAGGAACTTGACTGGCCTGCACAAACTCGCTCATCCATGTCTTTATGGACCTTGCTTTGTGCACTGGTGCGCAGTCATGTTGGAACAGGAAGGGGACACCCCCAAACTGTTCCCACAAAGTTGGGAGCATGAAATTGTCCAAAATGTCTTGGTATGCTGACGCCTTAAGAGTTCCCTTCACTGGAACTAAGGGGCCAATCCCAACCCCTGAAAAACAACCCCACACCATAATCCCCCCTCCACCTAATGATTAGAACCAGTGCATAAAGCAAGGTCCATAAAGACTTGGATGAGCGAGTTTGGGGTGGAGAAACTTGACTGGCCTACACAGAGTCCTGACCTCAACCTGATAGAACACCTTTGGGATTAATTAGAGTGGAGACTGCGAGTCAGGCCTTCTCGTCCAACATCAGTGCCTGACCTCACAAATGCACTTCTGGAAGAATGGTCAAACATTCCCATAGACACACTCCTAAACCTTGTGGACAGCCTTCCCAGAAGAGTTGAAGCTATTATAGCTGCAAAAGGTGGGCCAACTCAATATGGAACCCTATGAACTTATGCCCCGTACACACGGTCGGACATTGATCGGACATTCCGACAACAAAATCCATGGATTTTTTTCCGACGGATGTTGGCTCAAACTTGTCTTGCATACACACGGTCACACAAAGTTGGGCAGAAATTCCGAACGTCAAGAACGCGGTGACGTACAACACGTACGACGAGCCGAGAAAAATGAAGTCAATAGCCAGTGCTGCTCTTCTGCTTGATTCCGAGCATGCGTGGCACTTTGTGCTTCGGAATTGTGTACACACGATCGGAATTTGCGCGAACGGATTTTGTTGTCGGAAAATTTGAAAACCAGACCTCAAATTTTGTGCCACGGAAATTCCGATGGAAACTGTCCGATGGAGCCTACACACGGTCGGAATTTCTGCCAACAAGCTCCCGTCGCACACTTTACGTCGGAAAGTCCGACCGTGTGTAGGGGGCATAAGACTGGGATGCCATTAAAGTTCATGTAAAGGCAGGCATCCCAATACTTTTGGTAACATAGTGTATATTTTAATGCGCACCCTCCCATCGATAGTAGTCTCTGTAGTTGCGGGACTACAACCCCCATCATGCAGGTAACACTGGGGCTTGTAGTTCCTATAGCAGATAGAGGGGCCTAGCTGGCAGAATCCCGCGATTCAGCTGCATTTCCGTCTCTGCAGGGTACAGATAGCATCCGAGCCGCCAGCAGGGCTGAAACGTGACTGCAATCTGCGGCAAACGTAGGTGTAAGGAGCAAGCGATTAGAGTCCCGCCGGCTCGCGGAGTGCGGCAGATGACATCGTGATTTGTGACTTTTGGCATGTGTGTCATTACGGAAAATGGGTTTAACAGTACGGCAGCCATTAGCTGAAACGTCCGCTCTTACAGGGGACGCTGCGGGGGGCCAGCACTTGGCAGCGGCCTCCTGGCGGTGCGGAGCCATTTGTCATTCCCGGCACCGTCTCCTCTCGTTATACAAGGAGGGGATCTTTCCTGTGTTATACGGCCAGTGCGGCACGTACAGGTGTTAATACAACAAAGGACTGCAATGGCTTGCTGTTTGTACTTTTTTCTTTGTGAAAAAAAAAAGTAAAAGTACAATTTACTTAAAGCGATATTAAACCCAAAAGCAAACCTTTATTATAATGCAGCTGACCGATTTTCTAATGCGCTGTACACACGACCGCTTTTGCCGTCGGAATAAACTCTCTGAAGGTTTTTACGACGGAGTTCCAACAGAATTCCGCTCAAGCTGTCTTGCCTACACACGGTCACACTAAATTCCGACCGCCCAGAATGTGGTGACGTACAACAACACGTACGACGGGACTAGCGAACGGAAGTTCAATATCCAGTAGCCAATAGCTTCTGTCTCATACTTGCTTCAGAGCATGCGTCGTTTTTGGCGCGTTGAAACAGCATACAGACGAGCGTTTTTTTTTCCGATAGTAATTTGTTGCGTCGGAAAAATATAGAACATGTTCTCTATCTCTAAGTCTGTCTAAATTTTCGGCAGAAAAAGTCCGATACACTCGGAATATACGATGAAAAGCTCCCATCGGACTCCTTCTGTCGGAAATTCCGCTCGTGTGTACACGGCATTAGATGTATGGCTGCGTTATTTTTTTTCTTTTTTTAGCCTTTCTTTCTTCTATTTTTATCTGGTGATCCAGCCAGCAAGTCTGTTGTTTTTTTCAACAGAACAAGCTCTCCTGCAAATGTAGCAGTTAAAGCATTGAGACAAACCATTTACCACTGATAGGGGTGCTTACAATGATCACATGTTGTTTGCTCGTGGTAAAAGCTTTATTCCAAAAGAAACAAAAACAACTGTTGCTGTAAGTGCAGTGTGAGCTGGAGTTTGGCTTCAGTTCGTTAGTGTATGTAAATCTGCTAGTTCATCTAACACTCTCCTCCTCCCAGACTGACAATGCTGCTGTCCAAAGGTGTCTCTGTTGCTCCTTCATCCAGAGTGGGGGGGGGGGGCACTCTAACACAGGGGATGTGTTTATTGGCCAGATCACCAGGTGAAAACAGAGGGGGGAAAAAAAAAAGAAAAGAAATAATGCAGCAATCACATCTAGTAATAATTGGTAAGATGCAATATATTACATTTTTTGGGTTTAGTACTGCTTAAATCTGACCTCCAGCCTTCCCTTCAGTCTTACACAAATGTTGCCTTTTAGCTAAGATCAAGTGTAGTACCTGCTCTTATGGACCAGGAGTGGGGGCGCTGTTCAGTATTTTCCTGATGTAATAAGGTGGGTACAGTGGGAGGGTCCTTTTTCCTTCCTGGTTTACTAGGCTTTTCTCCAGTTGAAGGCAGGTCCTAAGATTTAAAAGGCTTTCTGGCAGGAACGGGCTATATTTGTTTGGCCAGGGGCTAGGAGGTGCAAGGAGCTCTCAATGATGTGCCCCCTGGGGTGGCTTCTCCGGGGTGGCTTCTCCGGGGTGGCTTCTCCGGGGTGGCGGAAAAATTACACTTTGAAAGTAGCACACCATTGGGTTTTTTTCACTGACATTAGGACACGTCCAGGGACGGCCCGTCCATTAAGGGCACATAGACGAACGCCTCCCCCCCCCCCCCCCCCCGTCCATCGCCGCCTCCCTTATCCATGCGTTCGGCCCCTTTCAGGACACCGGCGCATGGATTCCTATGCGGAGGGGGTGTGTTTTTTTTGTTTTTTTTGAAGCGCCAATTAGAGCCAGAAGCTCCAATAGGCTTCAATATAGAGTGGGCAGAGAGTGCACTCCGAGCCCACCCAGGTGCGTTACAACACCGAATCAATATTCGCTGTTGTAACACTGATCCCACTCCCGGCCATTCTAGAAACTGATTTTGACACCGGTCACCCGATTGGCCGCGTACACACGAGCGGACTTTCCGGCAGACTTGGTCCGGCGGACCGGACTCCGTCGGACAATTCGATCATGTGTGGGCTCCAGCGGACTTTTTTTCCCCAAAAGTCAGACGGACCTACGCTGCACATGTTTCAAATCTTTCCCACGGACTCGAGTCCGGTCGAAAAATCCGCTCGTCTGTATGCTAGTCCAAAGGACAAAAACCGACGCGAGGGCAGCTATTGGCTACTGGCTATGAACTTCCTTATTTTAGTCCGGTGTACGTCATCACATACAAATCCGCCAGATTTTGGTGTGATCGTGTGTAGGCAAGTCTGTTCGTTCGAAAGTCCAGCGGACCTACGCTGCAAAGTCCGTGGGAAAGACTGTCGGACCAGTCCATCAAAGTCTGCTCGTGTGTACGCGGCATAAGGAGAGGGGGGAAACTGCCATGATGCAGAGAGGACACAGGAGCCGCTGCACGCCGCCCGTAGAAGCCCGACCGCCTGCAATGGATGCGGTAAGTCCCGGGGTGGGGGTTGGTTGTTTGCCGCCCCCCCCCAAAGAAAAAACAGCCGCCACTGGACACGTCGCTAATGGCTTTTCATGGGCAGGTCTTTTGACTAGTCCTAGGGAAATTTTTATACTGGCCTGCCTCGCCATTACACTTTTTTAATTTGGTCTACGTATGTTTTTTTTTTTTTTTTTTTTGTGTTTGCACAGAGAGTTAAGGTTATTGGAGGGGAGGTTCTGTGGTCTTTGGGTCTTCGGCCTCTCTCCATCCAGGGGGGTCTCTATTGCCTCTCCCCAACCGGAGGGGTCTCCCTTTTGCCTCTCCCGAACCGGAGGGGTCTCTCTTCTCCCTCTCCTCAACTGGAAGGGTCACTCTTCTGCTCTCTCCAACCAGAGGAGGCTCTTCTCTGCCTCTCCTGCAACTGGAGGGGTCACTCTTCTGCCTCTCCCCAACCGGAGGGGTCTCTCTTTAGCCTCTCCCCAACCGGAGGGGTCTCTCTTTAGCCTCTCCCCAACTGGAGGGGTCTCTCTTTAGCCTCTCCCCAAACGGAGGGGTCTCTCTTTAGCCTCTCCCCAACCGGAGGGTTCTCTCTTTTGCCTCTCCCCAACCGGAGGGGTCTCCCTTTGGGGGAGCTCCTCTCCAAGTACATAGTGGACCAGCTTCAGCTGGTCTCTAAAGAGCATGGTCCACCTGCTTTAGCCTAGGCTATCCTTGACAATGTCAGAAGCCTTGCACCCAGGGGGTGGGGGAGAAGTGATAGGGGTTCAGCGTTAAAGACCCTTCCTCTTCAGAGGTTTGGCCATTTCTATACACTCTACTTTTTTTGTGTGCTGTGATTTCACAGTTTACTATTTTTGTTCACAGAGGTTTGACGAAGCACCGCATCTCTGGGTGTCATATTAAAAAATACACTACCCTGGTCTTCCCCTTTCATTCATTGGATATCAGTTCTTTGAATCATGGAGGCTCAGCATCACACGTGGGTGTTATCTAGGGTGGTCTGCATGCAAATACAGTCTACCTAGAAACATCCACTCCTCCAGACTGACATCCACCCATCAAGGCGGACCTCCTCAAGTCAAGGACGTCGTGCCGCAACTGCATTTAATGCCCATGGTTGTGATGCATTGCTGTCGGCTTCCACAGGTTCAAACAGGGATCCAGGAGGTGACATATTGCCTCCAAGTTTGTCAAATGCCTCTGAACAAGATGGTCAGATTTTCAGAGGATGAAAACAAAGGTCGGCCGCAACGCTCCTTAATGACAAGGTGGAGCTCACAGCGTGGAAATAGTGCAGTGACAGTCCTCACACGCCTTCCTGCTCCTCCAGCCATACATGAATTGCTGTCTGCAGGCAATCCTCTGCCCACGGCCTCCTCCAAGATGATGGTGGTTGTCACTTCTCATTTTCTACAATTGCCCCTGATTTTCCACAAAATAAACCAGCAGAGCAATTGTCACGGAGAGGCGAAAAAGGGGGGGGGGGGGGGATGAGCCATTTGCTTTGTAATATAGTTTACACACTAACAGGATTTCCCTTCTGTTCCGGGATCTCAGAAAACAGCGCAATTCATAAAGACGGTAAACTTTAGAATGAGATGCGCAACATCTTTGGCGGCTTGCCGCAGGAAAATGTGTTTAATGCAGGGGTGCAGGGGAGGGGGGGGGGGGTCAGTAGTGTTTGGCGCGGGTCCTTTACTGCTTTGGCGAAGTTCATGTAACGGCAAAAGCGACAGTACATAACTTAGGACCCAATACATAAAAAAAAGGTTAAAAATACAAATAAACACTAAACTACCCAAAACGCTGATTTAAAGGGCGTCTGGCATTTTTTTTCTGCCTCTAAATACCCCTATATGTTAGCCTGTCAGTGGCGGCTGGTGCTCTTGTTTTTTTTTTTTTTTTTTGGGGGGGGGGCAATTCCTGTCCTGATTGGCCAGAAGGAGAAGCAGGAAGATGATAGCGAATGTTGATTCGTTTTTGTCACAAGTGGGTGGGCTCAGGGCGCAGTGCCCTTTTTGAAGCCAATTAGAGCCACCGGCTCTAATCATGTGCTTTGCAGAAAAAACCCTGTAGAACTCTGTGTCCGTTGCGCTGCATGGAGATTAGGGGCCGGGCGCATAGAGATTAGGGGGGTGGCGCCCCTTAAGGACGGGCCGCCGCTGGCCTGTGTGTTCATGCCATAGGTGTGTGCAGCCTATTGCATTAGGGTGTGCACCCCAAAACTCAAACAAACATGAATGCCATATGTTGTCACAGGGAGGAGGCTCTGGTGGTGGGAGACAGTGGATTGGGAGCATATTGCGCTACACCCTAAATACGAGTTTAATGTGTTCCTAAAGTTGAACCTAGCCTTTAATATAATGAGGGTATTTACACTGGCCACTGGCATCCCCCAACCACCCACCTGGTGCCTCCCCTGGATAATGGTAATTTGCATGGGGTGATTAGGGTGTGCCCAGGCACACCCGGCACACCCTGTGCGCACGCCTATGGTTCATGCACATATAGGCATCTGAAGGCGACGTTTTAGAGGCAGAAAAAAAAACACCCATTGGCAGCGATTTCAGGAGCAGCAGCGTTTTGGCAGAAAAAAAACGCTTGATGCGTCAAAGCGTGCATTAACGCTGGGCACACCAAGCACTTCAGTGTTAATTTATTCTGACCATTGAAATTAATTATTATTCAGGTCAATGAAATGAATTAGCGCCCAAGCCCTTGATGTGCATCAACGCGTTTCTGCCTGGAGGAAAGGCGTTTGGGAAATCTGGGCTGACGTGTCCCCTTTAAGCAGATACTCTGACTTTGCTGAGTTTCAGTTCTGCGCTGGCCCTTTAAACATCCGGATGAAAGCCCTCATTTAGGTTGTGTGTCCACGGCGGCGTGGGGGGGGAAGCGATTGCGCCAGATTGTATCGATATACCGTCTGCCGCCGGGGGGCTATTTGTATAAGTGGACTCTGAATTCCAGCCTCACGTCAGGAGATGGAGGGGGCTCATTTCCATATAGAGAGTCCATTTAAATACTGATTGGCTTCTGGATGTCTGAAGCCATCTGCGGTGAGATATGGCGGCGTTCTAATGAAAAGCGAGCAGGGATGAGAACATGATGATTTCTGCAGGGAGACAAGCCGATAGCCAGGCCTATGAGAAGCCCAGCGCTTAAATGACTCCAAATTGATTCACTTTGTGGAGGAGCACGGCCAATCCCAATCCACCAAAGTCTATAGAAAGGGGATAATTGTCAGATAATGAGGTCACGGGACGCGGCGGATTAAAGGAGAAATCTCCACTTTATTCTCTTTTTCTGGGTGGGATGCTTTAACCTTATTTATTGCAGATATTTATATTACTTTGAAACTCCCTCCTCCTGATGGGAAGTAAAAAAAGGAGAAAGTGCTGATATCACTAAATACATACACTTAATGATTTACTGTTCAGTATCTGACACCCTGACAAATGTTGTGCCCGCCTTCTGTATGCTGATCGATCACTTATTCTGATAGAATGGTTGTGGTGCATCAGGGTGCTTCAGACCTGCTCAGCTCACAATCTGCTCCAGGCTCTCACTTTTTATTTATTGCACCTGACTGTTAGAATCATGGCACCCTTTTGAATGCCATGCTGGTTTAGGAAACTGAAGTTATAGGGACACATTAAATCCTCCTCAATCATAACGAATGTTCGTTATGATGAATTTATCATTATGAGGGGCTCCCACCATCCCTGTGCTGTGCTCAATATGAGGGGCTCCCACCATCCCTGTGCTGTGCTCAATATGAGGGGCTCCCACCATCCCTGTGCTGTGCTCAATATGAGGGGCTCCCACCATCCCTGTGCTGTGCTCAATATGAGGGGCTCCCACCATCCCTGTGCTGTGCTCATTATGAGGGGCTCCCACCATCCCTGTGCTGTGCTCATTATGAGGGGCTCCCACCATCCCTGTGCTGTGCTCATTATGAGGGGCTCCCACCATCCCTGTGCTGTGCTGACTCCCTGGGTTTTTAACTTTTAGGTTCTTTAACTTTTCATAACAATTACGAATGTTCGTTAGGAATTTTGATCCGAATTTCGTAAACGAAATTTCGATTTCGTACAAAATTCGGAAGCATGGCAATTCGTATTTCGGATCCTCCCGAATGTACGAATTTACGGAAATTCATACGAAACTAATCGCACATGTCTAGTGGATATTGGATGTACTACACTTGTCTAAGAAAACTTGCTGAAAGTACACAGGATGTGTGTAGTACTCTGTCCTTCTGCCTCGCTGCTGCTCCTGCACATCACAATCAATTCCCGGCTGTCAAAATGACAGTTGGGATTTCTCTACTGTACAGCGACTGTAATAGCTGCTGCTGTAAAAAAAATGGACTGTCTGACAGTGTTGGAAAAGATAGAGAGATACAAAGTGACAGTGTTTATAAACCTTGATCACACAGAAAATAAAGAGATATAAAGTAAAATTGTTTATAAACATCGTTCAGACTAGAGAAAAAGAGACACAAAGAAGAATTAGGGGGGTTTAATAAAACTGGAGCACTCAGAATCTGGTGCAGCTGTGCATGGTAGCCAATCAGCATTTAACTTCAGCTTGTTCAATTATACTTTGGCAATAAAACCTGGAAGCTGATATAAACATTTATTGGACGGGAGATAGAGAGAGATACAAAGAAACATTGGGGGTTCTTTACGAAAGGCAAATCCACTTTACACTACAAGTGCAAACTACAAGTGCAAAGTGCACTTGAAATTGCACTGAAGGGGCACTTGGAAGTGCAGTCGCTGTAGATCTGAGGGGGACATGCAAGGAAAATTAAAAAAACAGCATTTTAGCTTGCACATGTTCAGCAGAGCTTCCCCTCATTTCAGATTTACCCCTCAGATTTACAGAGACTGCACTTCCAAGTGCAATTTCAAATGCACTCTGCACTTGTAGTGCCTTTTGTAAATAACCCCCATTGCTCAGACATGTGATGGAGAGATACAAAGTAACATTGTTTATAAACATGAGAAAGAGGGATACAATGTTACTTTGTATCTCTCCATCACACGTCTGAACAATGTTTCTTTGTATCTCTCTCTATCTCCCGTCCAATCAATGTTTATAAACAGTGTTACTTTGTATCTCTCATGTTTATAAACAAAGTAACATTTTTTATAAACATTGATTGGAGGGGAGATAGAGAACGATACAATGTACCATTGTTTATAAACAATGTTCAGACAGGAGATAGAGAGATACAAAGTAGCATTTTTTTTCTTGCATGTAATCTGTTTTATACATCTGCAAACGGGAGGGATAAGCTTCAGTCTGCATATGAGGTCAGTTACAGCAAGTCAAGGTTCAAGACAGGTAGATAACAGGCAGACTGATCAGGTACAAATGCTGCAAGAAGAAATGCATAGTCCAAGTTCAGGGTGGAGGAACTTGACTGGCCTGCACAGAGTCCTGACCTCAACCTGATGGAACACCTTTGGAATGAATTAGAGACTGCGAGCCAGGCCTTCTCATCCAACATCACCTCTCGCCTGACCTCACAAATGAGCTTCTGGAAGAATGGTTAAACATTCCCACACACTCCTAAACCTTGTGGACAGCCTTCCCAGAAGAGTTAAAAGCTGTTATAGCTGCAAAGGGTGGGCCAACTCAATATTGAACCCTACGGACTAAAACTGGGATGCCATTAAAGTTCATGGAAGTTCAAGGAAGGCGTCCCAATACTTTTGACAATATAGTGTAAGCTGAGATGGTGGATTGTGAGGAGGAAATGCAGGTCATAGGTACTGCTGAAGACAAGTCTGCTCTGGAAGATGCCTCCTTTTTATATGGCCCAATTGGCCCAACTCAATAAAATGCACCTCGATCTCAGCAACCTTGTGCATGAGACTATGATCCTAACTGCACTTACAGGTGCACGTGGACACAAATCTTCCATTCCGGCACAACTTTCCTAACAGCTACAAAGGATGCAAAAAAAACACCCAGAAAATACGTTGTTAAAAAAAGTGACAGTTGTTTATAATACACAGTGCAGAGAACAAACTATATTTTATAGTCAGAGTATTAGTATTAAATGTACACCTGATAATTCCTTGACCCAAATGTGTTCCCAAACCAGAGCGCCATTCCCACAGTCACAAAGTTGCTGCGATATTTAACGCCTTCCTCTCCATCCTCTTCACTTTTCTGATTGTCTTTCCACGATAGCTGTGCTCCCTCCTCGATGGCGGCACTCCCTCCTCGATGGTGGTGCTCCCTCCTCGATGGCGGCCCTCCCTCCTCAATGGCGGCTCTCCCTCCTCGATGGTGGCTCTCCCTCCTCGATGGTGGCTCTCCCTCCTCGATGGCGGCTCTCCCTCCTCGATGGCGGCTCTCTCTCCTCGATGGCGGCCCTCCCTCCTCGATGGCGGCCCTCCTTCCTCGATGGCGGCCCTCCCTCCTCGATGGCGGCCCTCGCTCCTCGATGGCGGCTCTCTTTCCTCGATGGTGGCTCTCTCTCCTCGATGGCGGCTCTCTCTCCTCGATGGCGGCTCTCTCTCCTCGATGGCGGCTCTCTCTCCTCGATGGCGGCTCTCTCTCCTCGATGGCGGCCCTCCCTCCTCGATGGCGGCCCTCGCTCCTCGATGGCGGCTCTCTGTCCTCGATGGTGGCTCTCTCTCCTCGATGGTGGCTCTCTCTCCTCGATGGCGGCTCTCTCTCCTCGATGGCGGCTCTCTCTCCTCGATGGCGGCTCTCTCTCCTTGATGGCAGCCCTCTCTCTTCGATGGCGGCCCTCCCTCCTCGATGGCGGCTCTCTCTCCTCGATGGTGGCTCTCTCTCTTCGATGGCGGCCCTCCCTCCTGGATGGCGGCTCTCTCTCCTCGATGGCGGCCCTCCCTCCTCGATGGTGGCCCTCCCTCCTCGATGGCGGCCCTCCCTCCTCGATGGCGGCTCTCTCTCCTCGATGGCGGCCCTCTCTCCTCGATGGCGGCCCTCCCTCCTCGATGGCGGCTCTCTCTCCTCGATGGTGGCTCTCTCTCTTCGATGGTGGCCCTCCCTCCTCGATGGGGGCTCTCTCTCTCTCTCCTCGATGGCAGCTCTCTCTCCTCAATGGCGGCTCCCTTTATCCCTCCTCGATGGCAGTGTGGCATCTGTGACAGACAATGTCAGGGAAAGGCATTAATATTAATCGGGTACTTAGGCGCTAAATGAATCTTCCCGCTCCCTGCTGCTATTTCATACAGGGACAGACGGCGCATGACCGACACATGCAAATGACAAACAGCTTTTTAATTATTCTGGCAAATGTATTTTGATGCCACGATAAAGGGAACCCCACTGTCAGTTATTATACTGTTTACCAGAAAGTAACCTTCAATGTGGCGTTCACATTTTACCATACTTTCCGTTTCCTGTTTCCAAGATTATAATCCATATATGGATTTGTAGATTCCGGATTCATCAAGGAGTGTGGTCGGAGCATTGTGTGCTGGACCTCCAAACAAGTATGTAGCCAGTGAAGTGTAATGCCACGTACACACGGGCGGACTTTTTGGCATCAAAGGTCCAACAGTCTTTCTGACAGACTTTCAACGGACTTTTGACGGACTTCCGAAGGACTTTCGAACGAACGGACTTGCCTACACACGATCACACCAAAGTCCGACGGGTTCTTACGTGGTGACGTACAACCGGACTAAAATAACGAAGTTCATAGCCAGTAGCCAAAAGCTGCCCTAGTGTCGGTTTTCGTCCGTCGGACTAGCATACAGACGGGCGGATTTTTAGACTGGACTCGATTTGAAACATGTTTTAAATCTAAAGTCTGTCTGATTTTCGACCGAAAAAGTCAGCTGCAGGTCCAATGAAGCCTGCACACGGTCGGATTGTCCGACGGATTTGTTCCGTTGGACCAGTCTGGTCGAAAAATCCGCCCGTGTGTACACGGCATTGCATGATTTTGCTTGTTTCTAAATCCCTGGTGCCCAACCTGCAGCCCAGGGACCACATGAGACCCTTTGGCACTTTTTGTGCAGCTTTCGGGGCCCCTTCAGACACTAATCTGTATTTCCCCATTGCCTTGTTAAAGTAGTGATTTCTAGCAGTCTCATGTAATATGTCTCCAGTCTATCCCGTCTATGACTGTCTCCTGGAGCATATCCTCAATCTCTAACCACTCTTATAGTTTGTTCACACTCTCTGAAATTCTCCTGCCGCATGTCCATAGTCTCTGACCATCTTCTGCATTCTGTCCTTAATCTGACCATCTCTTGTATCACGTCTGCAGTCTCTGGCCATCTCTTTTCTTAGGTTCATAGTCTCTGACCATCTCTCGTATTAGGTCCGCAGCCTCTGACCATCTCTCGTATTAGGTCCGCAGCCTCTGACCATCTCTCGTATTAGGTCCGCAGCCTCTGACCATCTCTTGTATCATGTCCACAGCCTCTGACCATCTCCTGTATCAAGTCCAGAGTCTCCGACCTTCTCTTGTAGCAGGTCTGCAGTCTCTAACCATCTCCTGTAATAGGTTCAAAGTCTCTTACCATCTCCTGTATCAGGTCTGCAGTCTCTGGATGTGTCCTGTATCAGGTGCGTAATTTCTGACCTTCTCTTGTATCAGGTCTGCAGTCTCTGACCAGCTCTTGTATTATGTCTGCAGTTACTGACCATCTCTTGTATCACGTTGTAGTCTCTGACCATCTCTTGTATCATGTCTGCAGTTTCTGACCATCTCTTGTATCACGTTGCAGTTTCTGACCATCTCCTGTATCATATCTGCAGTCTCTGACCAACTCTTGTAGCTTGTCCGCAGCCTCTGACCATCTCCTGTATCAAGTCCAGAGTCTCTGACCTTCTCTTGTAGCAGGTCTGCAGTCTCTAACCATCTCTTGTATTAGGTTCACAGTCTCTGACCATCTCCTGTATCAGGTCTGCAGTCTCGGGACGTGTCCTGTATCAGGTGCGTAATTTCTAACCTTCTCTTGTATCAGGTCTGCGGTCTCTGACCAGCTCTTGTATTATGTCTGCAGTTTCTGACCATCTCTTGTATCATGTTGCAATCTCTGACCATCTCCTGTATCATGTCTGCAGTCTCTGACCATCTCTTGTACCATCTCCACAGTGTCTGACCATCTCCTTGTACCATGTCGGCAGTCTCTGACCAACTCCTTTATCATGCCATTAGTCTTTGACTAAAACCTGTTGCGTGTCTGCTTCCTCTGACAATGAATTCGAAGTGCGACCCTTTGGTGATGTCAGGGGCTGTATTGAGACCCCCCCCCCCATATCAAGTAAGTTGACTGTAGTGAATAGGGATGCGTTCTGTCATTGGAACCATAACACTAATACCTGAGTGCTGAGACTATGGCTTTGGCCTGTGGCTGGAATTTTTTTTACAAATTGCCTTTTGTTCCCCCAAGTAAAGAAAGACTTCGGGGGGATCCTGCAGGTGGCCTTAACATACAATATAAATGTGAGAGGTAAACGAGAAATCCTGGACAGCCGCACTCAAAAGTATTCTTCGATCTTTATTTAAGTATAATCATAAAAATACATGCCACAGCATCACAAAGCAGGAAGGCTGACGCGTTTCACACTGTAGTCAGTGCTTAATCATAGCTATGATTAAGCACTGCCTACAGTGTAAAATGCGTCAGCTTTCCTGCTTTGTGATGCTGTGGCATGTATTTTTATGATTATACTTAAATAAAAATCGAAGATTACTTTTGAGTGCGGCTGTCCAGGATTTCTCGTTTACCTCTCAAGTACCAGCATTGCCTGCACCTGTTACTTCCAGCATGGAGAAAATGTTTGTTCTTCACAGACCTCCTTCAGAGCGGTGATATTTTTCTCTCTCTGATACAATATAAATGTGCTACTTTTCATTCCCTGGTGCTACGAAGAGCCTCCCATACCCCCCAAATAAATGCAGCCCCCTCCTCGCCGCTTCCCATGGTAGCTCACCTTGACCCTGACCCCGCAGCACGATCTGTTCAGTTAAATTCCTTCTGCTGTCATATCAGTTCTGCTCCGAGGTTTTATTTGCAGCGTGATACTCGGGGCTGTCGTGTTTCCAGGAAATGGATGAGATTTACATGGATAAATAAATGGAGCATCTGAGTGAGACCTTCAGAGGAAAGCTACAGAATAGATTGTAGGCAGCATCATGATCATTATTGTGCGTCCACCTTTCCTGGACCAGAAAACCGAAGGACAGTCCTGGACTGGAACGTTTCATCAGAGTGCGGGCGCAGAGTCCACGAGCTGGGTTTGCTTATTTCTGTTTTCTGTTAAATATGTTAAGTCTTTCAGGCTGAATCACTAAAGGCAAATAGGCTGTTCACTTTACAAGGGAATATTTACCTGCTTTCTGCCCGGCCAATAATCAAATGATGGGCGGGGGCGGGAACGCTGCCATCCTGGGTGGACGTCACATGACGTCCTACAAAGACTGCGTCTCATGCAAGCCCCATGGGCCGCATTCTGGCGCAATCTGTCACTTTCTGGGGTTGATTTACTAAAGGCAAAAAAACTGTGCACTTTGCAGAGTGCAGTTGCCCTCTGCAAGTGCAATTGCTCCAGAGCTTAGTAAATGAGGTAAGGCTTCACTTTGCAAAGAGTACCCAATCCCGTGCAAGGAAAATTAAAAAAACTGCATTTTTGCTTGCACATGATTGGATGATAGAAGTCAGCAGAGCTTCTGCTCATTTACCAAGCTCTGGTGCAACTGCTCTTGAAGAGGGCAACTGCACTTTGCAAAGTGCACAGTCTTTTTCCCTTTAGTAAATCAACCCCTCTGTGTCCACCAGACACAGCGAATGACAATCAGTGTACCAGGCCGCTGCCAGTACCATGTGATCGCTGTGACCGATCAAAGCAGATCACATGGCAATTGTGCACAATGAAAGCCTCCAGTCATAGCCATTCATTATGTACTATTGTGTTTATCTCTGTGATTGGTGACATGGTACAGACAGGGCCAATTACAGTGCATCTGCACCATGTGATAACGCAGGCCAATCATCGTTTCATCATAGCTCCCAACTGTCCCTGATTTCGAGGGACTATCCCTGATTTGGAGCAATGTCCCTCTTTCCTCCTCATTTGTCCCTCATTTTGGTCTGATCTATATAGATGTATATAAAAAGCACTTAACTATCAAACCTTTCATCTGATTTCTAAAATGCTGTACAGTAAAACCTTGGTTTGAGAGCATTTTGCAAGACAAGCAAAATGTTCAAATACATTTTGACTAGATATACAAGTAGCGTCATGTCACAACTGAGTATAAAGGAGAAGAGAGGCGCCTCTAAGTGTAGCAATATGGTTACATTTAATGAAGGTACAACATTTAGAAACATATTGCTACACTTAGAGGCGCCTCTCTTCTCTTTTATACTCTGTAGCTCCTGCTGGATTTTGCTTCTAATCCCCTTGTGGAGGCTTCCATTTGTGGATGGACATTTTATGGTTACACAACCATCAGGTCTGGTATGGGTTTTAAGGGGAACCCCGCGCCAACATTTTAAAAAAAAATGGCGTGGGGTCCCCCTAAAAATCCATACCAGACCCTTATCCAAGCACGCAACCTGGCAGGCCGCAGGAAAAGAGGGGGGACGAGAGAGCGCCCCCCCTCCTGAACCATACCAGGCCACATGCCCTCAACATTGGGAGGGTGCTTTGGGGTAGCCCTCAAAACACCTTGTCCCCATGTTGATGAGGACAAGGGCCTCATCCCCACAACCCTGGCCGGTGGTTGTGGGGGTCTGCGGGCGGGGGGGCTTATCGGAATATGGAAGCCACCTTTAACAAGGGGACCCCCAGATCCTGACCCTCCCCCCTGTGTGAAATGGTAAGGGGGTACTTCCCTACCATTTCACTAAAAAACTGTTAAAAATGACAAGAGCCAGTTTTTGACAATTCCTTTATTTAAATGCTTCTTCTTTCGTCTTTCTTCTATCTTTCTTCGGTTTCTTCCTCCATCTTCTTCTTCTTCTGGTTCTTCCTCCGGTGTTCTCATCCGGCATCTTCCTCCGCAGCGTCGGCGTCTTCTTCCCTTCCTCTCCTCGGACCGCTCCGCATCCATGATGGCATGGAGGGAGGCTCCCGCTGTGTGACGCTTCTCCTCTTCAGAGGGTTCTTAAATAACAGGGGCGGGGCGACCCGGTGACCCCGCCCCCCTCTGACGCACGGGGACTTGATGGGACTTCCCTGTGGCATTCCCCGTGACGTCAGAGAGGGGCGGGGTCACCCGTTACGTAACCCTGCCCCCTTCTGAGGTCACGGGGAATGCCACAGGGAAGTCCCCGTCAAGTCCCCGTGCGTCAGAGGGGGGTGGGGCCACCGGCGGCTCCGCCCCCCGTTATTTAAGAACCGTCAAAAGAGAAGAAGCGTCACACAGCGGGAGCCTCCCTCCATGCCATCATGGATGCAGAGCGGCCCGAAAAGAAGATGAAGAGAAGAAGATGAAGAGAAGAAGATGAAGATGAAGAGAGAAGCATCACACAGCGGGAGCCTCCCTCCATGCCATCATGGATGCGGAGCGGCCCGAGGAGAAGGGAAGAAGACGCAGCGGAGGAAGATGCCGGACGAGAACACCGAAGGAAGAACCAGAAGAAGATGGAGGAAGAAACCGAAGGAAGATGGAAGATAGAAGAAAGAAGATAGAAGAAGCATTTAAATAAAGAAATTGTCAAAAACTGTCTCTTGTCATTTTTAACATTTTTGACAGTGTTTCAGTGAAATGGTAGGGGTACTTTTGTACCCCCTTACCATTTCACACAGGGGGGAGGGCCGGAATCTGGGGTTCTCTTGTTAAAGGGGGCTTCCAGATTCCGATAAGCTCCCCGCCCGCAGACCCCCACAACCAACGGCCAGGGTTGTGGGGATGAAGCCCTTGTCCTCATCAACATGGGGACAAGGTGTTTTGGGGGGCTACCCCAAATGTTGAGGGCATGTGGCCTGGTACGGTTCAAGGGGGATGCTCTCTCGTCCCCCCCTCTTTTTCTGCGGCCTGCCAGGTTGCGTGCTCGGATAAGGGTCTGGTATGGATTCTTGGGGGGACCCCACGCCGTTTTTTTTTTTTAATTTTGGCGCAGGGTTCCCCTTAAAATCCATACCAGACCTGAAGGGTCTGGTATAGATTTTGAGGGGGACCCCACGCCATTTTTAAAAAAAATTTTGGCCAGGGTTCCCCTTAATATCCATACCAGGCCTGAAGGGCCTGGTATGGAATTTAGGGGGACCCCCCACGTCATTTTTTTTTTACATTTTGGTTCGGGGTTTCCCTGTGGGGAATTCCCATGCCGTTTTTATCAATGAACTTTTATGTGTATTGTCGGACCTGCAATTCATTAATAGCCGCGAGTAGTTTTAAATGACTTTTTTTCCTTAGAAATGTCATTTTGCTGTCAGACTCTTCTAAACACGGGAAACATGCGCCCCTTTACAGGCATACTATAGACACCCCCCAGGTACGAAATTTAAAGGGATATTACACTTTTATTGTTTCACTTTAAGCATTATTAAAATCCCTGCTCCCGAAAAAATGTCCCCAAACACTTTTTATGACAATACCATGCATATAAGCCTTTAAAATTAGCACTTTTGATTTCTCCCATAGACTTTTAAAGGCTGTTCTGCGGCATTCGAATTTTCCGCGAACACTCCAAACTGTTCGCTGTTTGGCGAACTGGCGAACAGCCGATGTTCGAGACGAACATGATTTCGACTCGAACTCGAAGCTCATCCCTATTAGGGACCTTAGAGTGTAAGCTCCTTAAGGGTAGGGACTGATGTGAATGTACAATGTATGTGTAAAGCACTGCGTAAATTGACAGCACTATATAAGTACCTGAAATTAAATGAATAAAAATAATACTGTTATAAGCAATCAGTGTATAGAAAGAAAACAAAAAAATCCTGATCAACTCCCCAGAGTAGTACAATGTCACTATGGTAACGCTGTATTGCTCTGGTCACAGTATGTAAAAAAAAAAAAAAAATTGCAATAAAAAAAAAAAAGCTTTTTTATTTTTTTTCATACTGTCACTAGTCAATGTCCCAGATTACCACCACACCAGTGAATTGACGCTGTACTGCACTGGTGTCAGTATGTAAAAACAAAATTGTGAAAATTTTTTTTTTTTTAAAAAGTGTCTTCCTTATTCAAAAATTTGTGACAAAAAATTGCAACTTCAAAAAACTCATCATGTCTCTTACTAAATACATCAGACGGTCTGATTTTCAAAAAAAAAGGGGTCATTTGGGGGGTATCTGTACTGTCCTGGCATTTTAGGGCCTCAAGAAATGAGATTCCGAGGCCGTCAGTACATCAGGATTGATAGATTTTGAAATGTATATATGTATTGTGGACTCTAACTTTCCTACAGACTAAATAATAAACACTGATTTGGGTTATTTTTATAAAAGAAATGTAGCAGAATCCATTTGGCCTAAATTCATGAAGAAAGATTATTTATTTGCAAACATTTATAACAAAAACAAAGAAAAAAGTGTTATCATTTTCAAAATTTTTGGTATTTTTTAATTTATATAGCCAACCCCCCCCCCCCCCCCAAAAAAAAAAAACGTAGTGATTAAGTACCACCAAAAGAAAGCTCTGTCTCAAGAAACTGATACATATTGAATTTTGTGTCCAGTGTTGCCTGACTGAGTAATTGTCATTCACAGTGTGACAGCGCTGAAATCTAAAAGTCTCAGAGTCCTGATCTCAACCAGAATAGAACAATGCGAGCCAGGCTTTCTCATCCAACATCAGTGCCTGACCTCACAAATGCACTTCTGGAAGAATGGTCAAACATTCCCATAGACACACTCCTAAACCTTGTGGACGGCCTTCCCAGAAGAGTTGAAGCTGTTATAGCTGCAAAGGGTGGGGCCAACTCAATATTGAACCCTACGGACTAATGCCCTGTACACACGGACGGACATTGATCGGACATTCCGACAACAAAATCCATGGATTTTTTCCGACGGATGTTGGCTCAAACTTGTCTTGCATACACATGGTCACACAAAGTTGTCGGAAAATCTGATCGTTCTAAACGCGGTGACGTAAAACACGTACGTCGGGACTATAAACGGGGCAGTGGCCAATAGCTTTCATCTCTTTATTTATTCTGAGCATGCGTGGCACTTTGTGCATCGGATTTGTGTACACACGATCGGAATTTCCGACAACGGATTTTGTTGTCGGAAAATTTTATAGCCTGCTCTCAAACTTTGTGTGTCGGAAAATCCGATGGAAAATGTGTGATGGAGCCCACACACGGTTGGAATTTCCGACAACAAGGTCCTATCACACATTTTCTGTCGGAAAATCCGACCGTGTGTACGGGGCATAAGACTGGGGCGCCATTAAAGTTCATGTGTGTGTAAAGGCTGGCGTCCCAATACTTTTGAAGCTGTTATAGCCAGGGCTGAGGCAAGTATTTTTGACACCCTAGGCGAAACCTCATTTTGCCTCCTCTGGCTCCACCCCTGACTTCACCCCCTTTTGCCCTGCCCATGTATTCCCTACTTTTTTAATGAAGTGCCCATCAAATGCAGCCCACCGGTGCCCATCAATGAATGTTTGCTTGCTTCCATTCATTCGGGAGTGGAGACACAGTCCTCTGCCGCCGCTGCGCCTCTGACACTATGTGCCAACGGAGCGGCGGCTGCCTGCGGATCCTGAGACTTAGTTGCTTGCTGCAGAGAGTAGGAACATCAGTGGCCGGGCGCCCTAAGCAGCAGTGCGCCCTAGGCGGCTGCCTAGTTTGCCTAGTGGTAGCACCGGCCTTGGTTATAGCTGCAAAGGGTGGGCCAACTCAATATGGAACCCTACGGACTAAGACTGGGATGCCATTAAAGTTCATGTGCGGGTAAAGGTTGGTGTCCCAATACTTTTGACAATATAGTGTAGGTAAATCGCAACCAACGCATCAGTTCTAGTACTATCAGGGTGGCTCCACCATGGACGAAACCTGACAACCATAAGATCATCATTCGTTGAGCGGGGGGGCTCCTTAACTCCATTGCAGTTGCATTATATCAGTCTACAGTGATCTAAAAGTATAACTAGATATCCACTATTTCCTGCTATTGGTGCATTGTGATGAAATAAGAGACGGACCATGTGACATTGGAAGGGCCCCCACCGTGCCGGCAGCCGGTGCTCTCTGTAAGATAAATAGATCCATGTAACCACATTCCACATTCATTTGTCCGTGTATTGTCATGTAAAATCTATCATGTGTGCCATGTTGTACATTAGCCGGGCAGATTGGTAGCACGGTGACGCGGCTCTGCCGGGATCAATGGGTTCGCGGAGCGCTGATGGATGAGCCGGTCCGGGGCCTTTCCTGTCTCCTGTCAGACGTTCCGGCAGCTATTGTGTTCTCCACGACATCAGGAGACTCGTTTACATTTACATAAATAAATAACCTGACAAACATAATTATATTTTCCTGCAAACAGATTAGAATGCAGAACGCATTCCTCCTCCTGCATCACATTTCATTATATTACATGTCAGTTTAGACTGGAGCTAACCAAGACCTATAACATGGAGCATGACACTGGGGAGGGCCGGCACTGGTGACTCCATATTTCTGGAGGAATAGTACACTCTATCAGCCCTGGTTCACACCGAATGCGGCTTTGAAATCGCGCGACTTCGCTTAAAATCGCCCGATTTCAAAGCCGCGGGTCAGTGCGACTTGGCTGACATTTGTGCAACTTCCGATGTTTATGCAAGTCGCACCTGAAATTGCCAAAAGTAGTGCAGGAACGACTTTTTTTTAAAATCAGTGCGGCACCACAAAGTCAGCGTTGCCGCGATTTGAACAGTTCCATTGCGGACAATGGGGTGCGACTTGTCAAGCGATTTTGACCCGTCAAATTGCATGACAAGTCGCACCGGCGTGAATGTGGGCTAAAGGTCAACCAATTTTTTTTTTGTGTTCTTGCCCCCCCCCCCTTGGCCCTCTGTTTTGCGTTCCCGCTCCTCCTGTTAGTCGGTGTGAACTCGGTATTGTTGATGTCAGATCTGAAGATTTTTGATGAAGCCAACAGAAACCAATCGATCGACCATCGCTACCTTTTTCAATTAATTTAGACTTGGTTTAAATCGGATTCAATCAAACTGAGTTGATCCACCAGGACGGAAAAATAATTAACCGACCGGCAGTACTGGGATATTTTGTTCATGGATACCATCCTATATGCATCAATCAGATTATGAGATTATATGGTGGAAGCAGAGATGCGAAAGATAGTTTACGATCGTAAAAGTTATTACCGTATCTTACCACTTGCCTACCGGGCATTTTCACCCCCTTCCTGCCCAGGCCAATTTTCAGCTTTCAGTGCTGTCACACTTTGAATGACAATTGCGCGGTCATGCCACACTGTACACCTATGACATTTTTACAATTTTTTTTTCACACAAATAGAGCTTTCTTTTGGTGGTATTTAACCACTTCAGCCCCGGAAGATTTTACCCCCTTCCTGACCAGAGCACTTTTTGCGATTCGGCACTGCGTCGCTTTAACTGACAATTGCGCGGTCGTGCGGCGCTGCACCCAAACAAAATTCATGTCCTTTTTTCCCACAAATAGAGCTTTCTTTTGGTGGTATTTGATCGCCTCTGCGGTGTTTATTTTTTGCGCTATAAACAAAAAAATAGCGACAATTAAAAAAAATAAAAAATACCATGTACTTTGTGCTATAATAAATATCCCCATTTTTTTTTTTAAAAAAAAGCACATTTTTTTCTCAGTTTAGGCCGCTATGTATTCTTCTACATATTTTTGGTAAAAAAAATCGCAATAAGCGTATATTGATTGGTTTGCGCAAAAGTTATAGGGTCTACAAAATAAAGGATAGATTTATAGCATTTTTATTATTATTATTATTATTTTTTTACTATTAATGGCGGCGATCTGCGATTTTTATCATGACTGCGACAATCGGACACATCAGACAATTTTGACACATTTTTGGGACCATTGGCATTAATACAGCGATCAGTGCTATAAAAATGCATTGATTACTGTAAAAATGTCACTGGCAGTAAAGAGGTTAACACTAGGGGGCGATCGAGGGGTTAAGTGTGTTCCCTGGGAGGTGATTCTAACTGAAGGGGGAGGGGACCGACTAGAGGAAGTGACGGATCGTGGTTCTTAGCTAATAGGAACACACGATCTGTCACTCCGGTCAGAACAGGAAAGTGTGTGTTTACATACACTCGTCCCTGTTCTGTGTCTGTTGCTCACGATGGCTCGTGGCTGGCGGTCATCGTGATTTGCTTGATTTGAAAAAAAAATTACGTTTTTCATAGATTTGTTGTTAAATTTTGCAAACAGGTAACTTTTCCCCTCCACTGATGGGCACTGATAGGCTGCACTGATGAGGCAGCACAGGTGGGCACTGATGAGGCGACACAGGTGGGCACTGATGAGGCTGCACTGATAGGTGACACTGATGGGCACTGGTAGGTGGCACTGATGGGCACTGGTAGGTGGCACTGATAGGTGAGACTGATGAGGAGGCACTGATGGGTACTAATTGGCAGCACTGGGCACTGATGAGGAGGCACTGATAGGCGGCATTAAAGGGCATTGGATGGTGGCACTGGTGGACATGGGTAGGTAGGACTGATGGGTGACATTGGCAGCACTGATGGGCACTGATTGGCAGCACTGATGGGACTGGTGATCAGCTGTCATTGGACACAGCTGATCACATGTTAAAGAGCCGCTGTAATTGGCCCTTTACCCTGATCTGTGATCAGCTGTGTCCTAAGGATAGAGTGATCCTGGGGAGACATCATTTGACGTCCTCCCAAAACTGGATAACCGCTCTGTAGCCGAATTATTTGGCTATAGTGCGGTCGGCAAGTGGTTAAAGCGTTTGTTAACCCCAAAAAACAAAATATGGATCTTGCTCCTAAAGCATTTTATACAGCACAGTGCTTGTGCTGTATAATTTGAACCCCTGTAACACCTAAAAAACCTGGCTGATCCTGCCTGTTTCTCCCCTCTGCAAACTGACCACGATAATCATGGCTGCTGAGCCCCTGACATTGTGGTCTGTTTGCGTGCCTTCGTCATTCACAGCCTGCTCTCCTGTGTCTGTCTCCTCTATCCTTCTCGCCCCATCCCCCTCCAACATATTTTAATACTATCCGTTTTGTCTACTAATACAGTGCCCCCCTGTCTCTGTGTTTTTATTAAATAAAATCCTCCTTCACTGTATCTCACGGCGGCTCCTGGCGGTCACATGACCGGCCGTGTCCCTCTCTCCTCATGTCCCGCTGACGTCAGCGGAGAAACCTCGGCCCTGCCCGCTGCTTCTGCAAGACGGGCAGAGAGGAGACACAGCTGGTTACATGAGTGCCGGGAGCCACCGGGCAATACAGTAAAGGAGGATTTTTTAAAAATAAAAACACAAAGACAGGGGCCACTCTATTAGGAAACAAAACGGATAGTATTAACATGTGAAATTGGGTTAACAACCGCTTTAAAGGATAATTCTACTTTTGTGGGAAAATAAATAGCAAGTAAAAAAAAAATTAAAAAATTAATATAGTGTATACAATTGCGACACAAGTCATATTGTGGTTGAATGTTAATAAAAATAAAAATTTGCTTTCCTTCAGCGTACCATGGGTGCCAGGGTGTCACAGATGTCAGGGTTCCATGGGTGCCAGGGTGTCACAGGTGTCAGGGTACCATGGGTGCCAGGGTGTCACAGGTGTCAGGGTACCATGGGTGCCAGGGTGTCAGGGTGTCACAGGTGTCAGGGTACCACGGGTGCCAGGGTGTCACAGGTGTCAGGGTACCACAGGTGCCAGGATGTCACAGGTGTCGGGGTACCACGGGTGCCAGGGTGTCACAGGTGTCAGGGTACCGGGGTGTCACAGATGCCAGGGTACCATGGGTGCCAGGGTGTCACAGGTGCTAGGGTACCACGGGTGCCAGGGTGTCACAGGTGTCAGGGTACCATGGGTGCCAGGGTGTCACAGGTGTCAGGGTACCACGGGTGCCAGGGTGTCAGGGTGTCACAGGTGTCAGGGTACCACGGGTGCCAGGGCATCACAGGTGTCAGGGTACCACGGGTGCCAGGATGTCACAGGTGTCGGGGTACCATGGGTGCCAGGGTGTCACGGGTTTCAGGGTACCGGGGTGTCACAGATGTCAGGGTACCATGGGTGCCAGGGTGTCACAGGTGTCAGGGTACCACGGGTGCCAGGGTGTCACAGGTGTCAGGGTACCACGGGTGCCAGGGTGTCACAGGTGTCAGGGTACCACGGGTGCCAGGGTGTCACAGGTGTTAGGGCTAGCTCTGCTCTTGATATTGGTTATTGATAGAAGGTGCTGTTTTTGTTATTGTCTTTGCATCATTATTAGCCTGTGTTGTATATTGCTATACTGTATATCCCTTGTTAGGTTGGTGATAATGTGTGGTCTACGCCTGGTATTGTTTTATTTTTTTTATTTGGAGACGCCTACCTATATATCCTTGTACCTACCCTGGATCCTATATACACCATTGGTGATTTATGAGCGGTGTATCCCGTGTCCTCACCTCACCTGCTGATATCCCAGCCGATCGTCACAATGGGCTTAACTTTTTACTGCCGATATAAATCCTGCAGGTGGGACGGACACGCATTCCTCCTCACACCCGGATTTTATGGTTGCCCAATGACAAAAACCGCTCCCGACTCTGAATTGCTCCCGTGTACAGTACAAATTTAAATCTACGACAAACTCTCCGCAGCAGCAGAAGAATAACGCTCGTATATTCCGGCGCCGGATATTTATTGTCCATTCAAACTCTGTCAGCTCGACTGGAAAATAAAATATCAGCAAAACTTTATTTTTGCTATCATCAGTTTTTTGTTTTTTTGTTTTTTTTTCCCCCCCTCCCTTCCTTTTTGTGAAAGGCTTTCCGGACCCGGCGAACATTTTTTATGCGCCGTATAATAATTTGAGAGCCGATTCAGAATCTGGCCTGCGTTTCCCCCGGAGCGTTTATGAGCGCGCTGCCTCTTCCTGCAGCCCATAAACCACCAGCTAATTCCGATTATTCAAATATTTTTGTTTTTCTCCACTCGCGGCCCGCGATCTTTGTTTACAAAATTATTTTCCTTTTCTCGGCTTTTTATTTGGCATCGTGAGGACATATTTCTCATATAAATCCAGCACAGGGCGGTTTATGGCTCTTTGTTTGTCAAAGTAATACTCAAGAATGAAAACTGGTAAAAAGAGTCTGGCTGAGTGGGCGAAGGCGGCTCTACGGAGAATTTACGGTTGTTTAAGGGCTAAATGAAAACGGCTGGTTCAAGTTGTACACTGGCTACTCCAATGGTGCGAATATAGGGGGGGGGGGGGGGGAAATTCTGTAAGAATGGAGGATGGGAGCTGTGACTGCTGCTGGGGGGGGGAACACAGGGAGTGCAGAGGGTGCAGCTACTCTGGGCCTTGAGGTCAGGGAAGGGGGCCCCAGATTAAACTCCTTCATATAAGTTATAACATGCTAATGTCATTTTTAATTAAAATAATGTCATCACATGTTTCAGACACTGGGGAGTCCGGGAGGATGCACTCAGACAGGGTTGGAGGAGGGAGGACCATCTGGCGATGCTGTTTTCTAGTCCAGGCAGAAGGCAAGAAAGGTGAAACTAGAAGCTGCAGGGCCGTGGGCTCTGAATAATGGTGACACCCTCTGGTTATAGTCAAAGGGTAACTCCACTTACGTGGGAAAAAAAATTGAAAAAAAAAAAAAAACATATATAATATACAATTGCGACACAAGTCATATTGTAATTGAATGTTTTTAAAAATGACCTTTCCTTTTTCTTTTACAAAGAGTTTTATTAATATCCATAGCAACGTAACTGCTTGACATTTTGAAGGATACATCGTAAACATAGGCGTGCGCAAGGGGTGTGCCTGGGCACACCCTAATCCTGTGGTTGGCAACCCGCCAATGACTGGCAGGTGACAGGTAACCCGCAATCCTTCCTTGCTGACCCTCAGAACCTGGACAGGAGAGGCGGCAGGGGTGGAGTTTAGTGGAACCGATCTGTATTTTCCTCCTGCAGCAGCTGAAAGTAGGCTTCTCCTCCTCTCCCTCTCATCAACATTCAGCTGCCACAGGAGTAAAATACAGGGGGGGATCTGTACTAATATATGCCACCCCTCGCCATCCCTCCTTTCCCTGTTCCTGTTCCTTCTGTTGCCCGGGTCCCTCTGTGTGCTCCCTTGCTCCCCCTTCCTCCCATTGTTTCAGGATGGAGAGCGGGGAAAAGGCCAATAAATATGTCAAATGCATATATGTGTTGGAGCTTTGGGGTGCACACCCTAATGCAATAGGCTGCGCACACCTATGATCGTAAATAAACATAACAGAAAGATAGCATACTTTGAAGGAAATAAGAATACTAATACAAAAAATAATAATAATTAAAGTAAGATACATAAAAGTAATTAGATATCCTCAGGTCCCAGGAACGCCAGTAAGGCATTGTCCAATACTAAACAGATATTTGAAAAGTCTATATTAACGAGAGCCTAACTGTGAACAGTACTGGGTATCTAGCCATGTAACCAACTCATCCAGGCCTACGCCCGGTGGCCTGATGGATTTTAAGGTGAGAATGAGAAATAAGAGTACAGAAAGGGAGAAAAAGGAAGAAGCAGGGTCTAAGATTAGCACAGAAGAAAGGAGTTAAGGGGGGGGTCCTCCCGGTGGGGAACAGGATCACATTAGATCCGAAGAAGGGTGGTGTCAAATCTAGAAGGTTTGGTATAATCAACCCAGGGCTGCCAGACCCGAAGAAACTGATCATGGGTGTCTGAAAGGATAGCTGTCAATTTTTCATGAACCTTTATGTTGTCCATGCGATTTTCAACCGCCTCAAAACTAAGTACTGGTGTCTTCCATGCCCTTGCTATTGTTAGCTTGGTTGCAGTAAAGAGGTGCAGTGCCAGCTGGCGTTCCGGACGAAGCAATTCTGCAATTGGGTTACAGAGAAGAGCCTCGTATGGATCTCTTTTGAGGTCAGTATGGAGTATGTCGCGAAGAAGGGAGTAAACTCTGATCCACAATCTGCACACCTTCGGGCAAGTCCACCAAATGAGCGCCATGGTGCCCTCCTGAGAACACCCTCGGAAACACAACGGAGAGTGAGCTGGAATGAAACGAGCCAATCTAGCCGGTGTGTAGTACCACCTGTAGAGTACCTTGTAGGCATTTTCCAGAAAAAGAACGTTCTTTGAGCATTTGGATAGCATTAAAGTCATGACCTGCCAGTCTTCCGGGTCAGCTCCCTCCCTAGTTTCCCACTGGAGGTGATAAGGCCGTATCGGTGTTTTTTTAGAGGTAATAATAGAGGAATAAATCGGTGATATCAAACCCGAGGTTTGGGGTCGAGCCCTACATTGACTTTCAAAGGGGGTCAGAGTTTAAAAGGTAGGCTGAGATTTGATAAGCCTCTGGAGAAAATGTAGAATCTGTAGGTAGCTAAAGTGTTTTCATAGAGGGATCTCATAGGAGGAGCGTAGAGCCTCAAATGAGATTATCTTGGTGGGGGGTAAATAAGGAGTGAATGTCCGTAAAACCGTTAGCCGTCCACCAGGAGAACTGCTGGGGGTTATCGCACCCCGGTTGGGACAAAGGGCAGTGGAGAATTTGGAGTAGGGGAAGATGAGGGGAAATCGGACCCGCCGAGTATTTGATCGAATCCCATAGACAAAGAGAATGAGCCAAACACGGCCCAATCGCGGTAGAACGATGTGTAGAGGGGAGCCAAGGCAAGGAGGAGATTGGTATCGCATATGAATCCACTAAGTCAATAGTGGCCCATAATGGCATTTAATATTTTTTGTGGAGATGGGATAGTGAGGCTATATTCGCAGCTGTATAATAGGGTTGCAGGTTGGGGACTGAGAGTCCACCATTGACCCTGCGGGCATATAATATTTGTTTATTAATCCTAGGTCAAGCCCAGGATTTTGCGTTGATGTATTCACAGAATATGTAGAGGGATCAGAACCGGCAGGACTGTGGCCCGACGAAAGCCTCTCCTCAGTGCAAGACACATGAAAGCCCGCATGGAGTTTGCTAAAAACACCTGAAGGACTCCAAGATGGTGAGAAATAAGATTATTTGGTCTGATGAGACAGATAGAACTTTTTGGCCTTAATTCTAAGCGGTATGTGTGGAGAAAACCAGGCACTGCTCATCACCTGTCCAATACAGTCCCAACAGTGAAGCATGGTGGTGGCAGCATCATGCTGTGGGGGGTGTTTTTCAGCTGCAGGGACAGGACGACTGGTTGCAATCGAGGGAAAGATGAATGCGGCCAAGTACAGGGATATCCTGGACGAAAACCTTCTCCAGAGTGCTCAGGACCTCAGACTGGGCCGAAGGTTTACCTTCCAACAAGACAATGACCCTAAGCACACAGCTAAAATAAGGAAGGAGTGGCTTCACAACAACTCCGTGACTGTTGTTGAATGGCCCAGCCAGAGCCCTGACTTAAACCCAACTGAGCATCTCTGGAGAGACCTAAAAATGGCTCCACCAACGTTTACCATCCAACCTGACAGAACTGGAGAGGATCTGCAAGAAGGAATGGCAGAGGATCCCCAAATCCAGGTGTGAAAAACTTGTTGCATCTTTCCCAAAAAGACTCATGGCTGTATTAGATCAAAAGGGGCTTCTACTAAATACTGAGCAAAGGGTCTGAATACTTAGGACCATGTGATATTTCAGATTTTCTTTTTTAATAAATCTGCAAAAATGTCAACAATTCTGTGTTTTTCTGTCAATATGGGGTGCTGTGAGTACATTGAGGAAAAAAATGAACTTAAATGATTTTGGCAAATGGCTGCAATATAACAAAGAGTGAAAAATTTAAGGGGGTCTGAATACTTTCCGTCCCCACTGTGTATATATATATATATATATATATATATATATATATATATATATGAGCAACATTCTATTTAAAAAGGGGTGCAGGAGGCACATTATATATATATATATATATATATATATATTGGAATACATACATGGTGACAGCCCAGGATTGGAGGTTAAGGCTATGTTTCCACTAGTGCGACTTTTCATGCGATTTGGGACTGAAAAGTCGCATGACAAGTCGTACCCCATGATTTACAATGAGTACGTTCATATCTGTGCGACTTCAAGCCGCTGCAACTTCAAAGTAGTCCCTGCACTACTTTGGTCCCACTTCGATGTGACTTGAGGTCTATAGACCTCAAGAATTCACAGGCATTTCTTCAAGTTGCAGTCAAAAGTCTCAGTAAAAAATTGCGGCAAAATCGCGCGACTTTGGGGACGCAATAGTGGAAACATAGCCTAAAAGCCCCCCCCCCCCTTTGGCGAAGATACTTCTGCAACTTACCATATCCAACCTCCAAACAGCATATTAATCTCTCTACTTTTACTTTGTAGCTTTTCACTTCTAAATAAACTTTCAAAGCCTTCATAAGGATGAAGAAGTTCGTGATTCACTAATTAGTCACGAAATGGATCGGAGATTATCCATTAACCCCCAAATTTTATTGGTCAAATTCCATTTTTTGCTTGATTTTCTGCCCTAGAAAGTCTGCGCAGTCATAATACGATCATTGTCACTCTCTTCAAATAACATTTGTATTTCAACAAAATTCATCAGGCGTTTAAAGCCCCCCCCCTCCCCCGTCCAATCCAGCCATCGTACTGATGCCCGCGTCGTCGCCATCTTTGAGGCTCTTTTGTTGCTGGTGACTCTGGGAGAGGATTATGGGGGGGAAATGGGAAATTCGCTGCCTGCTTTGATTATTAATGTGTTTTCTGCCTTTGAAGTGAAGGATAAATTGGATACGGTGAATCGGACCCATTTTGGCTTTAGTTACATCACTTTGGATAAAAGATCTGTGAATAGTAAATAAAGCAGAGTGAATCGTGCGCGGCGGCGGCGGCGGCGGTGGCGGCCGTGTTTGGGATGGAGATGAAAGTGAAGTGGATGAGGCTTAGCGTTGTAGACGGGTCAGCACCCCGGGACATCTACTGCTCATCCACTGTACCCCGGAACGATCGCCCGTACCCACCTCTGCCTTACCTGTCTGACAAGGTTCTAGTAAAGAGGACCGGTCATTAAAATCCCACTTCACATGAATTAGCGGAGCCCATGTTAGAATTACCAACTTATATCACTAACGTAAAGAAGTTCCTCCTTCCCTCCTTAGCCATTTGTCTACTGGGCAATTTATTTTTATTTTTTTATTTATATTTATATAAATATATTTTTTTATATTTATTTTTTTATTTATATATTTTATTTTCTATGCACACGTGTTAAAATCTAATTTTTATATTTTTATTTTTTTAATTCTTTTTTTAGGGGGGGGGGGGGGCTTCATGACCAGGCTATTTTTGGTGATATGCCACTGCGTTACTTTACCTGACAATTGCGCAGTCGTTGCGAAGCTGTACCCAAATAAAAGGTATGTCTTTTTCCGCACACAAATAGTTTTTCGGTGGTATTTGATCACCTCTGCGTTTTCTATTTTTTGCGCTATAAGCAAAATAAGACCGTCAATTTTTGAGAAAAAAGAAAACGCAATATATTTTACTTTCTGCTATAAAACATATCCAATAAAAAAAAAATGAAAAAAAAAATCTAATTTTTTCATAAATTTAGGCCAATATGTACACTATATTAGCAAAAGCATTGGGACGCCTTCCTTTATACGCACATGAACTTTAATGGATGTGAGCTTGTTGGCGGAAAGTCCGACTGTGTGTACACTCCATCGGACATTTGTTTGTCGGACTTTCCGCCAACAAATGTTGGCTAGCAGGTTCTCAAATTCTCCGCCAACTAATGTTTGTTGGCGGACTTTCTGATCGTGTGTACACAAGTCCGTCGCACAAAAGTCCAGGCATGCTCGGAATCAAGTATGAGCCGGAAGCGTTCTTAAACTAGCGTTCGTAATGGAGATACCACGTACGTCTTGTACGTCACTACGTTCGTAATTGTTGGCCAACATTTGTGTGACCGTGTGTATGCAAGACAAGTTGGAGCCAACAACCTTCAAACAGAAAACCACGGTTTTGTTGTCAGAAATTCCGATCGTGTGTACGGGGCATAAGTCTGTAGGGTTCAATATTGAGTTGGCCAACCCTTTGCAGCTATAACAGCTTCAACTCTTCTGGGAAGGCTGTCCACAAGGTTTAGGAGGGTGTCTATGGGAATGTCTGACTATTCTTCCAGAAGTGCATTTGTGAGGTCAGGCGCTGATGTTGGACGAGAAGGCCTGGCTCGTAGTCTCCACTCTAATTCATCCCAAAGGTTTTCTATCGGGTTGAGGTCAGGACTCTGTGCAGGCCAGTCAAGTTCCTCCACCCCGAACTCGCTCATCCATGTCTTTATGGACCTTAAGCCTGAAGATAACACATTATTATAATAAAAAAGAATTATGTAATTTTTAATACTTATTTATTTATTTTTTTCTCATTTAAAGGAGTCGTAAAGTTTCCGGGTTTTTCCTTCTGTGCTGCAGCTGCCCCCCCACGGCCCCCCTTTTTCTTGCCCGAACCCGATCAATCCAGAGCAGAGCATGAGCACAGCAGCTCCAGCCACTGTCTCTGTCCTCATTGGATAGATTGATAGCAGCAGGAGCCATTGTCTCCCGCTGCTGTCAATTAAATCCAGTGACACGGGAGTGGGGGAGTGGGGGAGCGGGGCCGGGTCCTACTGTCTGTGTCAATGGACACAGCAGCGGGACTCGGGAGCGCGCCCACATGACTGCCCCAATGGAATGCGTCTCTCTCCGTGGGGGCATTCGATGAAGAGGAGGGGCCGGGGGACCCCAAGAAAAGGAGGATCGGGGCCACCCTGTGCAAAACCTTTGCACAGAGCAGGTAAGTATGTTATTTTGAAAAAAAAAATATGAACCTTTACAATCACTTTAACTTTAGTACTGTCACAAGCCCCCTATGTAATACCATGGTCACATGACTGGTCCTCCTTTATGGAGACACTGGGGGTCTATTAGACCATGAAGACCCTAAAGAGGACCTGTCACATCATGTCTATTAGACCCCCAATGTCGCCCCCTGCTCCCCACTGCCATTCCTTGCTTACTGTAGCCGAGGAAGCAGCTAATCAAGCATAATCCATGCTTGATTAGCTGCGTCCTTGGCTACAGTAGCTAAGCAAAGACCGTTCTTAACCTGGAAGCGACAGATGTTTCCTGATCTCCTCCTGCCCAGTGTTGGAGTGGATTGCCATGGTCCCGGGCTCCCCGGAGCTACTGCAGACACCGGTGGCATGCAACTTCAGAGAGCCAGCAAAGTGAGTGATCAGCCAAGTCCATCGCTGGCTCCAAAAATTCGTACCAAGTTTACGGCCACAGGAGCAGCTGGGAGATGGCTTTATCCCCTTCAACACCATTTCTAAATGTACCTTGGTAGATAGGGGGTTAAAAAAAAAAAAAAAACAGGGGTCCCAGTGAGATTACAGAGGAAATACAAATAAACCTGACCTGACGCTCCACTGGTGAAAACTTCACAACTCCACCCATAATAGCATCAGGTTATCTCATCATTTCTAGCAGGGGAACAATGGGGAATGCACTGACATCTTCCAACCTTCATGTGGTTCTCTGTTACGATTGTCTATAGTACAGCGTGAGATATTTGTGTGACTGCGCCAGACTAATCTGTGACTTGTAGCAGTCAACGAAGAGGCACGCCGGTGTGTTGTCCCGCCGCTTGTTTTACGATCGCCGCCGAGGCGCGTCCTGGATAAGCGGCGCATTTCATTAGCGTTACATGAAGCGAGCGGACCCAGAGCTGGCTGACGTCCTGTCCAATCACATAATTTATTAGCAGGACGAGGATCTGGACGAAGTGTGGATGCTGATGAAAAAAGGTTCAGATCTCCAGATAATAAATACCGCCGACAGAATTAGGGATATAAAACAGATTTAATGAGCTCTGCAAAACAAGTGCTTAGAAAGATTGTGCATGTTTAATTCCAATTACAGATATCAACTCAGACTCACCGCCGTGAATTCTGATATGCATTGTTTATAGAGAGCACCATCTGTACCTGCAGTATATATAGACCATGCCCCCCCTCAACCCTTTATATATAGAATATGTCCCCTGCACCCCTATATGTATGGAATATGCCTCCTTCACCGTATATATATATATATATATATATATATATATATATATATATATGGCATCTGTCCCCCGTACCCCATTACATATATAGAAAAAACCCACCTGCACCCCATTATACATGCCTCCTGCACCCCCTTATATATTGAAGATGCCCCCTGCAACCCTATATATAAAATATGCCCCCTGCACCCCTATATAAATAGAACATGCCTTCTACACTCCTGTATATATACCAAATGCCCACCTGCACCCCTTTATATATATAAAATATGCCCCCTGCACCCCTATAAAAATGGAACATGCCTTCTACACTCCTGTATATATACCAAATGCCCACCTGCACCCCTTTATATATATAGAATATGCCCCCTGCACCCCTATATAAGAAGAATATGTATTCTGCACCTCTGTACATATAGCAAGTGACCTCCTGCATATATATATATATATAATGTGCCCCCCGGCACCCCTTTATAAATAGAATTTGCCTCCTTTACCCCAGTGTATATATAGAATAAGTTCACTACATCCCTTTTATATATAGGATATGCCTCCTGCATCCCTATATAAATGGAACATGCCACCTGCACCCCAGTATATATAGAATATGCCTCCTGCACCCCAGTGTATATATAGAATATGTTCACTGCACCCCTTTTATATATAGAATATGCCTCCTGCATCCTTATATAGATAGAACATACCACCTTCACCCCAGTGTATATGGAATATGTCCCCTGCATCTCTCTCTCTCTCTCTCTCTCTCTCTCTCTCTCTCTCTCTCTCTCTCTCTCTCTCTCATTCTCTCTCTCTCTCTCTCTCTCTCTCTCTCTATATATCTATATATATATATATATATATATATATATATATATATACGGTGGGGACAGAAAGTATTCAGGCCCCCTCAAATTTTTCACTCTTTGTTATATTTCAGCCATTTTCTAAAATCATTTAAAGTGGAGGTCCACCCTGAAAAAAAAAATACGCACAAAAAAATACCTAAAAAAATGGAGGAAAAGAGAAAAAAAAAATTTTTTTTTTTACTTACGTGAAATGGCTGTTGCTAGGCAGTCTTCCTAATCTGCCTCTTCCTACGCCGCGGTGATGTTGTCTCTTCTCCTCCCCGCGTTGTCTTCTGTGGAATGGGGCGCGGTGTGTTATGGGAACTGTGTGTGTCCCACAACACATCGCGTCCCATTCACAAAGAGCTGCGCGACTCGCGCATGTGCAGTAGGAAACGGGCAGTGAAGCTGTAAGACTCCACTGCCTGTTTCCCTTAGTTAGGATGGCGGTGCCGGGACCCGAGAGACAAGGGACGGGTCGGCCTCGGGCGGCTGACATCGCGGGCACCCAGGACAGGTAAGTGTACTTATTTAAAGTCAGCAGCTACAGTGTTTGTAGCTGCTGACTTTTACATTTTTTTTTTTACGGCCGGAATCCCGCTTTAAGTTCATTTTTTTCCTCATTAATGTACACACAGCACCCCATATTGACAGAAAAACACAGAATTGTTGACATTTTTGCAGATTTATTAAAAAAGAAAAACTGAAATATCACATGGTCCTAAGTATTCAGACCCTTTGCTGTGACACTCATATATTTAACTCAGGTGCTGTCCATTTCTTCTGATCATCCTTGAGATGGTTCTACCTTCATTCGAGTCCAGCTGTGTTTGATTATACTGATTGGACTTGATTAGGAAAGCCACACACCTGTCTATATAAGACCTTACAGCTCACAGTGCATGTCAGAGCAAATGAGAATCATGAGGTCAAAGGAACTGCCTGAAGAGCTCAGAGACAGAATTGTGGCAAGGCATAGATCTGGCCAAGGTTACAAAAACATTTCTGCTGCACTTAAGGTTCCTAAGAGCACAGTGGCCTCCATAATCCTTAAATGGAAGACGTTTGGGACGACCAGAACCCTTCCTAGAGCTGGCCGTCCGGCCAAACTGAGCTATCGGGGGAGAAGAGTCTTGGTGAGAGAGGTAAAGAAGAACCCAAAGATCACTGTGACTGAGCTCCAGAGATGCAGTCGGGAGATGGGAGAAAGTTGTAGAAAGTCAACCATCACTGCAGCCCTCCACCAGTCGGGGCTTTATGGCAGAGTGGCCCGACGGAAGCCTCTCAGTGCAAGACACATGAAAGCCCGCATGGAGTTTGCTAAAAAACACCTGTAGGACTCCAAGATGGTGAGAAATAAGATTCTCTGGTCTGATGAGACAGATAGAACTTTTTGGCCTTAATTCTAAGCGGTATGTGTGGAGAAAACCAGGCACTGCTCATCACCTGTCCAATACAGTCCCAACAGTGAAGCATGGTGGTGGCAGCATCATGCTGTGGGGGTGTTTTTCAGCTGCAGGGACAGGACGACTGGTTGCAATCGAGGGAAAGATGAATGCGACCAAGTACAGGGATATCCTGGACAAAAACCTTCTCCAGAGTGCTCAGGACCTCAGACTGGGCCGAAGGTTTACCTTCCAACAAGACAATGACCCTAAGCACACAGCTAAAATAACGAAGGAGTGGCTTCACAACAACTCTGTGACTGTTCTTGAATGGCCCAGCCAGAGCCCTGACTTAAACCCAATTGAGCGTCTCTGGAGAGACTTAAAAATGGCTGCCCACCAACGTTTACCATCCAACCTGACAGAACTGGAGAGGATCTGCAAGGAGGAATGGCAGAGGATCCCCAAATGCAGGTGTGAAAAACTTGTTGCATCTTTCCCAAAAAGACTCATGTCTGTATTAGATCAAAAGGGGGCTTCTACTAAATACTGAGCAAAGGGTCTGAATACTTAGGACCATGTGATATTTCACTTTTTCTTTTTTAATAAAACTGCAAAAATGTCAACAATTCTGTGTTTTTCTGTCAATATGGGGTGCTGTGTGTACAATATGGGGTGCTGTGTGTACAATATGGGGTGCTGTGTGTACATTAATGAGGAAAAAATGAACTTAAATGATTTTAGCAAATGGCTGCAAAATAACAGAGTGAAAAATGTAAGGGGGTCTGAATACTTTCTGTCCCCACTGTATATAGATATATATATAGATAGATAGATGGATGGATATGGATAGAATATGTGATGTTTTCAGTAAACTCTAAGCAGTAAGCCATGCATAGCACCCTGCTTGCCTCTCCCATCAGCCATGATCCACCTGCATGGCATAGCGAAGCAGGGAGATCCAGTAATGACATCACCAGATATAAAATAAGTTATGTAATGAGATCAGGAATATTTTATTTATACATTTCGTTAGCATGTTGATTAGAGGGCAAAGGATAAAGAAGGGTAAGCAAAATATAAGCAGATTAAAGTTCAGCTTTAAGCTGATATAAATGGGGACACGTTGTGTATATACGATAAGATAGTTGCTGTAATAATCTAAAGCCGCAAGATATTTAATATGGCTTTTAATGTCATTTGCTGCTAAAAAAAATGTTGATGGTGATTTGTAAAGCGCAATACTGATGATGGGAGACATTTAATGTGCGTGCTGTGCAGTCTTATCACCATAATAACCAGTAATAACCGACTTATTAATTCCATGTCGCCGTCGCCGTCCTGTCCCAGTCACTTATTTAATGCTCAGCAATGAATGTAAACCGGTGGTGAAGAGACGGACATTCAGGATATTAGCACTACTAAACAAGCAAATGGAATTACTGCGACTCCACCAAACGGCAGTTACATAACACAAGTGAGAATGGAAAGATGAAGAAAGAAAACACACCCCCGGGATCTTTTACCTGCAACATTCTATATTTCTTAAAGCTGAGCATCATTTAAATATAGTCCTCAATAGGCACAAAGGATATAAATCCATGTTATGAAAGTAGCAGTGACATCATCACTAATGCTGTACATAGCCTGTGCAGAGAGCAGAGCTGTGGGAGGGGCAGGCTCCACCCACTACAGAAAAATACAGGAGGGGGCGGAGACAAGACCAGTCACCCTGCACAAGGTGAGAGAACAGCAGTGAGCGGTCTTTATTATAGGAAATCTCACACTGGATTACTGTACAGATCTGGAAGAAATACACAAAGCACATCAAGATGTGAGAAGAATTCACACTAGACATGTGCAGAATGAAAAAAAAAAAATCAATTTGTTATTTACATAAATTAATTTACTTAAATTAGTTTTAATGCGTTTTTAATTTGTTTCCGGAATTCACTTTGTTTGAGTTCGAATCGATTCGAATTTTATGAATTCAGTCGCATTCAATTAAAACAAATTCAGAAATTAGAATAGATTCAAATTCCATTTGAATTTCATTAGAATTCCATTCAAAAGCAAATTTATTCTATTCGAAATTCAAACTTTGGAAGATGTCTATATTCTTTTTTTTTTCTGATCTTTTCTAATCTTTTATATTCTATCCTTTTATATTCTATTCTTTTCTATTTATTGGGTATATCTTTATATTCTATTAGTTTTTATATTCTATTTGAATGCAAAATTTTTCTATTCAAAATTCGAATTCCTGAAGATGGTTATAGTCTTTCTATTTTATTGTATTCTATTCTATTGTTTTTTTTTTCTATTCTAGTCTATTCTTTTAGTTTCTCTTCTAATCTATTCTTTTCTATTCTATTCAAATGTATTCTATTCAAATTTTGGGAAATGGTTGACATTCAAAATTTCAGAAGATGGTTATATTCTTTCTATTTTATTCTGTTCTTTTATTTTCTATTCTATTTTGTTCTGTTTTATTTTCTATTCATTTATTTTATATTCTACCCATTTATTTTATATTCTTTTTTTTCTGTTCTTTTATTTACTATTCTGGCCTGTTTTTACTTTATTATATTATATTCTTTTCTATTCTATTTTGTTCTCTTCAGAAATTCTAATTAGATCCGAAAACTATTTGAATTTGGTTCGAAAACTATTTGAATTTAGTCCGAAGTTTCATTATTTCGGATTCGTTTAAATTCGTTACTATTGTATTGTATTCATCCAAATTTAGATTCGGAACAAAACAAACCGAACATGTCTAACTCACACGCACACATATAGTTTCAAAACAAATATTTAATATGTGACAAAGAATTTCCAGACCCCTATGAGCTAGCTAAACAGCCAGAACCGCAGCAGCCTCCTGCTTTGAGGCAACATTTGTCTGGCTGAAACATTGAAATGGACTGTCCAATAAGGAAGGAATCAGTGCAAACAAGTCAATAGTTTCTATGCGTAAATTTCTGCTTGAGTTATTGAGGTCTGTAAACACAGTAATTTTACTTAAAGTGGAGCTTCAGTCAGGTTTAAAAACATGTAAAGTCAACAGCTACATTTACTGTAGCTCAGGGATGTGGAGACAGGTGAGGAGAGCCTCACCTGCCATGAACATAAAAAAAAATAAAAATGATTGAACTTCGAGGGTCGTAGCTCGGTGACCCAGGGGGTAGGTAGCCGAAGTCTTACCCCACCACTGCTTAACATTTGGGGCTCCTGGGACCTATGGTTTCAGAGATACAGGGGCTGCTTGTGCAGCCTGTCAGAAGCTACATACAGGCGGCCAGTTTCAATACAAGCTGGCACACTTTGTTAGCAGCAGACTGAGAGGATGAGCTCACAGTGCCTCTCACTTCGTGCACTGTGCTAAATGGACAGCTTGGAGCCTTGGACCAATGGGTAAAGTACCATTGGCCCCAACCGTCCAATAAAAATGGTGCAGTGGAGGCACGCCTCTCACTGCAGTGTCATAAAAGGGGGCATGTGTCTAAAAGAGAAATACTCCCTTCCAGCCCAGCCCTCTTAAAGCGGAGTCCCACCCTGAAAAATATTTTCACGTTTTCCCAGTCCTTTATTAATAATAAACATTTGGAGTGAATTTTTTTTTTAAACTTACCAGAAGTGCCCTGTTGCTAGGTGGTGGCTCCTAATCTGCCACCTCCGGCTCTGTGGCGCTCCGCATCACGTTCTCTCTCGCCTGTGCTCCTGGGAAATGTGAGTCATCATTTCCCAGGAGTCAGTGGGCAGGACTGTGTAAAAAAAAATTGCGTTAGGGCGGATCTTCCTCCGTCGCCGCCCATTGTTATGGCAACTTGCTAAACGAGCGGCGCTACGGCCGCCGGAGCATCACGCATGCGCGCGATCAAGAAGTGCATGCTGGTTACCCAGCATGCACCTCTCGATCTGTTATCCAGGAAAAGGTTGCGATTGGGCTTTATATGCCCACACACATCATTGGAATGACCAGAAGAGGATCATCTAAACAAAAATATATGATTACTATCCACTAGCAAATATAGATATAGCTTTAATTGTGTTATTACTGCATTGTGAGGGAATGCCTGGAAAAAAAATAATTTCTGTGGCCGGAACTCCGCTTTAACTAGAAGGAAAAACCATGGGTTTATGGCTATAAGATTTGCCCACAATCCCATGTTTTTCTCACACAGTTAAAAGGGAGAATAAGAATCTGCTGCTGCTGTATAGGTACAAGCTAAATCATATTATTATGCTATATGCTATAAGATAATAATTTTATTATTTATCAATTTACTGTGAAATTACTGGTTGGACGTTATAACTTTAAACTTCAGTAATTTGTCTGTTAAGCCACCTGCTTGAGTACAGTTCTTGAAAATATAGTAAACTACCTTAAAAATAATAATAATTATTTGTATATTACTTATGATAATTAACCCCCTGCCACCCTGGCCAATTCTGACATTTCTTTCCTACATGTAAAAATCATCATTTTTTTTGCTAGAAAATTACTCAGAACCCCCAAAACATTATATATATATATATATATATATATATATGGTCTTTTTACACGTTATTTGCGCAGCAATTTTTCAAAAACATTTTTTTTTGGAAAGAAACAGTTTAATGAATTAAAAAAAAAAAAAAAAACACTAAAGTTAGCCCGATTGTGTTTTTTTTTTTTTTTGTTTAATTTTTTGTTGTATACTATGAAAGATAATTTTGATCCAGCGCTGTCTTCCTACAGGCTGGTTCTGTGTCCGTTTCGGGTCCCAGGCAGCACCATGTTGACTGTGGGATGCCAGCTGTGACTCCCAGCGGCTTTACAGCCAACTCCTCACTGCCGTGCACGAGCCACACTGCGCTCTGTTAAATGGTCTCTCAGCCTCCTGGGACCCGTGATGCCTCCCAGGAGGCTGTGGGTGGGGGGGCGAACTTTCTCATGGGTCACCTAGGTGATCCCAGTGGAAGTGGAAGCCAGTATCTCTCAAAACTAGGTACCTGCCCAACCCCCCCCCCCAAAAAAAAGTTTACAATAAGTGTGTGTGTGTGGTGGGGGGGGGGGGGGGGGAGGGGGGTTTGTAAGTGGAACTTTTTTTTTTTTTTTTAAGTATCTTTTCAAAATGTTTTTTTTTAAATATAAACTGCAAAAATTAAAAGACCCAGTGGTGTTCAAACATACCACCAAAAGAAAGCTCTATTTATGTGAAAAAAATTATAAAAATGTAATTTGCGTACAGTATTGCATGACCGTGCAATTGCGAATTAACCCCTTGCCGTCCGAGCTATAGCTGAATGACGGCTACACCATGGGCTTACTTTGCTGGGAGGGTGTCTATTGAATCCTTCGGACTCAGCTGATCACAGCTCAAGTTAAAGGGCCAATCACAGCGGCCCTTTACCACGTGATCAGCTGTATCCAATGACAGCTGATAACGGATGTAAACACAAACCGGCTTGTGTTAAAGGCACATCGGCACTGATAATCAGGGCACTGATTATCGGTGTCCTGATTATCAGTGCAGTCCCAACAGTGCCCACCAGTGCTGTCGATCACTGCCCATCAGTGCTGCCAATAAGTGCCCATCAGTGCCTCCTCATCAGTGTCACCCATCAGTGCTGCCCACCAGTGCCTATCAGTGATCATCAGTGCCACCTAATAGTGCTGCCCATCAGTGCCACCTATCAGTGCCGCCACATCATTTCCCATTAATGAAGCCTCATCAGGGAAGGAGAAAATTTACCTGCTTGCAAAATTTTATAGCGAACTACAGTATGAAAAATGCTTTTTTTTTTTTTTTTAGAATGTTCAGTCTTTTTTTGCTTGTTTAGCAAAAAATCAAACACCCAGTAGTGATTAAATACCACCAAAAGACAGCTCTATTTGTGGGGGAAAAAATGGTAAAAATAGAATTTGGGTACAGTGTTGCATGACCGCACAATTGTCATTTAAAGTGTGACACCACCGAAAGCTGAAAATTGGCCTGGGCAGGAAGGGGGTAAAAGTGCCCAGCAGGCAAGTGGTTAAAGTAGCGCAGTGCTGGAAAGCAAAAAAAATGGCCTGGTCACGAAGGGGGTTAAATCTTTGGATATTTTACCAAACAACTAGGCATTATATTGTGTTTTTGCGTATTAAAATTCATCAAAGTGTATTCTTTTCAAAAAAATTGCATCGCAAATGTTGCGTGATAAAAAAAATGTGTAGCACCCCCACCATTTTATTCTCTAGGGCCTCTGCTAGGTTTTTATCTTTGGGGGTTCTTAGTAGTTTTCTAGCAAAAAAAAAAAAAAAATGCAGATTTTTACATGTAGAAGAGGAATGTCAGACTTGGCCTGGACTGGAACTGGTTAAATCCAGTAAATATGACCTACTATCCTATCTATTTACGAAGCCTGGCAGCATAAGGATTGAAAATAGTCAATGTTGATGGAGAGAGTGAAATTCCGCTTTAGCAGTCAGAAAAGAGTTTAGCTTGGAGCCGGCGCTCTGCAGGTGACTCAGAAAACTTTGGCGTTTGTGATGAGATGGGATTTGGCGTCCCCTGACTCCTCTTTTAGGCGAAGTGTCGATGTCAGAGCAAGGTAATAAATGCAGGGAGAGGATGAGGAATTATGCCAGACAAAGAACAATCAAAATATAAAATGAGGAGCACGGCGAGGTCGCGGCGGCCTGAGGGAGAATTGGGAGGATTACACATCTCGCCCAGATTGGTGAAATACTTAAATGAAAGTAGAACAGAGGCTGGTAAATGAGGTGACATAGACAGGGTGACCCCGCTGATGCTGCTAAAACACCCATCAGGTATCCGCTATCCGCCTAATGTACTCGCCGCTTACAGAGCCAGACCCTTAATATGGACATTTCTGTGTGGCCGGTCATCCCACGCCGATAAGAAGAAATATATTAACAAGGAACCGTATGGTTATCACTGACCTCCCACGCTGCATTATCACCCAGCAGGAGAAGAACAGGCAATCTTCCGCAGCTTGTGACCCAACAGAACTTTCTTATATACCTGTCATGGTGGGTTCTCAACGTTCATCACATGACCGAAAATGTATCGGAAAAAGTGGACGGCAGAAATTTCTGCAGAGATTTTAATTGGAATTGGATGAGGTTCATGAGATGAGAACACATTTTATGTAGAACATGTTTTGATTAGAGCAGAGGTCCTCAAACTTTGGTTGGCCATGTGCCAAAATCACAAATTATGTTATGTGGGGTCACAGTATTTCTACTCGGGACTTGGAGAGGGGTCCATGCCCGGCTACAGGTAACACCAATATTGGATTGGATGAGGATCATGAGATGAAAACACATTTTATGTAGAACATGTTTTGATTAGAGCAGAGGTCCTCAAACTTTGGTTGGCCATGTGCCAAAATCACAAATTATGTTATGTGGGGTCACGGTATTTCTACTCGGGACTTGGAGAGGGGTCCATGCCCAGCTACGGGTAACACCAACATATAACTTGGGATCTCTAAACATTACCAGCCGAAACTGCGAACGCCATTATCGTTCCATCTGCTTTTGTTTCTGTTGGGTTCACAAACAAATGAAGGGAAATCTCACTTGTATCGGAGTAGCTGAGAGACAGACTATTCCCCATTGTAGGAGTGGCTGAGACACAAACTACTGCCAAGAAATATTGTTGGTAGTAAATTCAAATCAGCTACTCGATATTGTCCATAAAATACAAGTCTTTATTGGCTACATGATAAAACACAACTGTGCCAGGCTACGCGTTTCATCCTAGCATTATGAGGAAGGCTGCTACAGTCGAAACACGTTAGCCTGACACAGTCGTGTTTTATCATGTAGCCAAAAAAGACTCGTATTTTATGGATGATTCTGAGTAGCCGGCTTGAATTTACTACTAGTCCTGTTATCTGGGCGTGGAGACACTTCAAACAGAGCACCTGTTCCCGGCCACAAGAAGGTGTACTTGTGGTTGAGTATGGGTATTGTATTTCTTTTCAAATCTCATCATTGTGGGAGGGGCCGAGACACAATCTACTGAGGGAAATACTCACTATTTTGGAAGGGGTGGAGACACAAGCTGCTGTGGGAAAGTCTTGCTGTTGTGGGAGGAGCAGAGACACAAACTACTGAGGGAAATACTCACCATTGTGGGAGGGGCAGAGATACAAACTACTGAGAAAAATACTTACCATTGTGGGAGGGGCCAAGGCACAAAATACTGAGGGAAATGGTTACTATATTGGAAGGGGTGGAGACACAAGCTGCTGTGGGAAAGTCTCATCATTGTGGGAGGGGCAGAGACACAAACTACTGAGGAAAATACTCACCATTGTGGGTCAAGACACAAACTACTAAGGGAAATGGTCACTATATTAGAAGGGGTGGAGACACAAGCTGCTGTGGGAAAGTCTCATCATTGTGGGAGGGGCAGAGACACAAACTACTGAGGAAAATACTCACCATTGTGGGCCAAGACACAAACTACTGAGGGAAATGGTCACTATATTGGAAGGGGTGGAGCGGGGCGTTGCTAGGTTGCAAAAAGACCAGGGGCTTCAGCTCGAAGTCCAAGGCCGGACCCGGGGGGGGGGGGGGGGGGCGCGTGTGTACACGTGATGCAGGCCTTTTTTTTTTTTGGCTGGGCCGTGACCTACCTGACCTACATACACTGACGGTAGTGAACACTGACCTACCTACACTGACATTTACATTCACTGACCTACCTGCACTGACCGTAGTGACCTACCTGCACTAACCGTACTGACCTACCTACACTGACATTTACCTACACTGACATTTACCTACACTGACCTACCTACACTGACCTACCTACACTGACATTTACCTACACTGACATTTACCTACACTGACCTACCTACACTGACCTACCTACACTGACATTTACCTACACTGACCGTAGTGACCTACCTACACTGACATTTACCTACACTGACCGTAGTGACCTACCTACACTGACCTACCTACACTGACCGTAGTGACCTACCTACACTGACATTTACCTACACTGACCGTAGTGACCTACCTACACTGACATTTACATACACTGACATTTACCTACACTGACCTACCTACACTGACATTTACCTACACTGACCTACCTACATTGACATTTACATTCACTGACCTACCTACACTGACCGTAGTGACCTACCTACACTGACCTACCTACACTGACATTTACCTACACTGACCTGCCTGACCCACATACACTGTCTGACCTACCTCAGCTCAGCCGTGGTGTGCGGTGTCACAGCAGCCAGGCAGTCAGACAGTCAGAGGAGGAGGAAGAGCCGAGGAGGAGAGGAGAGCGGGCCGCCTGAGCGCTGAGCGGGGTTATTACAGTGGCGCGGCGGCTGCATTGTAATTCCCGCCTTCTGGAGCCTGCAGCGCCTATGATGGACGTCACACGTCCCGCGGTCCCAGCATTGGACCAGGGGGACGTCCATCATAGGCGTTGCAGGCTCCAGAAGGCAGGACCTGCTACGGCACTCGGCCAAACTCGGCCAAATTTGGCGGCGCTCAGGATCAGATCGGTCCTGGCGCTCGCCAATCGGGGCTTGTAATGAAGAGCTGCATGCCTGAGGCTCGGGGCTTTTCGGGGGCACATTCGGGGCTTCAGCCACGGCTAGCCACCCCCTCCCGATGCCCCTGGGGTGGAGACACGAGCTGCTCTAGGAAAGTCTCACAATTGTGGGAGGGGTACCGACACAAACTACTGAGGGAAATACTCACCATTGTGGGAGGGGCTGAGACACAAACTACTGCAAGGCAATTTCGTCATTTTGGGTGGGGTGTTAACCCAAATTAATGTTGACCAAAAATGTACATGGAAACCAATCCTGCCTATCCTTTACAGCCAAGGAAGCTGGCATCTTAGCCTCTGCGTCATGGTCAGGGATCAGGCTTGGGAACCAGTAGCGATAGCAGTACAGTGGCACCAGCAGGATAAGTACACAAGGATGACTTACCTAAGGTTTGGGGGTCTAAGCACTAACCGATGTTCATCAGAGCTCCTGATGGTGGGGAAGGGTTTTGCTGCATGTTAGTACCAGGTTCGAAGAGTGCCCCACCGAGAGATGAGCAAGCCAGGGTCCAGTAGCAGATATAGCAGGTAAGGATCAAACAGAAACATAGTCAGGAAACAATCCAAAGGTCAGGAACAAGTGGTGGCAGGTTGGGATCAAGCGGAACCATAGTCAAAGAATTAGCCAAAGGTTGGTGACGAGTGGTAATGGAAATAAGGAGAGCTTCAGGTACACAAAGAAGCGAGAGGGCACAATAATTTGCAAACAGGAATTGCAGAGACATGGCTTAAATCAGGACGTTCATGTTCACCAAAAACAAGAGACAAGGCAAGATTTTCCTACGAAATCAGACAGGGAGCTGTCCAGTATCTCAGGTGGCTCAGCGGGAAGAGCTACAGCCAAACACAACAGAGGTCGCAGGCTAAGATCTGGACCCTGACACTGTTTGTTCTGCACATGTGATCAGTTCGGATACCAGCCATTTGTTGGCTTGACAGTTTGGTCGAGAGCACAAGCAACTGTGACAGCTACAGTATCATTCATGGCATGCCTTGAATGGAAGTGTTTTGGGAAATTGGCTTGGAGTGTAAGATCCTGGTATGTGTTGCTATTCCGACTGGGTGTAGAGGCATTATAAAAAACGCTTTCTAGTACAGTGTGGCCACAACTAGGCCCTTAGTTTAACGTCTTATGGTTTGTAGAGAGGAGAGCCCAAAAAGTTTTTTTGGTCATAAAGTTAATTTAAAGTCCCAAAACATTTCGTGGGATCAAGGGATCCCCTTCATGGGGGCTGTTATACAACAATATTGTACTCAGTGGTGGAACTACTAGGGTTGCAAAGGTTACACCTGCGACTGGGCCCTGGCGTCTCGCCACCGTAGGTTGGGCCCAAGACGGCAGGAAGGGGGCCCGCTGCAGAACATGTGAAAGGGTCTTGGTTTACACTGCTGTGACCCCAAAGTCCTGTTGCGACTTGCTTATAATTTCTATGGCACTCAAATCACACGAAAGTCTTAGAAAAGTAGTGCACTTTTTTTTTTTTTTTGCTGTGACTTGAGTCGCATTGATTAAGACAGCACCCATTGAAATGAATGTGTTTTGAGTTTGACTTTATGGGGTCGATTTACTAACTCTAGGTTCACATCTATGCGGCTTCGGTTGATGCGTTTTTTCCGGCGCATTTTGCAGTGTGTTTTTTAGTCCCCCGTTTTTGATGCATTTTTGCATGCAGTTTCATGCATTTTGCATTTTTTTTTTCTCTTTAAGGAAGCGTGAATAGCTGGTTGCTAAGGAGCGGACCGGAAAGCCGACCACCGCGTCCTCCACAACCGATGAGTCATCAGCTGTAAGCGGGGTTCCTCACTGACAGCTGAATGTAAGTAAAAAATTGCCGGCAAGAAACAGGAAAAAAATTGGCGTGGGGTTCCCCCGCTTCTATACCAGGCCCTTTTCGGTTGGGGCCCAAAGATTTTACTTGCAGGACTTTTCCTAACGTCCCGCAAGCGCACCACCCCAGTGTGAAAAGTAACACTGAAATTAATGCGGAGGTGGTTTTTAGGCGTTTCTAGCTAAAACGCCTGAAAACCGCCTCAGTGTGAAGCCAGCCTAACTGTAACACAGTTGCAGTGTTTGCTGTAATTTATTAGCAGTTCCTTGACTGCACTCACTTATTTCCTGGAGTTGTTCTTAATTCCTTCCCCTTTCCTAGACACATGAAAATACCGATTTACTTGGACGTGCCGTGATATAACTAGTCTGTTTTACAACCAGAAACATAAATTATTATCTTTTTTTTATGTGATGAAATATCTTCTATGTAGATGAGGGGCCCCGGGGCTCCGTTCCCTTCTGATAATTTCACAATTTAATTTAAGAGTCGGTTATTTGTGGAAATCAGATCACACAATAATATAGGGTGGCTCTGCGAATGTACGGCGATAAAAGCCCCCCCTCTCCCCCACCCCCTTCCTCGGCGCACTTCCCACCAGATCGTCAGCTTCTGTCGGCAGTTAAAAGTTAAAGACGAAAGAAGAATCTCTCAGCGGACGGCGGCCCGTGCCGAGAAGGCCGAAACCTGAGCTGCGTGCGCGTATTCTATATGTCTGATACATATCTACTGACATCATATAATCACATTACAGATTTAAATTGTAATCACACATCCAGTAAAATCTCCCATCTCCCCTTCTCTCCGCTGTGAGTATTAAATTACTGCAACAGGCGGAATATGTGCTGCACTCAGCTTAAACGCATTACCGGCCTCTCTGCGGCGGGGAGAAGGTTAACCCCTTCCACTCTGCGGCGCTTAAACATGTCTGTTCCGGCTCCACTTTGCGGATAGGAATTGTCATCATATGGGGGGTCGTTTCTCAGACATCCCGATTATAGGTGCCGCTAATTTTTAACTAATTGCACTTTGATCCTGAAGAAGCCGCAAAGTTCACAATACACGTAGAGCTCCCTTCCACTAGTCCCCGTGTTGTCATTTATGATTCTGTGTTGATCCAGAATGCATCGCCTTTCTCCTTTTTTTTGCAGGCTGACTGTTTTTGGCTTTTTCTATTATTTTTTTAGGCTTTTTGGTTTTGGACATTTTGTTTTTTAATCAAATGTGCTTTGCTCCCGAAGAAGCCGCAGGAGCCACGATACATGTAGAGCTCTCTGCTGCCAGTCCTCATGTTATACTTTACAATATAGTGTTGATCCAGGATGCATTACCTCTTCTGCTTTTTTTGCAAGCTTATTGTTTTTGTCTTTTTCAGCTTTTTTTTTCTTGTTTTTTTTGGCTTTTGGGCTTTTTGGCTTTTTGATTTTTGATTTTGTTTTTTAATCAATTGTACTTTGCTTCCAAAGAACCCGCAGGAGCCATGATACATGTAGTGCTCTCTGCTCTCTGCTGCCAGTCCTCATGTTATACTTTACGCACATGGAAGTGCAATCGCTGTAGATCTGAGGGGGACATGTAAGGAAAATAAAAAAACAGCATTCCCCTCATTTTAGATCTACCCCTTAGATTTAGAGCGACTGCACTTCCAAGTACACTTGCAGTGCAAAGCGGATTTACCTTTCGTAAATAACCCCCATTGCCTTTATGCTTTCTTTTGCAAGCTTACTGTTTTTGCCTTTTTCTGTTATATATTTTTTTTTTTTTGGGCTTTTTGATTTTGTTTTTTTTTGTTTTTTAATCAATTGCACTTTGCTTCCGAAGAAGCCGCAGGAGCCACGATACGTGTGGCGCTCTCTGCCACCAGTACTCTCTGCCATCATTACTCATTTTATGATATAGGGGGTTATTTACGAAAGGCAAATCCACATTGCACTACAAATTCAAACTACAAGTGCAAAGTGCACTTGAAATTGCACTAAAAGTGCACTTGGAAGTGCAGTTGCTGTAGATCAGAGGGGGACATGCAAGGAAAATATAAAACAGCATTTTAGCTTGCACATGATTGGATAATAAAATCAGCAGAGCTTCCCCTCATTTCAGATCTACCCCTCAGATTTACAGCGACTGCACTTTCAGTGCAATTTCAAGTGCACTTTGCACTTGTAGTTTGCACTTGTAGTGCAAAGTGGATTTGCCTTTCGTAAATAACCCCCATTGTGTTGATCCAGGATGCATTGCCTTTCCGCTTTTTTTGTAAGTTTACTGTTTTTGGCTTTTTCTGTTTTGTTTTTTTTTTGGCTTTTTGATTTAGTTTTTTTTGGTTTTTAATCAGTTGCACTTTGCTTCCAAAGAAGCCGCAGGAGCCAAGATACATGTAGCGCTCTCTGCCACCGGTACTCGTGTTATACTTTACAATATAGTGTTGATCCAGGATGCATCACCTTTCTTTTCTTTTTTTTCAAGCTTACTGTTTTTGGCTTATTCTATCATTTTTGGGCTTTTTGCTCTTGGGTTTATATTTTTTTTTAAGCAAATGTGCTTTGCTCCCGAAGAACAGTCCATATTCCCATCACACACGTTCCTGGAATACGCTCTTATGCCCCGTACACACGGTCGGATTTTCCGATGGAAAATGTGTGATAGGACCTTGTTGTCGGAAATTCCGACCGTGTGTTGGCTCCATCACACATTTTCCATCGGATTTTCCGACACACAAAGTTTGAGAGCAGGCTATAAAATTTTCCGACAACAAAGTCCGAACAAAGTCCGACCGTGTGTACGCCCTATTAGGGCAGGGATATGCAATTAGCATCCCATTATGCCTCTGCCTCTGGCTGTCATGCTTGTGGCTGTAGACATTCGCCAATTTCATCCAAATGTTTTTTTTATTCAATGAATGATCGCATCACAAAACGGTGCAGTGCAATGTTTCGTAGCCACGCAGGACCCCTTCATCAGGCGCATGCCTGATGAAGGGGTCCTACGTGGCTCAGAAACATTGCACTGCACCGTTTTATGATGTGATCATTCTTTGAATAACAACAAAACGTTTGGACAAAATTGATGATCCTTGGTGTGCTGGCGAATATCTACATATTTCTCCCGTAGAAGCCGCAAGAGTCACGATACATGTAGAGCTCTCAGCAGCCAGTCCTCATGTTATACTTTATGATTCCGTGTTGATCCAGGAAGCATCACCTATCTGTTTTTTGCAGGCTTACTATTTTTGGTCTTTTCTATTATTTATTTGTTTATTTTTTGTTTTTGTCCTTTAATTTAATTAACTCCTGAAGAAGCAGTAGGAGCCATGATACATGTGGAGCTCCCTACTACAAGTCCCCATGTTATATTTTACGATTCAGCTTTGATTCAGGATTCTCCACCTTTCTCCTTTTTGTGGCCTTACTACTTTTGGGCTTTTTCTATTTTTTTAATTGTATTTATTTTTATTCAATTGCACTTTGCTCCCAAAGAAGCCACAGGAACCACGATACATGTAGAGCTCTCTGCCACCAGTCCCCATGTTATACTTTATGGTTCAGTGTTGATCCAGGATGCATCACCTTTTTTCCATTTTGCAGGCTTAGTAATTGTGGCCTTTTCTATGATTTATTTGTTTATTTATTTTTTTATATAGTTGGTTGCTCTTTTCTCTTAAAGAAGCTATAGGAACCACGATACATGTAGAGCTCTCTACCACGAGTCCCCAGGTTATATTTTACGATTCAGCCTTGATTTGGGATGCACCACCTTTCTATTAGTTGGCCTTTTCTATTTTATGCTTTGTTTTTATTTTTTGTTTTTTGTTTGTTTTTTTTTCTAATCAATTGCACGTTGCACCCAAAGGCTCGGTTCACACTGGGACGACTTGGGATCCGACTTGTCGCCCCTCAAGTCGCCCCAAGTCGCCCCAGAAAGATATTCACATGACAGTAAATGGGAGCGTCTTAATAGACACTACTGAAGTCGCTCCGACTTCAGAGCGTACTCCCTGTACTACTTGGATCCGACTTGGTAGGTGACCTGTACCATAGAAATCAATGGAAGTCGCCTCCAAGTCGGATCTCTCTCTAAAGTCAAGCGACTTTGCAGGGAAAAAATTTAGTTTGCCCAGGCAAACCCCTCCCTCCCAGAGAGCTGATTATCCTGTGATTGGCCACAGCCAAAGTCGCCTGTCCTGGAGGCGATTTGAAGTCGCGTTATACTTTGCTAAAGTCGCACTGAAGTCGCGCTGAAGTCGCGCTGAAGTCGCGTTGAAGCCGTGTTGAAGTCGCCGTACAAAGTTGCGCTGAAATCGTGTTGCCCCTGTGTGAACCGAGCCAAAGAAGCCACAGGGGTCACAATACACGTACAGCTCTTTTCCAAAAGTCCCCATGTTATACATTATTATTCAATATTGATCCAGGATGTATTCTCCTTTTTTGTAGGATTAGTAATTTTGTCTTTTTCTATTATTTGTGTGTATATATATATATATATATATATATATATATATATATATATATATATAGTATCTCATAAAACTGAGTACACCCCTCACGTTTTTATAAATATTTTATTATATCTTTTCATGTGACAACACTGAAGAAATGACACTTTGCTACAATGTAAAGTAGTGAGTGTACAGATTGTACAACAGTGTAAATTTGCTGTCATCTCAAAATAACTCAACACACAGCCATTAATGTCTAAACCGCTGGCAACAAAAGTGAGTACACCCCTAAGTGAAAATGTCCAAATTGGGCCCAATTAGTCATTTTCCCTCCCCGGTGTCATGTGACTCATTAGTGTTACAAGGTCTCAGGTGTGAATGGGGAGCAGGTGTGTTAAATTTGGTGTTATCGCTCTGACTCTCTCATACTGGTCACTGGAAGTTCAACATGGCACCTCATGGCAAAGAACTCTCTGGGGATCTGAAAAAAGAATTGTTGCTCTACATAAAGATGGCCTAGGCTATAAGAAGATTGCCAGGATTCTGAAACTGAGCTGCAACACGTTGGCCAAGACCATACAGCGGTTTAACAAGACAGGTTTCACTCAAAATGGGCCTTGCCATGGTCGACCAAAGAAGTTGAGTGCACATGCTCAGCGTCATATCCAGAGGTTGTCTTTGGGAAATAGACGTATGAGTGCTGCCAACATTACTGCAGAGGTTGACAGGGTGGGGGTGGGGTCAGCCTGTCAGTGCTCAGACCATATGCCGCACACAGCATCAAATTGGTCTGCATGGTTGTTGTCCCAGAAGGAAGCCTCTTCTGAAGATGATGCACAAGAAAGCCCGCAAACAGTTTGCTGAAGACAAGCAGACAAAGGACATGGATTACTGGAACCATATTCTGTAGTCTGATGAGACCAAGATAAACTTATTTGGTTCAGATGGTGACAAGCGTGTGTGGAGACAACCAGGTGAGGAATACAAAGACAAGTGTGTCTTGTCTACAGTCAAGCATGGTGGTGGGAGTGTCATGGTCTGGGGCTGCATGAGTGCTGCCGGCACTGGGGAACTACAGTTCATTGAGGGAGCCATGAATGCCAACATGTACTGTGACATACTGAAGCAGAGCATGATCCCCTCCCTTCAGAGACTGGGCCGCAGGGCAGTATTCCAACATGATAACGACCCCAAATACACCTCCAAGATGACCACTGCCTTACTAAAGAAACTGAGGGTAAAGGTGATGGACTGGCCAAGTATGTCTCCAGACCTAATCCCTTTTGGGGCATCCTCAAACAGAAGGTAGAGGAGTACAAGGTCTCTAACATCTACCAGCTCCGTGATGTCGTCATGGAGGAGTGGAAGAGGACTCCAGTGGTAACCTGTGAAGCTCTGGGGAACTCCATGCCCAAGAGGGTTAAGGCAGTGCTGGAAAATAATGGTGGCCACCCAAAATATTGACACTTTGGGCCCATTTTGGACGTTTTCATTTAGGGGTGTACTCACTTTTGTTGCCAGCGGTTTAGACATTAATGGCTGTGTGTTGAGTTATTTTGAGGGGACAGCAAATTTACACTGTTATACAAGCTGTACACTCACTACTTTACATTGTAGCAAAGTGTCATTTCTTCAGTGTTGTCACATGAAAAGATAGAATAAAATATTTACAGAAATGTGAGGGTGTACTCACTTTTGTGAGATACTGTATATGTGTATGTATGTGTATATGTGTAAATATATATATATTTATATATATATATATATATATATATATATATATATATAAATTATTTCCTATCGGCAGCTCCCTCTGTTGGCCATAATGTGGTAATTTCCTGACTGCAGTATTTCAGGAAAATACCGCAGTATGGCCAACAAGTGGAGCAGATGACAAGTAAATAACCATATAAGACATTCCTCAGTCTGGATTTGCTGATGGTGACAACAGTGGACCATGTTTGCCTAATGTGTGTCAGCATGGTCATTTGTAGCTTCCACCAGGGGTAGTGGGACAGAGGAACGAAGGCAGTTGTCACCCCATAACAGGCAGTGTCTGAACAAAGACCTTCATGGCAGGATCTCCAGGGATAGTTGTTCTAAAGGGTGTATTACAGTGGCTTTCAGAAATGACATTGACATGGTAATGTTTTTAGGAGTTTTTAGACATTGGGTTTAGATTTACTTTAAAGTGGTTGTAAAGGCTGTAGTTTTTTTTACCTTTTACTGTATGCATTCCCCCCCCCCCAAATTCTTACCTGAGCCCCCTCCAATCCAGCGATGTTCACGATAGCCTCAGCTGTCCTGGGGCTCTCCCTCATTAGCTGAATCACAGCCAGTGTTCCAATGAGGAGAGAGGGGGGGGACGAGTCGCAGCTATATGTGTCTTATGGACGCATAGAGAAGTGGCTCGGGAGCGAGCATGCAGCATTGCCCCCAGGGCAAGTGGCTTTCTCTGGGGGTACTGTTTGAGGGGGAGGAACCAGGAGTGCCAAAGGGGGACCCAAAAAGAAGGATCAGAATGTTCTGTGTAAAACCACTACACAGATCAGGGAAGTATAACATGTTTGTTATTTAAAAAACAAAGCAGTTAAAATAAGATAAAAAATCCCCCTGCAAGGCAATGTCTTATCTCAATGTTTTTTATTAAAGATTTTATAAGCAAGGTACATTAAACAATAGTTGACATTTTGTGAACACATTGATGAGAGACAAACAGAATTAATTATATGTGTTATACCGGGTAGCATAGGTAGGTTGACAATCTCTACCCCGTCTCCCCAGCACCCCAACTGGGAACAGACTGTGCTGGGAGAGACTGGGCAGCACAATCTCTAAACTGCAGAAACCTTTGGTATATACGGTGTACATAACAGCAAGTAAATCATTGTGTATAAACAAACAGGTTGAATAGAAAAAACAAAAATCAAAAAACAAAAAAACAGAAGATTTTTTTGTCAAGGTATGGGGAGGACAATTTTTCCTTTCCCCTTTCCTCCCCCTACCTCAAACACCCCTGTGGTTCATTGTTCGGAATCAAAGACTCTATTCAAATCTTTTTCCCAGGCCAACATGGGAGGAGATTTATTGAATTTTTGTTTGTATTGAAGCGTATTGTATAGGAGAGAGATGCCTTTAGAATTTTCATTGGTAGCTGTGTAGAATTGCCACACATGTGAATTTAGTTTAATCAGTGGGAGGGGATTTTTGGTTAGAAAAGAGGTAACACGTCTGTATAGAAAGTGGCACGAGCTAGGGATATTGTGTTCAGTCCGTAGGGAGTCCAATGATTTAGGGGACCGCTGTTCGATAAGTTCATCTACCCACTCGATGCCATTTTCTTTCCACTTGTTAACTGAGCAGTAGGGTAGAAATATTTCTAGAATTTGGATTGGGAGTCTGAGCGTGGAGAATGAACTGTCATGGTGTGATTGGAAAAGTAGATGTCTCCATGCTAATAATGAGGCTTGGATTGTTGGAGGAAGGGTGGAAAGAGAGATTGGCTTCCATGCATCTGCCAGCAGTATAAGTTTCATATTGGGGTCTTTAGCAATGGCCGCTTCGATACACACCCAGAGAGGTTCAGGGGGGGACATAAACCAATGTTTGATTTGTGCTAATATAGAAGCCCAGTAGTAATCTTTTAGGTCTGGTAGACCCACCCCTCCCACCTTTCTATGTTGAATGAGGTTGTTGTGAGAGCAACGTGCTCTCTTACCCTGCCAAAGAAACTGTTTAAGTGTTTTGTGGAGTTCAGAGAAGTGGGAGGTTTTAAGCGGGATTGGTAGTGTGCAAAATTTTTGGGAGGATCAGCATTTTGAAAGAGGCAATTTTCTCCGCCCAAGATAGTTCAATTTTAGCTATGCGAGTTAGGGTCTTATGAATGTCTGAGAGGAGAGGTTTGATATTGGTCTCTGTCAATAGGGACATTGTCAGTAAAATACCTAGGTATGGGATGGAATTTTCTGCCCAGGTGTAGGGAAGCAGTTGTTTTAAGTGCCTGCAAGCGTGTTGGTTGATGCCAAGGTCTAGGATTAATGATTTATTGAAATTGACTTTGTAGCATGAGAGGGTGCTGAAGAGATTAAAGTAGTGTTCCGGCCAAAATTATACTTTTTAAATAAAAATACCCCTATAATACACAAGCTTAATGTATTCTAGTAAAGTTAGTCTGTAAACTAAGGTCTGTTTTGTTAGTTTATAGCAGTAGTTTGTTATTTTATAAACTTACAGCAGGCCGTGGCCATCTTAAGTGTGGGCATCTGAAGCCAGACTGCATTTCTTCCTGGATCTCATCCTTGATAGGTTTCAGGTCAGGTTTCCATAGCAACGGCAGTTTCAAAGGAAGTAGCCGCCCCTTCCCAGAAGGCATTGCAAGCAGGAAATGATGCAATGGGCCGCGGCCAGGGAGGAGGAAGTGAAAAATGAATACAGCAGATATACAGTAGGTGCTGAGAAAAAAAATAAAAAAATATCCAATTTGTTTACAGTTCACAGTTTAGTGAGGAATGCTGAAGAGTTGTAAAAGTGGGTGGAACTCCACTTTAAGGGTTTCATGGGCGAATGGCAGTGAGATAGTAGGATTGGTAAGGAGAAGTATGACATCATCTGCAAATAGGTTGATTACATGTGTTTTCTGTTGGAATATGAAGCCTGATATATGGAGATGTGATCGAATGGCCTCTGCCAAGGGTTCCATCATTAGGTTAAAAATGGAGGGGGAGAGTGGACAAATTGGGAAGGTGCCATTCGAGGTTATGAAGTTTTTTGACAATAAACCTGAGGTGAGGACCTGTGCTGAGGGGTTTGACTGCAGAGCGAGTATGGCGGAAAGAATTTGACCCTGAAATCCAAATTTGTGTAGCACTGCTTTCATGTAACCCCAGTGAACTCTAATGCACAAGATCAAGTATAAATGCAAGAAAGATGCCAACAGGCAACTGTTGGCATCTTTCTTGCATTTATACTTGATCTTGTGCATTCACATTTGATATTTTGCAGTGCATTTGCTATTAACATGCACTTTATTTGCAATTTATATGCACTTTATGTGTGACCTGGTGCAATGTATTTTTAATTTAATTTTTATTAAACGTCCCTGGTTATCTGCACTACTGGAGTCCCCTTCTCTCTTTTTTATGGCTCATCCTTGTTTGAATATTGTCCACCTGATCCTTCCTGGAACCGTTTCATTTCCCTTGAGTATCTCCTACTGTTGATGAGAAGCCAACATTGAGGGTGATCTATAGGACATCGGTTGCGGTCCCAACAAGATACCAACGTTGATCTACTGAGCCTGTTTTGACCCCCCTGAATAAGGGCGGTCGCAGGCTTTCTGGTAAGCCTTCATTTCTCTCCGGTGGTGGGTGTCACTATCGATTACATCGTTGGATTGATTCTGCACTTATTATATCTTTGGACATTTTTTTTCACCATTTATTTGTTATCATTGTTTTGGACTTTTGAGCACGGTTTTCTACTGATGAATATCTACACATCGGTGGTTCATCAATACTATGGATTGTTTATAGTACTTATCATTATATTGTCACTTTTATTGTTGTCATCAATTTTTTAGTAATAATAATTTTCACTATTATTCACTTTGTTTTTGTCCAGCACTGCACTGATTATTATCTACAATAAACATATCATAGCCTGGAGTAGGAGTTGTGTCTAGGGGAATAGTAAGTAAACGATTTTTCACTCGCATTCTGACATCGCCAGACATCGTAAAGTTCCTCTACGATGAGGAGGTCCCGGAAAAGATGGGAGTGACTCCTGATCGAAGAGGTAGTGTCTAGGTTGTTATCAACAATCATGTTAAAATCACCACAAATTAATATACTCCCAACTAGCATCCGAGTAGTTTTTTTGATAACTTTTTTAATAAATTTGATTTGGTGCAAGTTGGGAGCATAAACATTCGTCAAGGTAATAGGCATTTTGTTAATGATGCAAATCAAAATGATGTAACGCCCATCTGGATCAATAAATGAGGCCTTGAGTTCAAAAGAAACCATGTCCCTTATGGCCAACATTACCCCCCTCTTCTTTGTTGGAATAAAGGACGTAAAAATATGAGGAAAACTTGCATGGGAGCATTTGGGGGTGGCCAGCTTATGGAAGTGAGTGTCTTGAACTTTTAGAATGTTTGCCTTGTGCTGGAGTGCCTCTTTCCATATTGATCTTCTTTTGGCAGGATGATTCAGGCCTCTTGCGTTTATAGAAAGGAATTTAAGACCCATGTGTATAGTTCCAAATGATATGGAAGTCCATAAAGGCGATTTGTTTGTGCTTAATCAGAGATCTCTAATATGGCAAGTGCAAAATTGTGGTAGTAGAGAGTTAAATAATTCCGTAAAGAGTTGAGGAGGGAGTAATGAGGCGGCGAGAGAGATGAACAAAAATCTGTTGAGTGCAGTCATGTTATGAGAATGGAAGATTGTTCAATGTGAGGAAAAAGTTTTTAATGTTCCCAACGGGAAACCAGAAAACTGAATCGTAAACAACAGAATTAAAATTAAGAAAAAAGGTCCGAAAGGACAAGACAGCAGAGCTGCCAAAAACAATAGGGTTTAGGGTACGGTGACTGGTACCATAGGCACTTGGGGAATCCTACTGAGGAATTGGAAGGGAATGCCCGTTTTAGGAAGTCTCAGGTGCGCTTAGATTATTTCCGTTGATCTGGCTTGATCTGCCAGTCTTGGTGGACATTGTCAGGAGGAGAGTTACGTTGCAGGATTGGATCATGACCCCCATCAGGTGTTAATATGTACCAGTTCTTCAGGAGGTGGAGGCCTTCCTCAAGGGAGTTAACAAGGTGATTGGAGCCTTTGTAGGAGATGCTGAGTTTGGCCAGGTATTTCTAGCGGTAGATTATCTTGTGGTTCCTCAAAGCCTTAGTGAGTGTCGCTAGGTTACGACGCTGTTGCAGTGTGTATTGCGAGAGGTCAGGCAATACTTGCAAGTTTGCCGCTTGGTCTGGGAGGTTATCTGCTGTGCGGAATGCATTGAGAATTTTCTCTTTAATTTGAAAAAAATGAACTCTCAGCAACAAGTCTCTTGGAACCTCTTGAGGCAGGAAGGTCGGTTTGGGTACTCTGTGTATTCTGTCAATTGTGAGGTCTGTTGGGGACAACGAGGGAATAACAGTTTGGAAGAGGTCACGGGCGAAATTAGGGAGTTGTGCAGAAATGGATTTGGGTATCCCACGGATCTTTAAGTTGTTTCTGCGGGAACGATCTTCAAGATCTGCTAGTTTCAATTGGATTTTGGAGATGGCCTCTTGTTGTGACAAGTGAGAGTCCACTAGCGCGTTAAAGGATGTTGTGACTTTGCACATCCTCGTCTCCACTTGGTGAACTCTGTCCCCGAGGTCATGCATTTCTGCTATGCATTGTTGGATACATGCTATCATATCTGATTGTAAAGAGGATCTCAATGACATCAGCATCTCTTTCATAGTAATATCAGATATGGGTTGACCCGTGGTGGGAAAGCGTGCAATGGGATCAGCGTGTGGCGTAGTATTCGGGTCACTGCCCTGAGAATCACTCACCTCCATAGTTAGCGCAGAGAATCTGTTGTTATTAATAATTGCCTCTGGATCTAACCTTGGTTTGGATTTAACAGGGCTCCTAGTAGAGGGAGAACCGCAGGGAGAATTGGATTCAATAGAGTGAGTGTCCTCTGCAGCAGCAGCTGCGTCTGTGTCTTTCTCCGTTCTGCCTGTGTGATCTGGCGCTGCTGGCACTAGAGGTCCGGTGTTTCGCGGTGCTAGTTGACTCCCGCCGCCATGTTGTTGTGGCCCGCGGGACACGGCCGGGAAGAAATCGGGCATTTTAAGAGCCTGCGACTGGTCCTGCTGTCTTCTCCTCATGCCGGTCGGTGTCCTTGGACACAAGGGAGTCCAGGGGAGTAGTCGTGGAGAGCTGAAAGGCAGCAAACGGACGTAGCGCTGATGATTCCCCTCGTTCGACCATCTTGGTGAGCAATCGCCACTCCTCCCCCCACAAGGCAATGTCTTAATGTGGTAGTATGCATCGCATACTACCACATTATGAGCAGTGCTAATATTGTCGACTAAAACATTTTTGTCTACTCAATTAATACTATTTTAGTCTACTAAAATACGACTAAAACCATTGAGATGACTAAAATACAACTAAAATGCCATTTTAGTCAAAAGACTACGACTAAAACTAAATTGAAATTTGATTTAAAAATTAACACTGGTCTGTAGTGCATGTTCATACCTCAATACCATAAATAATAACATATTAGATTTGTAATTCCAGCAGTATATAATGAGTTTGGAAATTGTGGAGAAATGCTTAAATAATGCATTACAATTTAAAGTGAAACTAAAGGTTCATGTTTTTTTTTCTTTTTAAATAACAAACATCTCATACTTACCTCCACTGTGCAGCTCGTTTTGCACAGAGTGGCCCGAACCTAATCTTCTGGGGTCCCCCAGTGGCTCTCTCGGCTCCTCCCCACATCAGCTAACCCCCTGGGAGAAGCGCTCTCCTGGGGGGTTACCTTGCGGGTGCACATAGACGTCGAATGCAAGACTCGGCCCCGCCCCCTTGCGGCCGCGTCATTGGATTTGATTGACAGCAGCAGGAGCCAATGGCTACGCTGCTATCAATCTATCCCATCAACAGCCCAAAACACCCTAGCAGAGAGACAGCGCGTCCCTGTGGGACAAGTTCAAGGGTTCAGGTAAGTAAAATGGGGGGGCGGGGGGGCCGGTCACTGACAGGTGTTTTTACACCCTAGTGCATAAGATGCATTAAGGTGAAAAAACACGAAGGTTTACAACCTCTTTAACTACACCCATTAGATTTTAGACAACTAAAATCAGTTTTAGTCTATAAAATGATTTTAGTCGACTAAATACGACTAAAACTAAAACAATTGCAAAAGACTAAAATGGGACTAAAACTAAAATGCCATTTTAGTCAAAAGACTAAGACTAAGCCCGGGTTCACACTGCAACGGGCTGCGGATCGCACAAGAGCGCTGTGCGTCCTTGTTCCCCGTTTCAGGGACGAATCAGGGCTGATTCTATGCCTGAATTTGGCCCTGAAACGCAGCCAAAGACGCACAGCATTTTTGTGCAGTGCGCTCCGCAGCCGCCCCGGAGATATGTGAACCGGCTCCATAGGGAGCCAGTCACATTCTCCTGCTATGCGAATTAGTTGTGCGGAAACGCACATCTAATTCGCATAGGTGTGAACCCGGGCTAAAGCTAAATTAACACTGATTATGGGAGACTTACCTTAAAGCAAAGCCCTCCAGCATCGCGCTGTCACCACTGAGATGGCTTCCATCTTCACCCGATCTTCCTTCCAGGTTCGCGGCCTCCAGCTATATGAGTGGCCGGGGGGCGCAATGACGTCACTGTGACGTCACCGGCTGCATGCCCTCTGAATATTCCCTAAACGGTGCAAGTTTAGGAGATATTCACAAGCCTATAGGTTGTTGGAAGAACAAAAGCATAGTAGCTTTATATACTGTGAACGATACATATGCGTTATTCCTGTCTATACCAGCAGGTGGCGCTGTAGTATCATAGTGTATAGTTCATGTATTCTATGATATAACAGGATGTCTTGTCTATCTCACTTCAGTGCACTTGTTTGTTCTTACTTCCTGTTCATCTTTCACATGCTGTAAGGCATGCATTGTAATCCTCCATAAAAGTAAAGCCAGGTGCTGTATCCATGAGGCTCCTAGCACATAATTTCCATACTCTGCACAACATAGGTAAGTCTTATTATAGGCATACCTGTAGGTAAAAGATGAAAAAGTGGGTTTACTACCACTTTAATGTTTCAAAACAAATGTTCGCCACAATGTACAATGATAATATTGGAGACAAATTATTATACGTGTATATTTTTTGCCTACCAACCCCCCCCCCCCCTAACTGCACTGAACACAGCGAATGAGTTTATCCCACAGACCCGGGAGAGAGGAAAGAGACGTCTCGACCTTCATTATGATTTTCAGAATAATGCAATACGGAAAGTCGCCATTGGAGGATTCTTGCAGGAAGTGGAGCGACAGCTCTCGAAGAGGGAATTGTATCTTTATATTAGACGCTTATTTCATGAATGATCTTCATTTTCAATCTTTTGTCAGCTGTCTGGGGTTGCAGGTCCTTTTTTTTTTTTTTTGGTGGCACCCAACCTGGAGCAAAGGAAGTTTATTCCCTGAGCCCACCTGGGGTTATTATTGAAAAGTTAAACCAAACTTGTATTTTATGAAGATGCTCATATAACAAACAAAGAACTCAAGAGGTGGGTAGACCCTTCAGAATACTGAAGTATTGATTGTTGGTTGACAACCATTCATTGATACAGTGAGACAACATTAAAAAAAAATTCCACCCCATTGGTGATCACTTAAATGGCATCCATATGTATACTATATATGTCATTCACATTCGTCCCAACTTTTTGTGATGGGAACTAGGGACACCTATTAGCAAAAGAATGTAGGCATAGGACACACCCCCCTACCACGCCCCCTTAAAGGAGAAGTAAACAAAAACAAAGTAACCACTTGACCTCTAGAAGATTTACCCCCCCCCCCCCTCATGACCAGGTCATTTTCTGCGATACAGCACTGCTTTATTTTATCTGACAATTGCGCAGTTGTGCGACGCTTTACCCCATAAAAAATATTTATTTTTTTCCCCACAAATAGAGCTTTCTTTTGGTGGTATTTGATCACCTCTGCCGTTTTTTATTTTTTGCGCTATAAACAAAAAAGACAGACAATTTTGAAAAAAAAAAAACAATATTTTTTTACTTCCGGCTATAAAAATCTAATTTCTTCATCAATTTAGGCCAGTATGTATTCTGCTACATATTTTTGGTAAAAAAAATCCCAATAAGCGTATATTGATTGGTTTGCTCAGTTATACCGTCTACAAACTATGGGATATTTTTATGGGATTTTTATTTATTTATTTTTACTAGTAATGGCGGCGATCAGCGACTTATAGTGGTACTGAGACATCGTGGGGGACAAATCTGACACTTTTTTGGCAACCAGTGACACCAATACAGTGATCAGTGCTGAGAAAATATGCACTGGAAAAGAAGTGAAAGTAAAGGAGCGCCCGGTATCCGGTAAATGCAGGTATTAAAGATGTTTTATTTGAAGTTTCAGCAATAAAATGAGGGCCTAGATTTTATTGCTGAAATTTCAAATAAAACATCTTTAATACCTGCATTTAGCCATTCTGGCTCTCTGCCTAATGATCGGCGGGTGTCGGCAGGCATTGAGTCCACGGTACCCGCAGATCATCTTCCGCTGTATATAATCACAGCGGGAGCTGCTCGCCGGCGGTGTGCATGGGTGCCCCAGACCCAGAAGTGCAGGAATACGTACTAGGTACATGATCCTGCGCAGCAGAACCGCCCATGCCGTATATGTACGTTTTACGGTCGGCAAGCGGATAAACGCACAAGTTCTTTTTAAGGTGGTAATTAAACTCAAAAAAAGGTCACTGCCCACACCTATAACTGGTCTTCACAGCAAGGAGCACTGGAAGGGCAAACACATGTAAAATAAAACCAAGCTCAACTTACCAACCAGCCTGCAACCAACCGAATTAACCTGCCTAACAGTATGCGTTAAAAACAGGGGTTTAGTTGCATACATTTGCAAATACATGCATAAGCTGCAGGCCACGGCAAGGCACCCTGTATAGCAGGCTGGTTGGTACGTTAAGCTTGGAAATTGTTTGGTTTTATTTTACATGCGTTTGTCCTTCCAGTGCTCCTTGCTGTGAAGACCAGTTATAGGTGGCGGCATTGACCCCTTTTTTTGTATTGGTGACATATTGGTCAGGCAACGCACTGACACCTTTGCTGCCATTGTGCAATGTGCTGAGTGTTCAGTGTGCTCCTGCGCCTTTAAGGAGGGTTGGGCTCCCTCCAGTCATCTGCCTTTCATCTATTTATTAGAATACATGTGCTCCCACTGTGGAGACTCTTCAAAGTTAGAAGAAGAGAACAAGAAGACCTGGACAGCCACACACCGGAATGGATAAATCCGTCTTTTTATTCAAAATACAGGATCATGGGGTGCACAACACAACTGTGGGGTGGTACAAAAATTACTGACGTGTTTCGCACTGAGAGTAAGCACTTGGTGTAAGTGTGAAATGCGTCAGGTATTTTTGTACCACCCCACAGTCGTTTTGTGTACCCCATGATCCTGTATTTTGCATAAAAAGACGGATTTATCCATTCCAGTGTGCGGCTTTCAGGTCTTCTTGTTCTCTTCTACTTGCATCAGCATTTAGCCAGCACCTGGGGCTCTTCTCTTCCTGGAGGTAATGAGACACAAGCACTCTGGTTTAAGCCCCTCTTTGACCAGAGGATCCCACATCATCCCTTCAAAGTTAGAGTTAGGGTCTGCAGGATACAGGGTGCCTTGCTGTGGCCTGCAGCTTATGCATGTATTTGCAAATGTGTGCAACTAAAACCCTGTTTTTAGCGCATACTGTTAGGCAGGTTAATTTGGTTGGTCGCAGGCTGGTTGGTAAGTTGAGCTTGGAAATTCTTTGGTTTTATTTTATACTGTAATTAAACTCACTTAATGCCTTATCTGCATTCAATTAGCCTCAGAACCTGTGTAAATAATATGTGTTCAGGTTTAAAGGGATGAGGTGGCAAACCTACTCCAGAGGCCAGGGGCAGGCTAACATTTCACCTCCAGGGCTAAAATAGGGGAACCAAGAAAAGATATTGAGTGCCAGTCACTTTTGTCTTTTTTGAAGTTTTATTGCAGAACAATTAAGGGGGTGAGAGTCGGGGGTCCCAGATACCATAGCAGATCACTTACAGACTTTCCAGATCAATGTGAAGCTTCACAGTGTCAGAACCTTTAAGCCGACCCACCAACACTATAAGCACGTTCCCAAATGTCATTGTGTCCTCCAAGTCACCAGGCCCTTCTGATAGTCACTAGTCAATAAAAGCCTTTGGATGGTGATTGTAGATCCATGGTGTGCTGGTGAATATGTACACTTTTTCTTGAGGTTTCCAGGACCCAGCTGGTAATAGCTGCAGCACCCACCATTTGATGAGCCTTGTGCTAAATTCAGCAGCACCTCCCTAGGTCTCAGCCCAGGAAAAGAGAGAGAGAGAGAGAGAGAGAGCATGTGGCCTGTCCCACATGTTTATATTCTTCCCCAGCATGCACCAGTGACATTAACCTCCTACCAGATTGGCTGAAAAAGAAAAAATAAACATTCATATCTTAGTTTTGTTTGTGAAAAAACATACTACTCATACTATGACCAGTGATACCACTGACATCTACTGGTGACAGTGAGAAGTCACAAGCCAACTTAAGGTGTTAGTAAACCCAGGACCCTGCATTCACTATATCTGGTCTCCCACAGTACTCAGAACATGGACATGCAATTATTTTAGTAAATATAAACTGCTAAATACCTTTTCTCATCAGCAGTATATACTGTATATACTGCTGATGAGAAAAGGTATTTAGCAGTTTATATTTACTAAAATAATTGCATGTCCATGTTCTGAGTACTGTAGCAGTCTTGTGACTTCTATGGCTAAAGCTTGTAGGAGGATTTTTAATTCTCTGACTGTCCTATGAGGCTGCAGGACCCCCGGCCCTCTGTCTGGACAGTGCTGATTGGCCCTGTGCTGATCACATGCACTCTCCCAAGAAAAACAAAAAACCTCTCTAGCAATACACACCAAACTGAGCATGTGCAGAGTGACTCCAAAGGCTCTGTCTTAGCAGGAGATGGATTGGGGACAGTGGAAGAAGGGGAGGATCAAAGAAGACAGGATCAAACCGCTTTTTTACACAACCTGTAGGTTCCACAGTGAGTATAAAAAATATGCTTTACAGCATATAGAGACTGATTTAATTGTTGTGGGTTTAGTAACACTTTAAGCTTAGAGAAAAAACAGGGGAAAAACTATACAATCAATCTGAGCTAACTGCAGCCCAGCCAAAAACTAAATTGATATAGTAGCCCCTGTTTAGCAAAAGGGGGGCTACATACTGATGTCGGAGATGACGGCTCAACCTACAGTACAACCACAGCTCTGATCCCAGGACAAAAGTCAGGACAAAGCCACTGCGGGACAGCTGACTGAAATTATTTACATTACAGGGCACAATCAAATATTTGTATAATAATGAAAATCTGTTCCTAAGTTGTTATATATTAGTGCAGGCTTACTTTCCTGGGATTGCTGTATGTGTTGCTACTCACTTGTATTCTCCTCCTGATTTTCAGACATTACAGCCTGATATTCAGCCGAACACTCCTGCTCTGTTAGGAAGGGAATACAAGTACATAAAAATGAAGTCATTCTTGTGTAGTAAGGCTTCATTATATAACAGTTAAATAGAGATTCAAGATTTTCTAAAAGTCAATTTTTGAACTGAAACCTTTTCAGCGTTCTGCAATCTTCCAGGTGTGTCAGTTGCCTGGTCCCCTACTGGGTGCTGTGGTTCCTTCCTCCAGCCTCTACATCATTATGTCCTGCGGTAACTTAGGGATCAACAGAGGGAACCATGGTGACCCACGGGGAAATGGGCCCCTGGAGAGGTGAGTATACTACCCCTTCTATTACAGGGAACAGAGGTGAGGAAGGAGGCACTGGCTACCAGAGAAGTGAGTATAATACATTTTCTATTGCAGGGAAAGGCGGTGAGGTTGGAAACATAGGTCATCTGAAAGGAAAGTATACTCCCCCTTCTGTGACAGGAAAGGAGCCACGAGCCATCAAAGGGGTGAATATACTACCCCTTCTATTACAAGGAATGGAGGGGAGGTAGGAGACATGGGCCATCAGAGAGTCAATATGCTATCCTTTCTATTATAGGTAATAGAGGGAAAGTAGGAATCATTTGCCATCGGAGAGGTGAGTATACTATCCCTTCTACTACAGGGAATTAAGCGGGGGTAGAAGACATAGGCCATCAGAGAGGTGAGTACACTACCCTTTCTATTACATAGAATGGAGAGGAGGTAGGAGGCATAGGCCATCGGAGAGGTGAGTGCACTACCCTTTCTATTACATAGAATGAAGAGGAGGTAGGCATAGGCCATCGGAGAGGTGAGTGCACTACCCTTTCTATTACATAGAATGAAGAGGAGGTAGGAGGCATAGGCCATCGGAGAGGTGAGTGCACTACCCTTTCTATTACATAGAATGAAGAGGAGGTAGGAGGCATAGGCCATCGGAGAAGTGAGTGCACTACCCTTTCTATTACATAGAATGGAGAGGAGGTAGGAGGCATAGGCCATTGGAAAAGTTAGTACTCTGCCCTTTCTATTACATAGAATGGAGGGGAGGTAGGAGGCATAGGCCATTGGAAAAGTTAGTGCTCTACCCTTTCTATTACATAGAATTGAGAGGAGGTAGGAGGCATAGGCCATCGGAGAGGTGAGTGCACTACCCTTTCTATTACATAGAATGGAGAGGAGGTAGGAGGCATAGGCCATCGGAGAGGTGAGTGCACTACCCTTTCTATTACATAGAATGGAGAGGAGGTAGGAGGCATAGGCCATTGGAAAAGTTAGTGCTCTACCCTTTCTATTACATAGAATTGAGAGGAGGTAGGGGGCATAGGCCATCGGAGAGGTGAGTGCACTACCCTTTCTATTACATAGAATGGAGAGGAGGTAGGAGGCATAGGCCATTGGAAAAGTTAGTGCTCTACCCTTTCTATTACATAGAATTGAGGGGAGGTAGGAGGCATAGGCCATCGGAGAGGTGAGTGCACTACCCTTTCTATTGCATAAAATGGAGGGGAGGTAGGAGGCATAGGCCATCGGAGAGGTGAGTGCACTACCCCTTCTCCTACAGGGAATGGAGGGGAGGTAAGAGGCATGGGCCATCAGAGGGGTCAATATGCTATCCTTTAAGGGAATAGAGGGAAGGTAGGAGGCATAGGCCATTGGAGATCAGAGTATACTATTCCTTCTACTGTAGGGAATGAAGAGGAGGTAGGAGGCATAGGCCATTAAACTAGTTAGTAAACTACTCCTTCCATTATGGGGAATGAAGGGGAGGTAGGAGGCGTGGGTCATCAGAAAGGTGAGAATACTAAACCTTGTACTACAGTGAATGGAGGTAAGGTAGGAGGCATGGGTCATCAGAGAGGTGATTGTAATACCCCTTCTACTATAGGGAATAGAGGGGAGGTAGGAAGTATGGGCCATCAGAGAGGTCAATATGCAACTCTTTATATTATAGGGAATAGCGGGGAGACGGGAGTCATTGGCCATTGGATAGCTGAGTATACTATCCCTTCTACTACAGGGAATGGAGGGGAGGTAGGAGACATGAGCCAACAGAGAAGTGAGTATATTACCCTCTTCCATTACAGGGAAAAAGGGGGGGGAGGTAGGAGGCATGGGGCATTGGAGAGATGAGTATACTATTTCTTCTATTACCGGAGGAGGCATCAGCCATCAGCCATTGAAGAGGAGGGTATACAACCCTTTGTATTACAGTTAATGGAGGGGAGGTAGGAGGCATTGGCCATCAGAGAGGTCAGTATAATACCCTTTGTATTATGGGGAATGGAGAGGAGGTAGGAGGCATAGGCTGTTGGAGAGCTGAGTGCACTACCCTTTCTATTACATAGAGTGGAGAGGAGGTAGGAGGCATAGGCCATCGGAGAGGTGAGTGCACTACCCTTTCTATTACATAGAATGGAGGGGAGGTAGGTGGCATAGGCCATCGGAGAGGTGAGTGCACTACCCCTTCTCCTACAGGAAATGGAGGGGAGGTAAGAGGCATGGGCCATCAGACTGCTTTATAACCTATCCTTTTAAGGGAATAGAGGGAAGGTAGGAGGCATAGGCCATTGGAGATCTGAGTATACTATTCCTTCTACTGTAGGGAATGAATGGGAGGTATAGGCTATTGAACTGCTTAGTAAACTACTCCTTCCATTACAGGGAATGAAGGGAAGGTAGGAGGCATGGGTCATCAGAAAGGTGAGTAAACTAAACCTTGCACTACAGTGAATGGAGGTTAGGTGGGAGGCATGGGTCATCAGAGAGGTGATTGTAATACCCCTTCTACTATAGGGAATAGAGGGGAGGTAGGAAGCATGGGCCATCAGAGAGGTCAATATGCAACTCTTTATATTATAGGGAATAGCGGGGAGGTAGGAGTCATTGGCCACTGGAGAGCTGAGTATACTATCCTTTCTATTACAAGAAATGGAGGGGAGGTAGGAGAAATGAGCCAACAGAGAGGTGAATATATTACCCCCTTCCATTACAGGGAAAAAGGGGGGTGGGAGGCATGGGGCATTGGAGAGATGAGTATACTATTCTTCCATTACATATTACAGGTAATGGAGGGGATCTAGGAGGCATGGGGCATTGGAGAGAGGAGTATACTATTCCTCCATTACATATTACAGGTAATGGAGGGGAGGTAGGAGGCATGGGGCATTGGAGAGATGAGTATACTATTTCTCCTGTTACCGGTAATGGAGGGGAGGTAGGAGGCACTGGCCATGGAAGAGGAGGGTATACAACCCTTTGTATTACAGTTAATGGAGGGGAGGTAGGAGGCATGGGCCATCAGAGAGGTCAGTATACTACCCTTTGTATTATGGAGAATGGAGAGGAGGTAGGAGGCATAGGCTGTTGGAGAGGTCAGTATACTACCCCTTCTATTACTGGGAATTAGGGAGGCGGGGTAGTAGGCATGGGTTATCAGAGAGGTCAGTATAATACCCCTATATTACAGTAAAGTGCCATTAGGATTTCTTATAGATCCAGACAGGGTCCCTTTACCTTCATTACACGCACGCATGCAGACGCACACACTGGAAGAGATGAGAGATTTTCTTCTAATATTTTCTATATCAGCCCAGTGCAGATCCTCTAAACACACAATAATGTGGACTGCAGACCATTCTTTCTATAATCGCAGAGTTCAGGCAGCACATCAGGGACTGGCAGATATGAATTGCTTTGAGTCGTGAAAGGTTCTCGTCTTCCTCTGTGGGCTGATTTAACCTCGGCCCGCTGTGGGTTGTATCCTCTAAGAGCATGCCGTATTTATATAGTGAAATATTAAACGGCGCAGAACACGCGGTGCCACTTCCACACATAATTGAAAGACATTTTATTTGTTTTTATTGTGCCCTAAATAGCAGTCAGGTTTGATGCTGGAAATGGCCGGCAGCAGCGGGCGGGGGGATGATAGCCGGAGAGAGGGGAGCTATTAAATGGTGTATTTATGGATAATACCGACCCGTCCAGCCGGCAGACTCTCCATTCGTAGCTCTGTAAGGCTCAGCCGGTGCTCTTGCTCTTCCATATTGTTAATTTCAATGTCTATAGCGCCAACATTACCAGCTGTGGTGTACAAAGCAGGGAGGTGCGGTGAGGTCAATGGTTAGTATCAGCGCCAGATACACACAGATTACATACGTCCCGATCATTAGAGCAAGAGAAATAATTCTAGCACTAGACTTCCTCTGTAACTCTAAACATGTAATCTGTGAAAAAAATTTAAAGCGTCGCCTATGGAGATTTTTAAGTACTGAAGTTTGGTGCCATTCCACGAGTGTATTTTAACCTGTGACATCTTGGGTATCTATTTACTTGGCGTAACATCATCTATCATACTATACAAAAAAATTGGCTAATCTTTAGTGTGTTTAGTGTTGTGTTTTTGTTTTTTGTTTTTTAAGATTCATAAAACAGTTCCCCCCCCCCCCCCCCCCCCAAAAAAAAAGCGTTAGAAAATTGCTGTGCAAATACTGTGTAACATAAAAAGTAGCAACAACCACCATTTTATTCCCTAGGGTGTCTGCAAAAACAATATATATAGTAATTGGGGGTTCTGAGTAATTTTCTAGCAAAAAAATGATGATATTTACATGTAGGAGAGAAGTTTCAGAATTGGCCTGGGGGACAAGGGGTTAATTACCATAAGTAATTAAAATACAAATAATTATTATATATTGTTTTTATATATTGTTTTTAAGGTAATTTACTATATTTTCAAAAACTGGGAGGTGGCTTAGCCGACAATTTACTGAAGTTTGAAGTTATAATATCCAACCAGTAATTTCACAGTTAATAGATAAATAATAAATTATTATCTTACAACATATAGCATAATAATATATGATTTAGCTTGTACCTTTTCAGCAGCAGATTCTCATTCTCCTCTTAACTGTGTGAGAAAAACATGGGATTGTGGGTAAATCTTATACACATAAACACGTTTTTTCCTTGTAGTTAAGAGGGCTGGGCTGGAAGGAAGCATGTGTCTTTTAGACACACGCCCCCTTCTATGACACTGCAGTGAGAGGCGTGCCTCCACTGCACCATTTGTATTGGACAGCTGGGGCCAATGGTACTTTACTATTGGTCCAAGACTCCAAGCTGTCCATTGAGCTCAGTGCCTCTGACAAGAAGTGAGGAGAGGCACTGTGAGCTCATCCTCTCAGTCTGCTGCAAACAGAGTGTGCCAGCTTGTATTTAAACTGGCCGCTCTGTATGTAGCTTCTGACAGGCTAAAATTTGGGGTCTCTGTGACCTCAGGTCGCTGAGTTACGACCTTCGAAGCTCAATTCTTTGTTTTTTTAATGTTCCTCACCTGCCTCCCCTGACTGTGATGGGGAACTCTGATAGGGACCCTGATGTAAGGGGAGGCTCTGATATGTAAGGGGGGGCTATGATATGTAAGGGGGGCTCTGAAGTGATGAGAAACTTCTGATATAAAAGGGGGACTCTGATGGGAAGAGGGAGAGGGCTCGGATATGATAGGAGGCTTCTGATGCGAAGGCGGGCTCCGATTGAGAATTATGGGAATTCTTGGGAATTATAATATGTAAGGGGGGCTCTGATTGAGACCCTAATGTATGAGGGAACTCTAATATTTAAGGGGGGCTCTTATTGAGACCACAATGTATGAGGGAACTCTGATATGTAAGGGGGCTCTGATTGAGACCCTAATGTATAGGAGAACATTGATATATAAGGGGGCTCCGATTAAGACCCTAATGTATGAGGGAACTCTGATATGTAAGGGGGCTCTGAAGTGCTGGATAAACTTCTCATATGACAGGGGGACTCTGATGGGAAGGGGGGGGCTCTAATGTGAAGAGGGAACATCTGATCTAATGGGGGGCTCTGATGTGAAGGGGGGGATCTAATGTGATAGGGGTCTTCTGGTATGAAGGGAACTCTGATAGGGAACGCTGATGGGGACCCTCATGTATTTAGGCAACTCTGATAGGAACCCTGAGGGAAGGGGGAACTCTGAAATTTAAGGGGGGTTCTCTGAAGTGATGAGGAACTTATGATATGTAAGAGGCTCTCTGATGTGAAGGGGGGTCTCTGATGTGAAGGGGGGTCTCTGATGTGAAGGGGGGTCTCTGATGTGAAGGGGGGGCTCTGATGTGATGGGTGCCCTCTGATTCTGTCTTCCTGCAATCAACGCAGTTCTTCCTCTCTGCCGTCCCCAGCATCACCCCACTCCATGCTCACTTTTACCAACTTCACTAATAGCTCAGCTTCTTCCTCTGCCTGCCACATGACAGCCAGACCCCCCTGCTCACTGGATGAGCCATCACATGAGGTCTGGCTGTACTACCTTATCGGCAGCTCCAACCAATGACTTTACCGAGGTTGAGATGATGTCATCAGTCTGTTGCAGGCAGGAGGAAGCCATTCCTCAGTCTCCCCTCCCCAGTGATCAGACTGCAACATTGTAACTTTATAGCACATATGCAAACACAAGGCCAAATCCGGCCCTCCAGGCCTTGTCATGTGGCCCTTGCACCCAGTTTTGCAGCCGGAACCCGACGGATCTCCATTTCACCACCACCGGCTCTCACTCTCTGCTCCCGCTCCCCTTCTGTGTTTGCAAAGGAGACAGCTTTGCTCTCAGCGGCTTCTGGAACAGATCCCTGCACACACTCATGATGTGGACTGATCTCCAGAATCCAAGTGAGGGAATGATCTCGCTACAAAGTGAGGCAGAGCTGCCTACACAGGGAGGTACTAGAGCCAAGCCAGGTAGGAGAGAGAGAGATGTGAGGAAGCTTTGGGGGCGGGGGATTGGGGTTGCACACTGTGCATAGCGCACCCCTAAACTTTGCATTCTGTACACAACACAACCCTGAACTCTTTCCACAGCGCAACCTGGAACTCTGCACTCTGTACATAGCGCACCCCTGAACTCTGTACTCTATACATAATGCACCCCTGAACTCTGTACTCTATACATAGCGCACCCCTGAACTTTGCACTCTGTACATAGTGCTCCCCTGAACTCTACACTCTGTATATAGCATACTCCTGAACTCTGCACTCTACATAGTGCACCCCTGAACTCTGTACATAGCGCACTCCGGAACTCTGCACTCTGTACATAGTGTACCCCTGAACTCTGCACTTTATACACAGTGCACTCCTGAACTCTGCACTCTGTACATGGCACACCCCTGAACTCTGCACTCTGTACATGGTGCACCCCTGAACTCTGCACTCTATATACAGTGCACCCCTGAATGCTGCACTCTGTACATGATGCACCCCTAAACTTTGCACTTTGTATTTAGTGCACCTCTGAACTCTGCACCCTGAACATAGCGCACCCCTGAACTCTGCACTCTGTATTTAGTGCACCCCTGAACTCTGCACCCTGAACATAGCGCACCCTTGAACTCTGCACTCTGTACATAGCACTCCTCTGAACTCTGCACATAGCACACCCCTGAACTATGTACATAGTGCACTCCTGAAAGCTGCACTCTGTACATAGCGCACACCTGAACTCTGTACATAGCACACTCCTAAAATCTGCACTCTGTACGTAGCATACTGCAGATACAATCGGCCCTTTAATGGCGACCATACTGCTGATGTGGCCCACAATGAAATTGAGTTTGACACCCCTGCTTTATAGCTAGTCACAAGGTGATAGGCTGCAGCACGGGCTGATCTGTGTCAAACATTTGAACACAGCTAAAAACTGCACTGCTACTAGAATTTACATGATTGTGTCATCTCTGAGCCGGCATCTCAGTCCAGGAAGTACATGGGGACTCTAGATGATGCCTGAACAAAGATGGCTATGTTCTTCTGGATAGAATAGCAGATAAAGGCGTTGTCGGAAGAATAATAAATACCTGATCGTGTTACAAGGACACATTGCTTAGCATGCTACAAGTAAAAAAATATCTGACAGGTGCACTTCACATGTATAACTGGGTTTGGTGCCTCTGCCAGAGCAGATAAAAAAAAAAAAAATCCTTATTTTCCATTTGCTGCATAGATATTCCGCTGGGTTCTCGTTACTGCTCGTGTCTGTCTGTGGTTTTATGCCGCTGTTGGAACACATGCCTAGAAGTGGTCAGCGCGGCGTCGGTGCTCATTGTGCTCCCTTTCATTAGCGGTATCTGGAGAAGACTCAGTGCCGGAGGAATTATTGGACTCTTGATCATCGGTACTTTGTTTACTGCCTAGAGATGAGGCTGTAATGTTTCTTTCTGTGTGATATACAATCCACCGCCACTCTACAAATTGGAGTCAAATCCTGCGCTTTATGTATTATTGATAGGCACAGCCGGAATCCAGGACACATGGCCGGGTGATCTGACCGCAATGAGAAGCATCGCTGGTCCCCAGTGGGAAGATGTCCATTTTTTATATGTGTGTGGTCATTTATGTAATCGCCTGAATGTGTGACAGTATACAGCGACAATATCCGAGGATTATGGGAACATTCCAATTCTGATTGTATAGAAAACAACCTCATTACATGACTTCAGGTCCATGACCTTCCTGGTACTCCTATGTGTATGGTGTCATTAGGGATAAGTCAAATGTACCTGGGTTCGGTTTGAGGTCATTCACCGAACTTCTGAGTTCAAATAGTAATCCAAACACCATTAAAGTGAATGGAAGCCAAATTTTGAAGGCAGACATTCTTAACTAGGGTCCCTGCAGAGGTTGCTAGGGGTTCCTTGAGCTATGGCCCATTGACCTCCTATTTTATGATA